>OZ018357.1:19847895-19855361 GCA_963969515.1 Yponomeuta evonymella | reverse complement strand
ACCTAACCTAACCTAACTAACCTAACCTAACCTAACCTAACCTAACCTAACCTAACCTAACTAACCTAACCTAACCTAACCTAACCTAACCTAACCTAACCTAACCTAACCTAACCTAACCTAACTAACCTAACCTAACCTAACCTAACCTAACCTAACCTAACCTAACCTAACCTAACCTAACCTAACCTAACCTAACCTAACCTAACCTAACCTAACCTAACCTAACCTAACCTAACCTAACCTAACCTAACCTAACCTAACCTAACCTAACCTAACCTAACCTAACCTAACCTAACCTAACCTAACCTAACCTAACCATACATCAAGCTTTACCTTTTTTGGCAATAGATTTCCATCCGGAATACACTTTCCGTATCGCGGGCGCAATTTTTTCGCTTGAATTGAGTGTTTTTGTTTTGCTTTGTTGAAGGAGGTTTTTTACATTTTTATTTTTATTTTTTATTTTTAATCAAATCCAGTTCAGGGTGAGAAACCCGTCGTTTTTTTCGTGAAGTCGTACCTCGTTAGGGATCGCACGTCGGAAACCGGGAGCCGATCCAGCTACGTAAAATTTTCACATTTTCACATTTCCAAATTTCCAAATTTTCATTGCCGGGAGTCGAACCGCAGACCACCTGCCTCCAGGGTCGCGCCGTTCTCGCCGCAGAGTGCTCCTGCGCCGTTGGTAGCCGCGCTTCCAGACATTTTTCAGGGTTCCGTGCCAAATTCCAAAATACCTTCAAAATCTTTCTTTTTTACCCTTCCTCAGACGACCGCACCTACCCACAACTACAAACAAAGCGGACCTACCTCGCGCACGCTCCGCCTGCATTCTATTCGTGCTGCACCGCGAGTAAACAGTGTGTGTGTTCCGAGGTGAAAATCTTCCCAAATTTCCCAAGTTTTTTGCCGATAACAATACATCAATTAATTCCAACAAGATTGGCTGTGTGTGTCCTCAGGTGAGGATTTTTTTCTAAATTTCTCTAATTTAACAAATTTTTGCCGCTTATAGCACCTAAAATCTGACTAAAATACATCAAGCTTTACCTTTTTTGGCAATAGATTTCCATCCGGAATACACTTTCCGTATCGCGGGCGCAAATTTTTTCGCCGCCACCCACCCCACCCCCACCACCCCACCGACCCTTATCGGTTACCCTTGGCTCGAGCACTTTGCGGCGAGCCCCATTTCGGGAAAACGCTTGTATCTCTGGAGGTAGGAGGCCTAGGAGGTTGCGGTTTTGACCAGGGGACGCGGCTCCCGGTAGGCCACAATTCTGCGTACCCGGTTGGGGTCTCACCCGGAACCGGACTGGGAAAAACCGGAAAAACCGGTTTTTCGCCTAATAAAATATACATCGACCTCTATACACCTCCACACGGGCCACCTTCCAACAAGTGCAGTACCTTGCTGGAAGCGCCACATCACCGGCCCCTAAAGGTGAGAGTATAGCCACCCTTTAGACATATCAGACTGGCTCTACATAGAGTCTTTTAATAAAGTTTTTAAATTTTTTCACTTTTTCTTTTTTATTTTGATTTTTATTTTGCCTTTTTGCTCTAGTATTAAGTTTTATCATCTGTAATTGCCCTATTGCACTAGTTTTAAGTTCTAATATTGACATTACGCTGCTTTAGCACTATTATTAAGTTCTTATCGCCCTATTGCACTAGTTTTAAGTTTTAACCATTGACATTATACTGCATTTGCACTAGTATTAAGTTTACACCGCCTTTTTGCACTAATTTTAAGTTTTATTGACCGACATTTTAACTCGTTTTCGTTCCCAAGAATTAAATCTCCCTCTTCTTATACTTTTCTTCCCTGCCCGGCCTTAAGGGAAATTTCTTCTTCTTTGCAAACCGGTCCCTTTCAAAGTACGAACATGGACACGAGGCCGCGCAAGTCAGCCGCCACGACGGAGGCCAGGAGCCGACCACCTACCGGGGGTGCCCTGTTGCGGGTACCCACCAAGGGGCTCCGCGGGACCCCGCCAATGAAGGCACGTAACACTAAAAAGGCCCCATCCGAGGGGACCGGGTCCGCGGAGCCCATTTCCGCCAACGCCGCGCCGCGTCCCGCATCGCCCCCGGATACAAGGGCTGATCCGGGGGTTGAGGCAGTCGCTCCTGGCGGCGTCTCACCGGCCCCTCTTTCGCCGCAGACCGGGAGGCCGTCCTTGGGAGGGTCGATGACTGGCGCACTAGCCAATCTCCCAAGGATGGCCAACGACGTCATGTTGGCGGCGAAGGAGAGGCTAGAGTCTTCAGGCAACCTGAAGCGGGAGACCCGCGAGTTTGTCGTGGGCTCGCTCGGCGACCTGTACCAAATGGTACTGCGGCTGAGCGAGTCCAGGCAAACTCTCTGCCTGAAGATGGAGGCCGCCAGGGCGAGTTTCGCCGAGGACGTGGCCCGACGGGAGGAGGCCCACGCCGCCAGCCTGGAAAAGCTGGCTGCGGGGTCGGTGCTGCCCGCAATAGCTAGGGACTTGGGGGACATCAAAAAGGATGTCCAGGCGGCACGGGACCTGATCTCGTTCGACGTGATCGGGGAGCTGCGGGACAGGGAGGTCGCACCGACTCCGGCGGCGCTTCGGTCCCTTACCAAGGGAATTGAGGCGCTGGCGGAGCGGTGCGAGGGCATTAAGACCGAATTCGGCGGTTTGGCGGGGGGTGTTAACCCGAAACCGGACGCGGAATGGGCGGAGGAGGTGAGGGGGGAGTTCCGGGGGCTTCGCGAGCGGCTCGACAGGCACCAGCCTGTGCCGCTCGCGGAGCCGCCCGCTCGGGCCCCCGCCCCGGCCCCTCCCCGCCCCAACAACTGCCCCGCCGCCGCCGCTGTCCCGCGGCTGCCACAACGGGATCGGGTCCCCTTCCGATCCTACGCTCAGGTGGCTTCCTCGCCGCGCCACTCCGTGGTGGTGGCGTCGACCGACCCCAATAAGACCGCGGAGGCTACTATCGCCGACATAAAGGGGAAGGTTGACGTCATCGCCCTCGGGATCGGGGTCAGCGCGGTGAGGAAGCTGAAAAATAGTAAAGTGCTGCTCTCCTGCGACACCGACGAAGGCAGAGAAGTCTTCAAAAAGAAGCTGTCGGGGGCCGGTGGCCTCTTTACAGTCACCGAGCCCGCCGACAAGCGACCCTTAATTCGCCTCGTCGGTGTCGCGAGAGACGTCCCTGACGAACAGGTGATGGCCGCCATCGAGTCCCAGAACAGGGACTTGATGGCGGGCGTCGCCTTTACCAGGGACGATGCCCGAGTTCTTAGACGCACCAACGGTAGGAATGGTGCGCATTGCAACGTGGTCTTAGAGGTGACCCCCGAGATCTGGCGGCGCATGGAGGGGGCGAGGATAAGGCTGGGGTACCAGGTCGTGCTGGCGGTGGACCAGTCCCCACTGGTGCAGTGTTACCGCTGCATGGGCTACGGGCACACGGCACGAGTTTGTCGTGCCGATGCCAGGTGTGGCCGGTGCAGCGGGGAGCACCAAACCAGGGACTGTCCCCCGTCGGCGCGAGCTGGAGACCCGCGCTGCTGTCACTGCACCAAGGTGTCAGGGGCAGACTCCGCGCACCCTGCATTCGCCGCGGATTGTCCCGAGCGTCTTCGCTGGGACAGCATAGCGCGACAGGCAATTAAATACTGCTGATACGGGCACCTTGGCACCCTTACAGTCTCGGGGTGCACTGGGTGCTGGGGTGGCCGACAGTGGCCGGAATCCCGCGGGAGGACCTCCTGGGGCGCGGCGGGGCGCGATCCGGTTGATGCAAATCAACATTGGTCGTTGCCGCGCCGCGTTCCACGAGGCGATCCAAGTGGCCATCGAGGGTGGCTACTCGGCCGTACTGATCCAGGAACCTTACACTGGATCGGCGGGCCGAGTGGACACCCGGTATACTTGTATACAAAAGATGGCCACTAGGGACAAACCGGTCAAGTCGGCTATCCTAGTACTCGACCCGGCCCTCTCTGTCGTCCAGGACGCCACCACAGTCACGGAGAACGTCGTGGCGGTGGTGGTGGAGTGGGACCGGCAGAAGATCGGCCTGGTCTCGGTGTACCTCGAGGGAGACCGCGACCTTAGCCCCTACCTTCGTGACATCCAGGCCTTCATGGACCGCATGGGCACCAGGGCGGTCCTTCTCGGCGGGGATATTAACGCCAAAAGCCTTTGGTGGGGCTGCGAGCGCGAGGACCAGAGGGGAACTCTGTTCTCCGAGTTCGCAGCCCAGGTGGATCTGCAGGTTCTCAACGAGGGAGGAGCGCCGACGTTCTACATCTGGCGGGGGGACAAATTGTTCACAAGCACCGTAGATGTAACCCTCGCCACGTCGGCGCTCTTCCATCGAGTGAGGAGCTGGACGGTCCGTCCGGACCTCATCCCCTCCGCTCCCGATCATCGGGCGATAACGTTCGAGGTGGGGGTGGGGCCCGAGACGGAGCCGGACAGAGCCTGCGGGTCCACCAGGCGTTACCTCGCCGGGAAGGCCGACTGGGATACTTTTCGGGCCTCATTCGTCGATCGTCTGGGAGACTGGACGGTCGAGGAAATCGAGGCTATCGAGACGCCCGGCGGTCTTGAGGAGGCCATTGGTAGGTACACCGCGGCGATTCACGGCGCGTGCGAGGATTCGATCCCTCTTCTGGCCCCGCCAAAGGCGCCCAAACGGGTGATTTGGTGGGGCCCTGAGCTGCAGCTCAAGAAGCGCAAGCTCATTACGTTGAGGGGTCGAATCCGGCACGCCAGCAGCCGCCGAAGGGACGGGGTGGTCGCGGAGTATTTGGTGGCCAAGGAGGACTACAAGGCCGCCATTGAGGCGGCCAAGACCGCCAGCTGGGTGGAATTCTGCACTAAGCAGGAGCATGAGAGCGTGTGGGACGGCATCTACAGGGTGCTAAGATGCGCCGCTCGTAGGAGGGAAGATACCCTCCTCAGCGGCGCGGATGGACGCGCCCTGGATGCCGTTGGCTCCACAGCTCTCATAGCCGATACATTCTTCCCAGCTGACGATCTCCAGTCCGAGTCCGACACTCATGCCCGTGTCAGGCAGGCAGTCGCCCGCATGGAGGATGAAGCCAGGGCCAAGCCGCGGGAGTTTATTCCCTTTTCCCATCACGAGCTCTCGGGCGTCTTGAAGGGCATCCACCCTAAAAAGGCGCCCGGGGGGGACGGCCTCACGGCCGACATCTGCAGTGCGGCCATCAGGGCGAGAAATGATTTATTTGTCGCCCTGATGAACGCCTGCCTCTCTCTGGGATACTTCCCCAAAGACTGGAAGGCTGCGGTAGTCAAAATCCTGCCCAAGCCCAGCAGAGATGACTACTCGCAGCCTAAGTCATACAGGCCGATCGGGCTCCTGTCCGTCCTGGGGAGGATCCTAGAGAAGATGATGGCCGGGAGGCTTCTCTGGCAGCTCGGGATGGGCGGAGGACTGAGCCCGCGCCAATATGGCTTTATGCCGCAGCGCAGCACGGAGGACGCTTTGTATGATGCTGTAGAGCTCATAAGAGATCACGTCGGGCAGAAACGTATTGTCGGAGTCGTCTCCCTCGACATCGAGGGGGCCTTCGACAATGCGTGGTGGCCCGGAATAAAACACCAGATCCTGGCCACCGGATGCGACCAGTCTGTCTACCAACTTCTGTGCAGCTACCTGAGCGAAAGACAGGTCACAGTCAGGTACGCGGGGGCACAAGTAGACAGACCCACTTCGAAAGGTTGCATCCAAGGCTCGACGTGCGGTCCCCTGCTGTGGAACCTGTTACTCGACCCTTTGCTCCGGCGCGGTGGGGACCTTCGGGCTCACCTGCAGGCGTTCGCGGACGATATCTTAATTATCGCCGCGGCGCAGACTGTGGGTGAGCTCGAGGACATCCTCAATGCCGCGCTGGACGCCGTGTCCGAGTGGGGAGAGGGGGCTAAGATGAGGTTCGCCGCTCGAAAGACCCAAGCCATGGTGGTCACCAGGAAGCGCGATGTTAACCCACCCAAGCTGAAGCTTGGGGGGGAGGACATCGCGTTCTCGGACGAGATCACTGTGTTGGGTCTGACGATCGACAAGAACCTCAATTTTCTTAGCCACCTCAACAGGGTCTGCGGCAAAGCTATGGCTAGGTTCCAGATGGTGTCTAGGGCGGCCAGGGCGACGTGGGGCTTAAATGCCGATATCGTCCGGCTGCTCTACACTACCGTCATCGAACCTACCATCCTCTATGCGGCCAACGTCTGGGCGCCTGTCGCGCAGCGAGCGGGGGTCAGGGCCTTACTCGACAGGGTGACCAGGGCCTTTGCGATCCGCATCGCCAAGGCCCATCGCACCACCTCCTACACAGCTGCCGTTCTCTTGGCGAGGATCCTCCCCCTCGACCTTAGGGCCGAGGAGGCCCTTCAGCTTTACGAGTTGAAGAGGGGGAGGCCCTTCGCCCCGCTGCCGGGCCGGGAGGTCGAGCGCCGCTGCAGCCCGTTCACGCTGGCACACCCCGCTCTACGAACTCCAGTTGAGTTCGAGGAGGTGGCCAGCGTGGAGGAGCTCAGCAAGGTGCCCGACGATTGGGCCCGGGCCTATACGGACGGCAGCAAGATCGAGGGCAAGGTAGGGGGTACAGTCACCCTGTGGAGGGATGGCGTTGAGGTGCGCACCAGGGGGTTCAGGCTGGAGGGATTCGCCTCCGTCTTCCAAGCGGAGATGGTGGCGATCTCCAAGGCTCTCGACCTCGTGGCCGGGGGTCCCGGTCCCATCAGGGCGAGCGTCCTGAGCGACTCCAGATCTGCTCTGGAGTTGCTCAGGAACCCCTCGCCCACACACCCGCTGGCCGTGAAAATACACGGCCAGCTGGGGGACATACAAGCACACGGGGGCCTGATCCGGTTTTTCTGGATCAAGGCCCACGTCGGGATCCCCGGCAACGAGCGCGCAGACGAGTTGGCCAAGAGGGCGGCGTTGTCTCGCAAAGACGCGGCAGCCTACGACCTGTACCCCGTCTCACATGCAAAACTGCAGGTGAGACGGGAGACAGTGGCAAAGTGGCAGGCCCGCTATAGCGAGTCTGCCGCAGGCCGCGTCACCTCGCTGTTCTTCCCGGACGTCGCATCGGCCCATAAAGTCCTTGGCAAATTCACAATGTGCAATGCCAAGGCGCAGCTCCTGACGGGGCACGGCGGCTTTCGAGCGTACCTCCACAGGTTCAAGCTCGCGGGGAGTCCGTCCTGCATCTGTGATGACGAGACTCCCGAAACGCTGGAGCACCTGCTGGAGGAGTGCCCCCGTTTTGGAGCTGTACGGGCCGATTGCGAGATACTCCTGGGAGCAGCGGTGAGGTGCGAGGCATTCGCCGCCTTTATGGCCGACTCCAAAAGTCGAGAGGTCTTCCTGCCCTTCGCCCTGGGGGTGACGCGCGCGGCCTCTAGGGCAAATGGGGGCCGGAACTAAAGTCGCCTCTTGCTTTCATCTTTTAC
>OZ018357.1:16965395-17027895 GCA_963969515.1 Yponomeuta evonymella | reverse complement strand
GGCCAAAACTAGGTGTAGCCGCACTTCGGGTTCTAGCCGTAACAGATAATACAATACCTATGCAGGAAATATAAAGAGCGTAGGGGCCACAGCCCGTTTGGCACAGAGATGTGTGCCGATTTGTATCAGCCAATCCATTTTTCATGTCTGTATTTTCTGAATGCGGTTCATGCCTCACATGGTGCACCGTGGATAGAGAATTGAAACAATTTGTAACTATTTAGCAATTTTTCATTCATAAAAAGTACTACCTATTCTTACTAACATAAAAGCGGTGGTAGTGGAGCAGTAGAACGCCGGCTTCTCATTCGGGAGGTCGTGGGTTCGAATCCCGGCATGTAACAATGACTTTGTTTTCTAAGTTACGTAAATTTGTGAAGTTGTAGTAGCAGCACCACTTGCTACCGGTGAAGTCCTAGTGTCTGAGGTATTTACATACCTTAGCGCCTGCTACGTACAATGGCCCAACTATGAGGCTAAGTGCGGAAATCTCAGGTCTAACTAGAACTTCTTACTTTAAAAAATACAGCCTCGTTGTTCTAGCCGTTAAGCGCTATCTACCAGAACAGAGGTCGTGGGTTCGATTCCCGCCGGGGGCTGTCGTTTATTTGTACAAATGACCTCAGTCTGGGTGTATTTTCATGTTTGTAACGTCCTTGCCTGGTTACCATAGCACAGGGTATCCTAGTTTGGGACCAGGCTAAGTGATTGTATTGTGTAGAAGTTATCATTATTATTCGTAATCTATAATAATATTATGTTATTCATGTAAGCATATCTTATTAGATTGTGTAATATATTTATATGCATGTTTATTATTGTTTAGTGTATATTTTTATGTTAAAATTAGGTATACATTTCTTCTATTCTTATAATAAATAAATAATAATAATAAATAAATCGTTTATTTACTTTACAAAAGGCTTACAGTGACATAATCGGGCAAGAACTTCCTTTTAAGTATGGAAATACCTGTATCAGGAAGCTCCGCTCCTCCACACTTGGACACTATATCTAATGTTGGTCTAAATGTTAATCAACTTATTTTCTAGGTAGGTATTACCGTATCTATGTATGTATAGTGTATTATGATGTGTGTGTGTGTGTGTGTGTGTGTGTGTGTGTGTGTGAGGGTGTGTGTGGGTGTGTGTATGTGTGTGAGGTATAGTGAGTAATATTTTTTCTTAATTTAGGGTGTTAGTCTAGTACACTCAGACTCTCGGAAGAAAAATTGGCCAAAAAATTCAATCTGAAATACTATGTGTACTATAGTATAATACCCGGCAGACAACTTGAACAAAATCCGAACAGTCGGGATGTTCTTACGAGGGAAATTTTTCATCCGCGTCCTTCGCCAATGATCCGAACATCGCCCGTGCAAAGTCGAAGTCGGTTAGACTATCTGTCGGGCATCACACCAATGTACATATCTTATATTTATGTAGACATTCTTGTAAGTTGTATGTATATTAGTCAGTAGCATTTTATATTGAAATGTAGGTAGCAGTAGGTTTTGTTTCCATTTTATCTGCCCTACCCCGCCCTGTTTTTAACATTTCCAAATTTCTAGGCTGCCGGCTGGCTGGAATAAATTTCTTTTGAAATAAGTCCGCCGTTACACAACTTTTTTTATCACGAGCCTGTTATTGAAGTTTTATTTTTGTTAATGTTTTTTATTGTGCAATAAAGTTTAACAAGCAAACTGCGACACGAGATTTTTATATATTAGATTCATCAAGGCGTACGAAATAAAAAAATCGGCTTCATAGGATGGCTGTAATTCATACATTTCCTACAACTTTTTCATACATTATTATATAGATGATCAGTCAGTCAGTCAGTAAGTATACCGGATTGCAGCTTATATTGATATTAGTAATGTGTAATCCGATCGTAGTACGCAAGACTGTCGCTGACTGAACGTGCGCTACTCAGACCATAAAAACAAACAAACAACTTCCCAGCCTCAGGCACACCTGGGCTCGAGTCTCGACTTAAGCGCTGGTGAACTCCAAGTTTGTAGCGTTTCTTTTATGGTTTCGACCACCTATACTGTGTTCTTAAATCCTCCGTAACAAAACGCAAACACGCAAAGATTTTACGATATCCAAAGTTGGCGAAGTTGCCTTATTCACAATCCATAAACGGGTAGTTGGAGCTTGAATTGACGGGGTTAAGTTGTGAAGTTATGGTAGCGATTTCGACGCAAATTCGATGGGGATTCGTGCCTCCGCTAGCCTCGTGGAGATTAGATGTGTGAGGATACGTCCGAATTATGCTTGGACAGCTCATATTGACTTTATAGCGCCTGGATATATGCAGAAGTTTGTATGACGAAGTTGAGTCTGAGAGAGATCTTACTTGGGCCATCGTCGACGCGTGTCATAAAATTACAATTCAGTTTATTGTGACACTTCAATCAAAGAGAATCTCTTTGACTTCAATCTTTCTATATTAAGCTCGCGAACCGTGAAGGAAAACATCGTGAGGAAACCCGAGTGCTTTAGGTGTTCAAATACCTCAGCGCTTGAAATTGCCAATTCGCGGTGGGCACGCGTGGTAATTAAGCCCATACCATACCAGTACCAATACCACCAATACCAATTAAGCACAAATAAATATCATTTTCACACCACCTGCTCGACAATGCCTTATTACGTACCGTCAAATATCATCGTAAAGCATGGCCTTGTCTCTCGAGGGCAATAATAATGAAGAATTTCCCTAGGGAATAAAGTGATTTGAATTTAGAATGTCAAAATTCGCATGAAAACTATGGAGAAGCCCCGCATTGCAATTCGAAATTCGAATTGTTGTTCGAAACTCACCTCTTTTTTTTCTTTTTTTTCTGAAATACTGTGTCCTGTGACCGCGCGAAACACCAACAAAAAAAAGAAAAAAAGGCGCGAATTGCAAATACGAATTTAAAAGTTATATTCAATTTAAGTTGCTAAGCCGTAAAAGAGTGTGGACTTTATATTTAATTTCAGGTTTTAATACATATTTCAACTTATGCAGCCCTGTCTTTTTATTGTCTCCCAGATGGTGTGAAAAGTAGAGTATTCACCTCTGGAATAAAACATGTCTTAGTCTCGGGCGGTATGAACCCCTCGCTTCACTCAGGACTCTACATAACTCCCTCGCTTCGCTCAGGAGTTAAAATTTAACTCCCTCGCTGCGCTCGCGAGTTAACTCGGAGTCCTTCGCTCCGCTCAGGGTTCAATATGCCGCCCATGACATAATACATGGTTTTATTCCCTTAGTACATAATCTACTATTATTTCCGTTCCGTTCCGTTTCGTTTCGTTTCGTTATGTTTTGTTTCGTTTCGTTTAATTTCATACTCTCTCTCTGAGAGAAGGCCGGCGCCCTACAGTGGGACGAAAATAGGCTACATAAAAAAACCGGCCAAGTGCGAGTGGGACTCGCGCACGAAGGGTTCTGTACCATTATCTGCAACATTAGACAAAGATCGAATTTGAGAATAGCGCCATCTATAGAAACCAACAAGAAGCGTTTAACATTGACATTAAACGACATTATATCGGCGCTGTGAAGGTAACATAGATGGCCGCTAGATGGCGAGCACTGTCTTTAGACAACGTTTGTTGTATGGGAGCCCCCCTTAAATATTAATTATATTCTGTTTTTAGTATTTGTTGTTATAGCGGTAACAGAAATATTACATCATCTGTGAAAATTTTAACCGCCTAGCTATCACGGTTCATGAGATACAGCCACCTGACAGACAGACAGACGGACAGTGAAGTCTTAGTAATAGGGTCCCGTTAAGCACCCTTCGGGTACGGCACCCTAAAAACAACTATGATTTCTTAAGTCTGGGTAGTGTTACACAGTTAGTGTACCTACAAGCAACAGAGATCAGACTTCCTAATTTGTTAATCTGTGGGTTAATCGGCTGTGCAATGTAATGTCGAATTGTCATGCATATTTTTCTATGAAATGGTGTTGGTAGAGTCCGCGCCACCGCACCACTGAAGCACTCCCGCACCGGTCGATATTCGCCAGTGTTGCCAGATACTGGCCAGCCATTGTACCCAAAATATGGAAAAACATTCGCCTAAAAGGCTCTCGTAGGCCAGATTGCCTGAATTTTCGAATTTTCGGTTTTGAAAGTCGCATTCGTAAAATGACTTTTTACATATTTTGTTTTGTTTTCTCAACTAGCCATCCTCCTACCGTCTGTATTCTTCCCGCAATCTGCTCCGTCCAAAGGTTGTCTGAAGAAATCGCTCTAAGTAATAAGATCGCCAATTGTATGCTATTACTTTGATTTTAATTCTTTCTTCTGGCTCTGCAGTATCTATCGAGCCCAAAATTCACCGTCAGCAATATTCATGCAAGCTATCTCAGCAGCGGGGGGAGCATGAGATTTTATCGAGGCGGTTTATCTACAAAAAATGGGCGTTTTAACGAGCTTTGACGTCTATAGTAGGTTAACTTATCGTCGCGAGCACAATGCATCGTTTTTATCCCAGTGCCGTGAGATAAAAAAACATCTGTCACTATAAGATAAACCCTATCGCAAATGCGAGCATGATGACAACATAAAAAGATATATTATCGACTTTTGACAGTATTTTCATTTAAATTTATCCCACTTTTGAGAGGGGCATATAAACTTATATCTAGCGTTTCTGTCAGTCATTCTACGAATAAAATCATCACATTTGTCATGATTTGTCCACTGGTGCCTCTTCGCGCCCCCTACGCATCCCATTTGTGCCCTTCCTCTGTTTCTGCTCACTGACCGACGTCCAGTGGCCGTCTCCAGGGATTTAAGGACCCGCTCACTGACCTCCGTTCAGCCCTACTCCACGCAACCAAGCACCCTCTACCATCCTGCTCAGACCGTCGTCCAGTGCCTATCTCAATTAAAATAATAGTAGGTAAAATGTACCAGTCAACAAAAAATTAAAAAATAAGAAACTAAAACAAAGATTTAAACCGGCAAAAATTATTTCTCTCTAATGAACTTGCATCCCAAGCCATTTACTCACCCCACAAATCATACCTAACTTCTACTAAGTACCTAAGTATGTATGGTGTATTTACTACAAATGTATGGTTTCTAGGAAGTTTTCTGGAAAAAGCTTGACACAGACTCCTCCATTTTTGAAGTCCGTTAATAATAAAATGCTTTTGGTTATAAGTAAATCTAATATTTATTTTGTAACTTTAAACAATGAAATAGGTGGTTTACTACATAACTGGGTACCCAATGGAGAAAAGAAGCATGATATGTTTTCTTCTGAAAACGGGAAATTGTTTCCAAACAAATAACAAATTAATATGTTCTTCACCTTTGATGTAATCTGTAACAAAAAAATAAGAAGCAAAAAAAAAAGTAATGCATTTCCTAGGAGACTCTGGATATGCCCTTGAGCCTGCCTTGGCTGATGACGCCCATCAGAGGAGAGGCCGAGTAGACTCCCGAGGCTCGGTACACACATTGCCATTGTGGAGCCCGAAACCCAGTAGAGGAGGAATGGCCAGCTCAATGGAACATTCCCTATGCTAGGCAACAGCCCAACGAGCTGCTATAGTTCAAAATTATATTTAACCCTTGAATGAATGCCCCTGTGCATGTAATATAAAAAAAACTATAGTGGAACTTGGGTAATTAAGCATCCAATTTTGAGTTACTATTTTGAAAAAATAGGGTGGGCTGTGACTTTTTTACTGCTAATTTTAAAATATATTCAATTCGTACATACATATTCCTTCGTTTTAATATTTGATTTATTTGTAAGATTTGATTGATTGTAGCATAGACCAAATATGATTGTAGTCAGCGCGTTCAAAATATCCTGTAACAAATAAAGAGCATAATTAAAAAGGAGTCCAAAACATTCCAATATGATGTAATAGCTTAAGACGAAAAGAAAAAAGGTAAGATATATTACGAAAATTATTTTAGATGCCCCTAAGAGCAAAAATTGACGCTATACTGGATAGACCTCTATGGTCTATCTATCCAAATACTGTAGGTATTCACTGAGCATTGCCTAGGTACACATTTGCATTAGTTGACAAGCATATTATTTACCGTGTCAAGCATTTATTGGCCGTGTGGCGCCGGATTAAGAATAGCGTCACTCCATTTCCTCCCATGGATGTCGTAGAAGGCGACTAAGGAAAATAAATTACCAAGAGACGGGCAGCAGCGTCTACCTGACATTCCAACCGCATACTGCGATCGCCAACCCGCCTGCCAAGCGTGGCGATTATGGCAAAACCTCTCATGGTTATGAAAACCATGAGGGAGGCCTATGTCCTGCAGTGGGCGTCAAGGGGCTGATGATGATGATGTACTTGGTTGGTGATGGTGAGTCAAGTATTGAACTTAATATATCACTAGATAATAAGTACTATCAACACTTACATTCCGCCACTGCTCCAGTCGTGTCGGGACCATGCTCCTTCGACAAGGCTCAACGCGCCCCACTCTTTCAACAACCTTTCGCTACCCATGGGGCCAGATAACTCATTGTTGGCTAAATTACTGTGGAGCGTCATATACTCGAACGAACCCCAGTTGATTTTGTTTACTGCGCCCTCTAAAACAGAAAAATATTATAGTTCTTGCCGATGAGTGACTTGTATATGATGTGATGTCCGTATGAGCTTGTAGGAAGGATCTCCAACTATTGTAGCATTGTATAAATTAACTGCAATGGCTATAAAGTTTGTACTTACTTCATTTTCGGCATCTAAGCATCTATTATCCGTTATTTGTTTGTTTATTTACATTTTATTTGATACCTAGCACAGACTAAGTAAAGGAAAGATCACAGACAGATCAGATTTCAATCTGTCAAAAACGCAAATTGAACGAATGAAATAGTGATTTTCGTGACATCGCTATTTGCCGATTCAGTGTTGTCATACCAATAAGTAGATATAATAAAAGTCTATCTTATCTCCTATCTAAGGAAGATATGTATATCGAAGAGAAGTCATGCTCGCGGGTGGGATATAATATCGTAATGTTTTAAAATTTTAACCTATCTATCTAGATAGGATAAGAAACTCATGCTCCCCCCGCAGGTCAATAATTGCACCACCTTCCGATATAGCTCTAATGGCGATAAGTCGCCTCATCTGGCAACGCTGATATTCGCCGGTGTGTGCGTTTGGCGGCATGTACAAACGCGGAATGGAACGAGGCTGTGTGTGAGGCTGCGCTCGGGCCTTTCTATGGAGACTTCCTAGCGACTGAAGTCCATTAAGTTAAGACATTTTCGTCCTTATTTCAATGCAGACAAGGGCTTCTCCGTGGTACATGAGTGATGGCGCGTGCTCTAGGTAGAACGACGACGCGACTCCGGCGTTTTAACGTTAAACGTCTCTAAACGACTTTCCAGTACATTAATTGTCAAATTCTGACATTTTAGCGCCAAAAACCGAGCCTTCATACTACTCATGTTGGACTCATCTCCTATTGCGAGTCGGCCCAGCGTGCGTGGTGTCGCGTAGAAAGGTCAGGGGGATACAAACTTTTACTGGTATAGGACACTAATTCTACGTGCGGAAACAATAAGCACTTAGAAAGATACAATATTCGTTATTGTACACAGAAATTACATTAAAACAAATCTAATAAATCGAAATATGGTACTAGATCTTATTTAAAATACCTTGTTACTTATTAAGCGGTTGAATCATATTCGGACTAAACTAAGGAACATGTTAACGTAAAGCACGCATTTAACCTCAAGCAGCCCCTTCGGACCTACGACCCAAGACCATCATATTTCGACTCACGCCAATTTTCTATGAATTTAAGTTTATATAAGGGCCGGTTTCTGAATTGAGAATTTCACTAAGTAAATAACGTCCTGTCACCCTCTTTTCTGAGAAATTCGAAGAGACAGCACTACAGTTAACTATTTACTTGGCGAAATTCTCAATTCCGAAACTGGGCCTGGATTTTTCAGAAAGATACGGTGAAACTGAAATTCTACTAATACATTCGCTACAGCAAACGTCAAAATTTTAGTACTTGAAAAAAATTGGAACAGCTGATCATTATCAAGGAGTATTAAATATTTATTGTAAAAACCTAGGAAAAATTTAAAAATAAAACAATAAAAATATTTTTTTCGGGGTTTTCGGAGTCACAAAATATGCGAAAAAAAAGTTACTCTAATAACATAAAACTTATTAGATTCCGTTTTGTCATTGAATTCTGAACGTTTTCTTTTTACGAGATAACTCAAATATTGATAAACTCTTCATACATTATAGGCGTTACGTTAGGGAGTGACGTCATAGTCTAAGGTTGATTTCTCGTCGGACTTTTCGACTGGTTATATTATCAAAAGTATTAGCTGCAGTGAAAAAAAAAAAATACCACGTTTATTTATCTTTTAACGTATCCTTTCCTATTCTCTTAATAGTAGTTTATGTGACTGTCACATAATGAGGGTTATTAAAACACGAGCGAGATTTTAAAAACCGAGCCTTGGCGAGTTTTTTAATAGCATTCGCGAGTGTTTTAATACCAAGTTATGTGCAGTCTCATACACTACTTTATCTACACTCATAATGAAATTTTTGAAACAAAATGGCGCAATTTCGACAAAAGTATCTTGACATTCAATCGTCTGCACTCAGTTTTGCACGCGCAATTTTAGGTTTTTTTAGTTGCACTTTTGGTACCACGAAAATGAAATTTAATTTTCTTTAAAGTTATGTATTGTTTAAGCCTGTCAATATGTGTTTACCTTTGAATTCTTAATTTGAAGATTATGATATGAGTGTAGATAAAACATTTTTTAGTGCTAGTTCTCCATTAAAACTGTTTGTATTCATGATTAGGTGATTCTAATCATGAATACGAACAGTTTTACGTTTCACCCGACCTTTCTGAAATACTCTGTACAAGGAAATGTCATCTGAAACGGTATTGAACAGTCGTACAGTCGACAACACATAGTTATTTCCATTCGTGCACTCTACTCAGTAAGATTATCAAGTTGTAGTGGCTGGTCATATACTGCAATAATTTTGGGTGGTTTGAAAGACATAGAACAAATGATCATGTTGACTGACAATAGCTATCGAATGCGAGAATATCTCGACGGAAACTCGAATCTATTAGGACCATTAGCAGCCATCCAGAGCGGTGCGTCCGTGCCGCGAGTCGCGGGTCATTGTTCTGTTAGACGGAGAGGAGGTACTAATAATTGTTGTCGCACTTTTTTAACCTTTAAGTATGGACGTCATTTTTTCTTAACACAACTATGGACGTGGAGTCTCACAGGCTCCTATATGCGCTCACATTTTTTTTTTGGGAATATGATATAAAATCGCTTTAAAACTTATTGAATACAAAAGTTATGTGATTAAGCAAAAAAATAACGTGCTTATATAAAAACTTTTATTTCAAAAATTTTAGAAATTGAAGGAAACAAAAATTATGGCACTTTTCAGTTTAAATTTACTTAGGTTACACTTTTAGGTATTAAAAGCAACTAAACTTATTAATACAACAAATTAAGTCTTTTTTCCTCAAAATATAATATATAAGGAACCAAAAACACAAAACACCTACTTCAGGCAACAAATATAAAAAAAATTGACAACAGTCTAATAACGTAAATTTATTGGCAGTCAGTGCACAAAGGTCTAGAACATTGGAGGCACACAGGTTTGTTGCACTGAACACAAACATGGGTAGTCATCCTATGTTTCTTCGCGGGACAGATTCTACATGCTCTCCTAGTTCCTTGACTGGTTTCCTGATCTTGGACATCTTCTGTAACCATATCATTACCTAAAACTCGAGTCATGGTCAACCTCAGCTCTCTTGGCAATCGTGTATTTATAACACGTCTTTGCGCATGAGGCACCACAAGCACACGTTTTTTAGGAAATCTCCTCTCTCCACATCTTCTGTTTGGTGCATGTTATATAAAATGTAAGCATTCATGGCACTCAAATCTAGGACACGATATAGCAACACCATTGGCCATCTCCTCATTCTCAACAACAACTCATTCACTTCTTGTTCGAAAGAAGCATCTCCTACACGCAAAGTTTTTCTCGGAGGGCCCTGAACAGAACTTGTAGACGGTCGTTTTGATTTGGAACTACCGGTTTTATTATTTTGTACCATAAAATCTGAAACAAACATAATCGCTCTTATAAAATATATCATAGGGCAACAATGGACGTGTAGTCTGACAGGCTCCGGTGAATATTTTGATGATCATTACTTACGTGATATTCAGCGGAAGACGCCACCTCCTCCCTCGTTGGTAGTTTTGCAACTAAAACAAAAGCTATTGAGCCGCTCAATCGCGGGGAGTGGGGGGAAATAGGGGAACTAAGAAAACGAAAACATCGAGTAGCCTGTGTGACTCCACGTCCATACTTAAAGGTTAAACATCATTTCTCAACTCGAAGGCAAGATTTCTCAACTATTTAAAAAATATATATTTATGTCTATACGTAAAAGTAATAGTCTAAATAGATGCAATTTTTGTTACTAATTACACAACCGCGGCTTCCGAACCACACAGAAATGAGGGTGTATATGCCAAGCAAGCAATGGTCGATGGTGTGCAAAGGTCCTCGAGTGGAGACCACGATCTGGCTAACGCATCGCAGGTCACCCACCAGCTCGCTGGACCGACGATCTAAGGCGGATCGCTGGCAGGATGGCTGGAGGATGGCTGAGGTCAAAATGAAGTGGCGTGCCTTGGGGTAGGCCTAGGTAGGTCCAGCAGTAGACGAGTACGGGCTGATTGATTGATTCACTCCACTCCAGTTACGTTAAGGCTGTTCTGACGTCACGCATTCTGTCTCGCTCGCACAATTTAATATTTTTAGTGATTGTAATAAAATGAGTATGCATGGAAATCAATTACCAGAAGACGAGCAGCAGCGTCTTCCTGAGATCCCAACCACATACTGCGATCGCCAACCCGCCTGCTAAGCGTGGCGGTTATGGCAAAACCCCTCATGGTTATGAAAACCATGAGGGAGGCCTATGTCCTGCAGTGGGCGTTAAATGGCTGATGATGATGATGAGTATGCTTTTCATAAATGTGGTCTGAGGAATATTATATAATTTTTAATAGATAATAAAATTGCAAGACATATTTTCCTCATGCTGTACCTATAGTTTTTGATTGAGAAAATTTGATTCCAAAATTGGTAATTTTGTAGGAAAACAAAAATATATTTGAAATGTCCGTAATTTAATTATGCGTCAACCCGTCAGTTTACTAATTTTATAACAATAATTAAAAATGTTTAATTGTGCGAGCGAGACAGCATTCTCCACGTATGAACAGCCTTAAGGGTGACTTTTGAACTAAAATGTAAAGATAAGATAAGATAAGGTTGATGTGCTGTCGACGGTACCTATTAAAATGCCTGTTCATAAAACCACGACGCGAAATGCCGACTAATGAGTCGGCCCGATTATTTATCTACTAATTGTAGGTCACGATTACCAGTTACATATTGACCTGCAATGGTTAATTACACGCTTGTGATAGTTAAAATGCATCACAAATTATTTACATCGCACAGGATCATTCTGCAAGCGATCGCTACCACCGATGTTTATTTTTCTTAAGCTTTTGTTATGCTGCGTACAGCCAACAGCATATGAACCTTCACGTCTCTGCATTATACTAACCAGCGGTTCCTCGTACGCTAACAATCTGTCTATCTGCTTTTAACAGCTCTCAGTTAGTCAAAGTGTATACAAGAAAAAAACGAATTATTATTGGTGGCAACCAATAAACCATAAAAAAAGAAAACAGAAATAAAAAAAATAACCAAACACCCGATTGCTGAGCATTAACTACTAAGCAGGCGGGACCAACCTAGATACCTCGTAAAGATACCGCCTACGCCCCCCCTCCCCCCCTCACTCTCCTGGCTGATTTTAATTCTTTATTGCACTAGTTACATTGTAAATATACAAGGGCGTGCTTAATGCAAAAAGCATTCTCTTCCAGCAAACGGTTGATTGTAGAAATGTGAAAAGATTCAGGGTGGTAGCATATATAATGAATTTAAAAGGAAATTTATCACGGCTAAATAGGCTTTACAAGTTAACGAATAATAGGCGATCACCTTATAAAAGGAACATTTCGTACAAAATCCATTGAAAATTACGTTGATGAGGTTGTTAGTTCTGTAAAGCAGATAAAACCCCTCTACAGAACCCTGCACTGCGCGTGGCCCGGCGTTAATTTTGGTCGTTTTAGTGATTTTTCAATTTTTTGTTGGATTTATGCTGCTGATTTATGAACCGTGCCAGCGCTCTCCCAACTGAGCTAATGGGCAAGTGCAGCCAAGATTAGCCAAGGTTAGCCAGAGGTCGCGGGCTCAAGTCCCGGCATGGGTGGAATTTTTAGCCTCTAAATATTTTTTTTAAATTGTCCTCAGCATGGGTTAGTGCAACAAAAAGAATATAATCATGTTCTTATCAAGGTCATAATTTAACAGGTAAAATAAACACCCCCGCTATAAGCTCCCGCTTAAACCACACGCAATCATTTCTCACCTTCTTTGCTTTGCGTCGGCTGTTTCGAGTTGTGGAGACATTTTAAGGATATTCGTATCCAAAAATTAACACTTCTCATTCGTTACCATTTTATTTATACAAAATGGTAAAAACGGCTTGGGAAACACCAACTACCACACCGCAGTACCGAGACAAGAAACTGGCCAAAATAATCTGCAGAGCGCTCTACTACTGTGGTTTAGGTGACTGTTGGTATGAGCCAATGCAAAGGTCCAAAAAACATCAAAATCTGTACATAATTTGGAGCGTGATATCGAATTTCTTTATGGTGTCCGTGGTTGCTTCGGAGCTGCTCGCCTTTACAGCCGATTTGACGCCCACCGAAATGAACGACAACATACAACTGTCTATAGGTAAGTGGATTCCTTGTTCTTCCACCAAGGATTCTGTCACTTATTTAGTACAGACCTCTGATCTACAGGTGACTTTGAATTCGATTGGCAAATTTTAAGGGGGCATCCTAACCATGATTTAAAAACACATGGCGCTAGTTTAAAAAAAAATGGGGCCTCAAAATTTTTTTTTATTTACCCAACATTACTTTACTTAAGCATAGACAAACAGTTATAAAAACCAAAAAAAACGATGGCTCGAGGGTTTTATGGTTGGCGCCGACCAAAAAAATTGTTCTTTTATTTGTCTAAGCATATTTAAGGACAGACTGTAACACAATTTAACACATTAGAAAACATTTTTCAACGCCATGGTACTTCCTACCACTTTGAATTTGTATTCACAGTTTCGAGCAAAAGAACTGAACTCACGAATATTTTATTTACTCTGTTATACCATTACCGATAAATCATTAATAATACTGTTTTACGCAATGAAAAGAACATTCTCTCAAAATATAGCTAACGATTTCAAAATCACCCTGTAGTTTAAGATCCAGTCTTTCCACAAATTACTTCTATTGTACCATATTCCAGCACTACTATTGTGCTTAATTTGTGGCTGAGAAATAATTTGTCTTTGTATTAAAAGAATCAGAAAATATTCAATGATATATCGACGGTCCCTAAGAACAATCTCTTAAGTGTCAGTTACGCGATTATACGTCTAGGCCATTTTCGGAATCTCCGTACCCGAATACATACATAAAAAAAATGTTGTTGAAAAAGTCTTCATATGACAATTTTAGGTTTTTTTTTGTCGTAACTACACTTTCGTTCCCAAGCATAGCCAAGCATCTGCCAGTTCCGTGCTTATGCGCCGGACGTGGGAAGCGGGGAGCGGGCGGAAGTGACTTTTGCTCAGTTATACGCGTCAGTTTTCACCTTAAGAATTTAATTTTAACTAAATACACTAACCGCCAGTTTCTCGTACACTAACACGCTGTTAATCTACTGTTAACAGCTGTCATTTGACCAAAGCGCATACAAAAAACCACTGATAGCTGTTAACAGTAGATTAACATCTTGTTAGTTTACGAGAAACATGGGGTAAATGTATACATATTTTATACAGATAAGATGGATATACTCTTATAATATGGAGATACGTTTGATATTAATTACAAATTTTCTCTTTGACTTGGGAAATTGACATCGTAAATGGCAGTTAGCTTTTTCAGATTTCTCCAAATTCCCACATGACCGCCCGTTACTGTCACATACGATTTTCGTAATTGAAATATCTAGTGAATAAGGCAATATTTACAAAATATATTTATGGTGTCTAAAAGCATAGCGTTAATTCACTCAATTTATGTTAAGTTATCTTTGTATTTTTTGTGATAATTAAACCGTTTTTCAATTCAAATTTTTCAATTTCAATAAAATAACCCCAAATGTTATAATAATACACAAAAATTTATAATTGTGTGCCTAAAATTGACGGAGTTATGACCATTTTAGTGCGAAAAAAAAAACGGCTCTCCTGTAAAATTTGTGTTTTTAAGATACGAGCTTATCCATCGATATGTTAAAACTACTTCTACAAGCTTGGGAAGTACGATCTAAACACTCGCGTGATCACGAGTCCGGCACGGTAAATATAACATAATACACCGATCAGAAGTCATTATATAACGTACGCAACAGTACATAGGCGCCAAGAGGAATTAAACTAATGTTATCAAATAAGGCAAAAAAATACACAATGATGCTACGAAAAATTTTTATTCTGTTATTAATTAATAAGAAATGTGTAATTTGTAATCAAATGTAAACTACCTCCTACGTTATTAGGTGGGGAATTATGTGATCTGCTCAAATCTGAGATCCGCATAGTATGATGTCATGTCATCAACTTCTGTTGATAGATTGCGTGTAGATTTAAAGATCGTCTACATACAAATGGTAGGAAGAAGAGAGTTGATGAGAAATACTAATAGTTCACCTAGACAAACCACGAGCCACGAATCAAAAAGAGTTGGATAAGACCTAATATTTATTTAAAGTTAATAGGAGGACATGTACTATCCATGTCCTCCAATTAACTCCGAATGCAAAGTATCCACTTACTTTACAGTAACTTAATTTCATACCATGGTTGGTTGCAAATTGTGAAGCTTGTGACAAGCGGCAGGACTCGTAATTTGTCGACAAAATTATAACATTTCCTTGTCATATTCTATTGTGGTTCGTTTAAGATGGCTGTAATGAATTTTCTTTGTAGGTAGACCAGATAAAAGTACTAAAAAACAACTTGTAACGGTGCAAACCTTCTTCTTCCATTCTCCCAGTCAAACTTAGTTCGTATCAGTTGAAGGGTTCTTGATGTCGAATTAGTAAAAATGTATAGGACTTCAATATTGTGGACCTATTTCGGTGATAAACAGAACATTTCGATAAAATACAGAATGAAAACAGAATGAAAACATTCACAAGTAATTTTATCAGCAGTAATGTTTCGTGAAAAGGTAAAATAGTAACGATAATCCGAAAGAAATCTAGAATGGGTGATGTAATTTGAAATTTTGAGTTTAAGATGATAGATGGAATGAAAGAAAATAACAGAAATGATGTAAGAAGGTTAGTACCGTTACAAACTTAAAAAAATCTCCGTTCTTTTAGGTCATTTGACGATCCTGCTAAAGTTTTTAACAGTCTACTTCAAAAGAGATAGAATAAAAGCTGTCCTCAAGAAGCTTCTAGAAAAGACCAGGATCTCCCTGACGGCACTAATGGAGGCGGCGGTGGTGAGGAGGACCAAGAATCTGTGTCTCGTCCTGTACATGACCTTGTGGGTCTGCGTGGGGGCGACCACAGTGGATGCTGTTATACGACATTTTACGCAAGGTAAATATTAGATAAATATGTAGATAGGTAGATTAGGAAAAAAGCCAGGTAGTCCTACATTGTTGTCCGTCCCACTGACTGTGGAAACAATAGGAGTATGGGGGATGAGGGTAGGGTTATCGTTAGGGAAATCGGTCGGCACCTGAGGAGTCGTAGGTATGACCATCGTTTCAGGCCATACCTGATGTAAAGGCATTTCCTGGCGGTGCAGCGGGGGAGCGCTGCTGGCGTCATGGGATTTTTTACATAATTTGTGTCCCAGAGCAGTATTTTTGACTAATTTAATATCTTAGTTTTGTGTTGTTTGTTTGTTGTGCCATTTTTTGTAGATATTTGTCTAAAATGCGTGTATCTGTACATGCGAAAAAAACTTGCTTGGGCCACATCACTTCCTTCGTAAACAGCCAGAACAAGAAAATCGATCGCCGCATCGACAATGCCTGGAAGAGCTTCTGGTCCATGAAGGCCTAATGAAGGGAAAGTTACCTCTTGCCCTGAAGCGAAAACTCATCGCCGTTTGCATCCTGCCTGTACCTAACTTACGTTGCTTAAGCTTTCACCATACACTAGAAGTCAAGACTTTAGGTTTGCCAGCGAGCAATGAAGCACAGTTTACTTAAAGTTTCTGAGTTTTTCTATATCTTTCATGGTATAAAAACAATTTCAGTCCATTCTAAGTTTGAGCCAAAATTCTCCATTCAAAACATAAAAATTTGGAAAGCTTCGAACTTCGGTACAGTAGCTTTGGTTAATGTGGATATGTGCGCATTCTCCTTTGGGTAGTGTTTTCCTTTTTTCCAGGTGTTCCAGTTCGCACCCTTGTAACTTTATGGCCGCGTGGCTCAGACGTCGGTTTCTTAGCCGGCATCACTCGGTTCATGATTCAAGTCCACTGGTCGTACCTCACAAACACCATGGTAACCTGTGACAGGTATGGACTCAGAGCATTTTACGCTGGGTTGCGCCAATGCTATCTGATATTTCTATCTATCTGTTAATCCACGGGTAAGCTCTATCCAGTGAATAAGTAGTCTTGCCGTCTTGTCGTCTTGAATTTCTATGTCATGTGCTCTAGTGTACAATAAAGAATATTTTTATCTTATCTTATCTCTAGCACCATTACATTTGCAGAGCTATCCAGATAAATTGTATGCCTGAAAACCCTATCAATCAGCTATTTGTTTGTTTATCCGTGCGTAGGTACTTATGTATTGACTTACTTATCCAGTGACTTGGCGCAAGTCGCCCTTGGCGTAAGATTGAACAAGATCCAACGTGACAGCTATTATATCTTTGTACGATGGCTACTGGATGGCGTCATCATGACATACGTGATTATTCTGCATGTAGACATTCTACGTTTTATTTTCCAACGGAACTAAAAATACCAATAAGGCAGAAGACATGAGACAAAAAAATACAATACGCAAGGTAGACGGCCTATGTCCAAGCGTCGGTAAAACTGTCAGCCTCAGTATTTGCTGCAGGTTTTTTTGCCCGCAGCGCTGATTTTTGGCAAGGAACTGGTCTACTGACTAACGGAATATCACATCGAGACTGACAATGGTCCTCTGGACCTCCCTGCCATCAATCCAGCTCCGGGATACCACTTCTCATTTCAGCCTTTGCGTCATTGCTTTCATGCTTATGCGCTCCAAGTTCATCACCCTGCAAATGTATTTCGAAGGTTTGAGAGAAGAATTTCTGAGCAACGAACATGGAAAGACCACAGAGGAGTTGGAAGTTAACTATAAGAAAAAGTTTAAGTTTGGAGTAAAGCTACACAGTGAGACCTTGTGGTGAGTTATAACGCGGTTCTACGAATGTAATAGAACATAACCACGCTGAGTCCCAATGGGTTTTGAATTTAGATGACTAGGCAGTACTAGTACAGTGTGAATTTAAAATCGTTAGCAACATTTTGAGGGAACGTTCTTTTCGTTATGATAAAAAGAATTATTAATGGAAATGGTATAACATATTTCGTGATTTCCAACCTTTGATTCGAAACTGGAAATATAAATTTATGTGGTAGAAAGTACCGAACGCTGAATTCTTTTAATCGACTTCAAAAAGGAAGAAGTTCTCAATTCGACGGGTATAGTTTTTTTCTACTATGTAAAATGTTAAAGTAAAAAGAAAGAAGAAAAAGAATAAAAAAGTGAAAGAAAAATATTGTTCGAAGCCGACCAAATCGATTGAGTTGGAGGCTCGGCCAGAATCTCAACACACGATGCTAGTAGGTAGTATTTAAAAACAAGTATTTAGTGTTGGTCAAGACAACTCTATTTGGCTTATAGGGGAGTAGCAGGCGAACTTCTACATCCGACAAACCGTTTAATTAAAAGATACAGACACAATCCGCCGCACAATTCTTTGAGAATCCGCTGACAACCATAACGACACGACTGTATTTACCTGTAACCTGGCATGCTTTTTGTGAGTAACTGGTATGTGCATTAAGCCATTTAAAGTGTTTATTTTAATGTTTCAGGTGTGCCCGCCACATTCAGAGCTCTCTAGGATACATTTACAGTATTCAAGTAGCTCAGAGCATTGGTGTGCTATCAATGTCTCTTATAAAGCTTGCGGTAAGTATTGACGAGATTGGAAGTTATGGTGCTTAAATTAAAAAGGGGATATTTAAATGTACTTTAAAATAGAGGTTTCCAACTACAATTTATGATCTTTAAAATAAATGCTTTTTCACTATATACTAATTTATTAATACTTTTATTGAACGTAAAATAATCGACAACGCGGTGAACTTACGCATAGTAACTATAAACAAGTCATGTTTAAGATTGAAGAAGAAGAAAGACTTATTGGGACAAGTTAACACATCACAAGAAAAAAGGCATAACAAGTAACAAAAACAAGTACAAAGCAAAAACAAGTCACATAAATACAACATAATACAAGACAAAGTCAGAGCGTCAGAGTGCATCCTGAGGTGTGTCAAAGTTGCCACAAAGGACATCTGACTCAGCATTGTGATGAGGGTGTGAGCTCTCGGCGCTACTTTTAATTTATAAATCTCTTCTACTATCTTTAAAATGGGTGGATGGGGAACCAAAACCGTATCTACCAGATCTACTGTATCAGGATCTTGATACAATACGATTGTATTCATGATTTATTGACCCTTATACAAAAAAATATAATTTCCATTTTTATCAACAATAAAGTACTGTCTATCTAAGTATCTCTCTACATACAGCTGAGTTATCAAGACATGAAACTTTTAAAACATGCAACACTTTAGGATTTTGAACCTTGTGATCCTTATCTACTACATTCACATACTTACCTTTTTTTGTTAAACCTATATATTCGCACTTACCCGTTTTTGTCGGCGCGGCTCAGAATCACCCAAAAAACAACTGTGCCAAGTTACTTCCTTTAATAAATACACACATCAAAAAAAGTTTGCGATCACTTTGAAAAACTGAAATCTTTTTTGTTACTGTAGATTATATTATGATTTTTTCTTCTTTTTAGATTCTTTATTTAAAAATAAAGAATTAGAACACAAAACAATGACACTGTTCAGTTGTTTTTTCATATTAAAAGGCTTTCAGTCCTAGCTTACGCTCATTCAGAAATCTGATTTAGTCAATTATAACCGATTCAAGATATTTTTTGCGGAAAGTTGTGATTGAAAAAATGCCAAGAGGATTATCAGAGGTTTTACGAGCAAGAATAGTAACTTTGAGGGAAGAAGGATACACCACGAGAGTACTAGCACGCAGACTTGCTATATCCCAATCCTGTGTCGTGGCTACGTTGCAGAGGTACCACGGAATGGGAAATTTAGCTGACCGACCCCGCAGCGGTCGCCCAACTGTTTTGACAGCTGCCCAAAAGCGCTATATTAGATTGCTGGCAGCCCGTGATCCAACAATCAACGCCACTAAAATAAAAGCAGAAGTCAGGGCCGCCTCTGGGCTTGTAGTTAGCTCGCAGACCGTTCGCAATTGCTTGCACCACGCTGGATTACGAGCACGGAGGTCTTGGCGAGCTCCGCTCAATTCCCGGCAACGTCAACAACGAAGATTGCAGTGGGCTAGACTTCGGCAAAATGGAGAAGGTGAGGAAGAAAACATTTGGCAAAACTGTCTCTTCGTTGACGAATCCCGAATCAGCACTCATCCAGATAACCGACGTGTTCGTGTCTGGAGAAGACCAGGCGACCGTGAAGACAAAGAACTGCCACTGGAACAGTTCAGCAAGGCGGAAAATCGGTGTCCTTTTGGGGTGGCATTATGATTGGAGCTAGAACGCCTTTGATCCCGTATCGAGGCTACATGACAGCAGACATGTACAAAGCAGTTGTTATTGATGATATCGTCAGACCATTCCGAGTAAACCATGGGCACCAATTTGTACTGGCCGATGATAATGCGCCCGCACATCGAGCTCAACGAGTCAATGCTGCTCTTCAAGAATACGATATCACACGTTTAGACTGGCCTGCCGGCTCGCCCGACTTAAACCCAGTAGAGCACGCGTGGGATGCTCTTAAACGAGCTGTATGGAACCGTGAGCCACGTCCCCAGACAGTTCCAGAGCTCAGGGAAGCCGCTATTGAAGAATGGGATAGGTTACCCCAGGAAATGCTGGATAACTTGATCCTCAGCATGCCCAGGAGGATCTCCGCATGTGTTCGAGCCAGGGGAGGAGTTATTTTATATTAAATTTAACCTTTTACTAATAAATTGTTGTTTAAGTTTAATTAAATAGTATTTTTCTTTCTATGAAATTTCTATCACTATTTTATGATTAATGGCTCAATTTTTTTTAATAAATAATAAAAAATAGTTTTATATTTTAATTTCGGACAGGGTATTCCTATTTAAAGAAAGCATACAACATATATTTTTTCTTGAGAAAGTTAAATTTAAAGAATTATAGGAGCTTGTGCTATTGATCACAAACTTTTTTTGATGTGTGTAAATGCAAGGTTCCCATACAAGAGGTGTCACTACTTCCCGGACTATTAATACTTAGTAGCTTTTATTGTTCTCAGAGACAAGATCGCAGCATTACGACGCTGCTGGCAAACGCAACGTTAATATCGAGTATGTTGGTTTTGACTGGATCCTACATGATGACAGCTGGGGACATTACACATGAGGTAGGTTTTATGAACAACGCAGTTAAAACGGGCAGCGAACACCGTATGGTACGAGGCAAGTTCAATATCAACCTCAAGCTCGAGCGCGCAAAACTGATGAAGTCTACGCTTCGACCAGTGCCGGTCCAAATTCAAAACCACTTCGAAGGCCGTGAAAACGTGGACGATATCAATAACAGGTTCGTAGAAACTATCTATACGGTCGGATCCAAGTTTTATGACACCAACCGTACGAACAGAACCAAAAAGTTCTCAGACCATACCGTCAAACTCATGGAAGAGCGGCAACAACTGAGGCTATAATCTTCGGGTGACGCATCAGAATATCGGCGACTTGGGATCGTTGAAAAGAGACTGGCGCCGCTTCAGTACGGACCGTAGAGAAGAGGCTATTTAAAAGAACAAGGGCTCTAAAGTCTTTTCCAGAGATCTGTCTATTGGCCATAGCCGGTTCTCGAAACCCGAAGATGCTAGCATCGTCTCGTCAGGTCCAGAAATTTTGAGGGAGGTCGAAAAATTCTATGGACAGTTATATACGTCCTCATAAAAACATGATACAGGTCTAGCACACGACCCTCGAGTTAGACTAACCCGGCACTACACCGAGGACATTCTGAACATCAGCATGTAAGAGATTAGAATGGCTCGGAATGAACAACAAGGCACCGGGCGCACCGGGTCTCGCGCGCAAACTCGATGACTTCCAGCCTCCGAATAAGCTGGTTTCCGAAAAGGCTTTAGTACGTTGGACCACATACATACGCTGCGGTAGATTATATAGAGGACCGAGGAGTATAATCTACTACTATGTTTATGTCAGTTTTAAATAATTCCAGCTTTTTAGTTGTTATGGGCCTGAAAAATATATCTTGCTCTAACTTTTTAAAATCTGCTTCAAAATATACAATTTGACCACTGTGGTCTGACTTTAGGCAATTTATTGTAGAAAAATGTGAAAATTCACAGTCACAGTACACGTTATCAAGGCATGTGGCAGTGATTTCTGTAATCCTAGTGGGCTGAACAAAAATATTTACCAAATTAAAAGACTTGAAAATAAGTTTTAATTCAGTATTTAAAGGGGAATCTACTAGTAAGTCGACATTAAAATCTCCACAGACTATAACTTTCAGTAGACTTTCAGTATGACTTTCAGTAGTATAACTTTGAGTAGGCACAATCTGTCAAGTTCCCTTTGTATCCAGAGGCACACCGAGCTATAATGCTGAAGACCACTCATACTATCTATTAAGATTTGTCATTACTTTTGTGAGACTGTGCTCCTTTGCATACACAATAGCTTTTAAAATTGCAATGAGTTCGGCCATCATTATGGATTTAAAAACTGATTTTATCTTGAAAGTCCTGCAATTTTTTTTGCTGGATTATAATAAGCTACCCCTAAGATGTTATTACTCATATACCAACCACTGTAGCGATTCTGTAGCTCTTCGAGTATGTTATTCTTAGCTAAACAATTTTGCAACAATCTTCTTGGAATGTTGACACTTTCCAAATTGTCCATTACCACCTTTTCAACATTAATATTGGTCACCCAAGTACACACAGAGAACATTTCTAAGGCGGTCACTTGGTGAAATTAACTCATTGTAAGTGCCATTACCTACTATAAACAGTTACTAGAAGTGGTTGATTATTTTTGTGCCAATATCTGTTTACACAAAGGGGTTCCAATTGACGTAATAACACAAATATCATATTATTTTGCCATGATTTAGCTTTCAGGCAATATTTTATTGCTAAGTATTGACGTCTGTTAAAGGGAGGTGGTATTTAATCTAATCTAATCTATACTGCGTTTATGGAGTGTTTTAAGGGAATCGTGTTTTTATAAATGCACAGGGTATCCTAGTTTGGGACCAGGACAAATGATTGTGTTCCTCTGAAATTATTTATTTACTAGCTGTCCCGGCGAACCTCGTACCGCCACAGAATCTGCTTATACGATTCTTGCACAGCGCCATCTATTTTTGAAACACAACGTTCGCTCGCACATTTATTTTAAACTGAAAATAAATATTATCCCACGGAAATGCATTACTGGGATATCAAGTATGCTATGTCTCAATTCAGGTCTTTGTCTATCTGTACGCCAAGTTTCATGTAAATCCGTTCAGCCATTATTGCGTGATTGAGTAACAAACATCCAAACATCTCGACATCTTCACAAACTTTCACATTTATAATATTAGGATTTACCGCGAAAAATTACTGTACGAATCAGTAAAATCAGAATCAGCCCGGGTAGTACGACGACCTAGTCGCGCGTTTTAAATGCCATAAGTCGCGACTTTCCAGTAGGTACATCATTTGTCAAATTTTGACATTTTAGCGCCACAAAACGCGTGACCCGTGCCATTTTACTACCATCCATGCGGGTCAGGCTTTATCAATTTTCATTGCATTAAGCTTATTCTGTAGCCACGATGACAGCAGATAGGACAAGCGGATAGCCCTGATAGATTGGCACTACAAGATGATTGAATTGAACAACTGTGAAATTGAACAAATAAAGAATAAAGTTTTCTTTATTTGTTTTTTAACAGACTTCAAAAAAGTAGGAGGTTATCAATTCGACGCGTATGTTTTTCGTTCATTTGTTTGCGCGCCCGCTCGCTCGAGACAATGTGTAAATTTTGGTAAGGTTAACAGTTTTATCAGTTGGCCAATGTGCATTGCTTACAAGAAAAAAAACATCTGACATTTGCTAACACTAGATTACCAGATTGCAGCGTACGAGAAACTATGGTAAGACCTTGATGACAAATAACTGGTTTTTTTCAGGCATCGCTGGTTTCGACCGCCATTTTTAACAGCGGATGGGAAATGTGCGACATGAGGAGAGGCGAAAGCATCCCGCCCCTCCTGACGGTCGCTTTACAGCGCGCTCAGGAGCCCGTGATCATGACCGCCTTCGGGATTTTTGAAATGTCTTACGCGAACTTCATATCGGTGAGTTGAACCTCTTAATCCTGAGCTCCAGTGGGCTCACTAGCGTCACCAATAAAAAAATCATATCTTCTTTCACAGATCGTATCTGCAAAAATTGTCTGTAAAATCTCTCAATCATGATAACAGAGATTTTTAGGGTTCCGTACCTTAAGGGTGCCAAACGGGACCCTATTACTAAGACTTCACTGTCCGTCTGTCTGTCTGTCTTTCTGTCTGTCACCAGGCTGTATCTCATGAACCGGGATAGCTAGGCAGTTTAAATTTTCACAGATGATGCATTTCTGTTGCCGCTATAACGACAAATAGGTACTAAAAACAGAACAAAAATCTTATCTTATCTTAAATATTTAAGGGGGGGCGTAACGCAAACGTAATTTTTGCCGTTTTTTTCCTCGATCTTTGTATTTAGTGTTAGATAGATAATGGTACGGAACCATTCGTGCGCGAGTCCGACCCGTTTTTAAGACCCACGACAAAGAACCTAGGATTACCTGGGACTAGATAGCGTTTATGCCAAAAACGGCCTAGGTGTTTTGCCTAAGGTTCACGGCCATGGGTCCTAAAAATCACTATTAACATGATTGAGAGATTGTACACACACTTTTGCAAAATGCAGTCTGTGAAAAAAGATATGTTTTTTTTTCGTCGATGTCGCTAGTGCTACTCCCTTGATCCCCTTAATCCCTGGAGGTAAAAAATACTCCAAATTTTCAGAAGATTACTACGCAGGTATTTAAAAAAACCATATTGTACAAAAAAAAATTATGACAAAAATATTGGACCTAGAAGGGTAGGTTTTCCAGATTTCCTACTGTCAGAAGATTGTGTGTGAGTTGAGAAAGGTTTAGGTGGTAAACTTTTAAGCGATATTCTATACACAGGACGCCAGGGCTTACTAAGCCGATGGGGAAAATGTTGAAAAGGTTGCAAAGAGGTCCCGAAGACAACGTAGTGTGGTACTTTCGCCAGCTCGCTGGACTGACGATCTGAAGCAGATTGGATAAGGATGACCGAGGACATTTGACCGCCACGTTGGTCTAGCGGTATCACGTCTGATTACTACGCCAGAGGTCGTGGATTCGATTCCCACTGAGGTCCGTTGTATTTTTGTACAAATGGCCTCAGTGTGGGTGTATTTCCATGTTTGTGATGTCCTTGCCTGGTCACTATAGCACGGGGTATCCTAGTTTGGGATCAGGACCAGTGATTGTGTTGTGTCGAATTATTATTATAAAGAAGTCTATCTTAAAAATTATTGTTATTATAAAAAAGGGCAGGATAAAAAGTACCCGAAACCGGCGTGCGTGCATGCAACGAATAATGAATGTTGAGGAAGCGAAAGTGATCTGACAGGATCGTGGCAAGTGGCAGTCCCTGGTCTCTGCCTATCCCTCTAGGATACAGGCGTGAGTTTATATATGTATGTATGTATTATTATAAAGAAGAAGATCTATCTACCTTTCTTTCTTTATTGTTTCAGGTCCTGAGGTCATCGTATTCCTTCTTTACTGTCACGTATTAGCTACGTATTAGTTATCCGTGTGGCGACAGATTAAGAATAGCGTCACTCCATTTCCTTCCGTGGATGTCGTAGAAGGCGACTAAGGAAATACATTACCAGGAGACGGGCAGCAGCGTTTTCTCTCTATTCTATTCTATTCTAAAACGGGAAGTTCTGTGTAAAGCAAGCATGTGCTGTCGACTGTACTATTCCCAAACACTCGATGAAACTGCAGAAATTGTGAGGCAATTTCTGTATAAACCAATTGAAAGGCAAATAACGACTGTACGCAATTACACAAAAATTTCTATGATTGCCCACAAAATTCTAAGGTTAATCACACAAACTCACAAACACTTACTCTTAAAACTTAAAACTACACTAGGCTATATGAGTGAGACATTTGATCATATCCTTTTTATAAAAGCAGTGTCATCGTCATCATCAGCCATTTGACGCCCACTGCAGGACATAGGCCTCCCTCGTAGTTTTCCAAGCTTCCCGATCTTGTGCCGCCCGCATCCAGCGACTCCCAACGGTGAACGATAGATGAATATATAAAGGACCTTAATTGTAGATAGATCGTAAAAAAGCAACAAATAGTGTGTTGTGTCAAAATTTTCGTATGTAATCGGAGAACCGAGTTAATGTGAAAAAGCTGAATTTTTTCAATATGACGTAAAATGCACTAGGAAATCTTGGTCAACAATTTGAACTTAAGCTTTTCTAGACCCCATACGTAATATCCAAAATTAGTCTTGTCGGTTCACATGCATTTCTAACCCGTTTTTTCCGACGTAATGACTGGACTAGTTCGCAATCATAGACAAAAGTGTCATTCTGTTTCTCGCAAGGCTTTTGTGTCCATTGTAAGCGACCATTGCCCAATGGCAAAAATGCTCAGTAAAAACTACGATGTAGTCGTTTCATCGTAGTAAACTACTTAATTTTTTTACCACTTTAATAAACATCAATAAATAATAAATTACTTCCACACAGAAAGGGCTATGCTCGGAATTTCTCTACGAGATCGAATCAGAAATGATGAGATCCGTAGACAGACGAAAGTCGTCGATATAGCCCAGCGGATTAGTAAGTGGCAGTGGGCGGAGCACGTAGCACGTAAAACTGATGGCCGATGGGGCCGAAAAGTTATCGAATGGAGACCACATATCGGCAAGCGCAGCGTCGGACGACCAGCCACATGATGGACAGATGACCTCATCTAAGTGACAGGAAGAAGCTGGGTGCAAGCCGCTTACAACCGGTATTTCTGGAAATCCATGGAGGAGGCCTATGTTCAGCTTTGGACTTCCTGTGGCTGAATGATGATGATGAAATTCCACACAACGCAATCACGTGTCTTGGTTACAAACGAGAATACCTTGTACTGTGGTAACCAGGCTGGGACATCACAAACATAGAAATATACCCAGACTGAGGCTGTAAATCTATGCTCTACTGTACAAGAATTAAATGTTTTTAATCGAATAACTTTCTGAGGTAATTTGAAATCGTGGTTTTATAGCTATTACTCAAATAAAAAGTGGAATGATTCCAAATTGGATTAATTCGAACCTCTCAAAAGTTTTCAACTGTGGTTAATTCGAAAAAGTTTCATTATTAATTCGTACAAAAGGCCCGCTTTCTTATAGTCAAGTTACAATGATGTCATTAAAAAATATCTTGAACTAACTATGTTAGGACCATTAGTAAATTTCTTTTGAAGTCTATGTATAGACTATTCATCCTTACTTGTCCAATTTAGTAAACAAGATTCTACCCGCAAAGTACGACTTTTTAGTCGAAAACTGCCATATTCCCATAAATGAAGTAACCTGGGACACCATTTTGGATAACACGCTGCTATTTTTATAAACAAAGTGCACGAACTTGCAAGAAAATATCTAGTTTCGGCATCAAATGTAAATTTTGAGGTTAGAATATTGTTTACTAAATTGGACAAGTAAGGATGAACAGACTGTATAGAATGTAACCAAATGCCCTTATACACATGAAAATTTTCGCAACTTAAGTTTCGTTTCAAGGTGGGCATAGGATATTTTCAACTGATGGCCCTTGTTTTAGTTTAGGCTCCGGTCTTTCCACAAACTCTACAATCGCATCTACCATTTGTATCTATATAAACTGCATTGAGAAAATAAACATAGTTGTATTGTAGTAATAAAAACTGAATTTGCACGGATACTTACTCGTTTGTTTTTTCATTTTACAATTTTCCGACGTTTCGTACTTTTGCACGTCCCGTGGCCTCGGTAGACTGTGGCGACAGGCGTCTTTTATAGTGTCTTCTACTACTCTGAATACTGATGAATACTGAGTAGAAATTCAATCTCTAGGCCGCAATTTCTACCTCTACCGCTTACCGCCGCTGTATGCTCGGCACTCCAGGGCGCCAGGGAGTAACGGTAGCGCCACCGAGTTTTTTTACAGATCGAATTTACAAAAAGTGTCGGTACAATCTCTCAATCATGTGAATAGTGATTTTTAACCGACTTCAAATAAAATATATATTTTTTTCTATGTTCCTCCATAACTCCGTCAAATCGGAACCGATTTCGACAATTCTTTTTTTCTTCGAACAGGTATAACGTTCCATTGGTCCCATTTTAATTTGGTGAAGATCTGATGGAGACTTTCAGAGATGGAGAACGGACCTCTTCAATGGACAGCAGTAAATGAGCCCTAATGGGGCCCATCCTTTAGTAATATCCGTACGTTTCATAAAATAGCGTAAAAGTAGTCCCAAGTTAATTTGGTGATGTTCTGGTGAAGACTTTCGGAGATGGAAATTTAGAACATCAAATTTTAAAGTAACGAATTAAGTAGTGTAAATTATGTTTATAAGGGACTTATTTATTTTTCTCCGGCCCCCACTAAAAATTGAAAAATATATTTTTTTAAATAAAAAGTAAAAACCGACTTCTAAAAACTACAGCACTAAAAAATTAGAAATAATTTAAATAATTAGAAGTATTTATACTTGTAGGTATTGTAGAAGTATAATTTGTAGTCGGTGCCCAGTTTCAAGACCAGCACATATATTTTGGGCACCGGCTTCAAATTATATCTACTTGTACAATACCTAAATGTATAAAATATACTTCTAATTATTTAAATTATTTCAAACTTTTTAGTGCTGTATTTATTAGAACCCATGGCCGTGAACGTAGGGAAAAACACCTAAGACTAGATGGCATTAACACCAAAAACGGCAGTTTATGGCATTAATGCTATTTAGTCTCAGATTTGTGATCCTAGGTTCTTTGTCGTGGATTCTAAAAATCACTGTTAACATGATTGAGAGATTGTTTATAGATAGACAGATACATAGAGAACACTTTACTGCACAACCAGGTGAAAGATATTAAAAATAGTTTCTTATTGTAGTGGTATACAATTGGCAGTCTTATCGCTTAGATCTCCGAGTGGCGCTGCATTAAGAATAGCATTACTCCATTTCCTTCCGTGGATGTCGTAGAAGGCGACTAAGGAATTCAATTACCAGGAAACAGGCAGCAGCGTCTTCCTGAGATTCCAACCGCATACTGCGATCGCCAACTCGCCTGCCAAGCGTGGCGATTATGGCAAAACCCCTCATGGTTACGAAAACCACGAAGGAGGCCTATGTCCTGTAGTAGGCGTCAAATGGCTGATGATGATAATGATGATCACTTTTTGCGAATACGATCTGTAAAAGAAGATATTCATTGGTGACGCTAGTAAGCCGACTAGATCCCCTTAAATGGGAAAGCTTTACCTATATAGCTAATGATGAGCGGGTAGCTAACTACAAGCACCTCACTTAAGCACAAGACAAATTACTGAGCATTTAGAATTTTTACACTGACAGAAGTTAAAGTTAAGTTAAATTGAACTGAACCGCTGAATGCAAGCCGCTTCCTACCGGTCTTTTTGAAAATCCATGGAGGAGGCCTATGTCCAGCAGTGGACTTCTTGTGGCTGAATGATGATGATGATGAAACAGAATCTAGCCTTCTATTCTGGTTAGTCTACTTTTCTGTTATTCGTATCCAAAACCTTCAAAAGTCTTTCATTGAAATCTAGCCGGCGACGATGTCTACACCACCTTTACCGAATGATGACTACCAGGACAAGAGACTGGCCAAGACAATCTGTAGAATTATGTATTACTGCGGCTTGGGTGACTGTTGGTACGAGCCCATGGAGAAGTCCAAAAAGAAAAAGTATCTTTACGTCATTTGGTGTTCGATATCGAATTTATTCCTGGTGTCAGTGGTATTGTTTGAGCTTCTTGCGTTTAGTGCCGACCTGTCGTCCGTGGAGATGAACGACAATATTCAGCTGTCAATCGGTACGTAGAAGCGGTGATTTAAGATAAGACAAAGATAAAAAGTATTTATTGCCTCATCAAAAAACTACTTAAAACAAAGTAAGGCTTAACTAGGTTATGATGTAAAATAAGGCAAAAGGTAGCGGCTCGGCTGGTGCTGACTCGGGTCAGATCTGGGCAGCGCTGGTTTTCAGTGACTGCCTTCTCCCTGAGGTGTTGTGCGGGAGTTATGTTATGAGGGCTAAAACAGTCAACTAGGCAACTAATAGTGTTCTGGACATAGATACAAACGAAATGAAAATGAATTAAAACATGAGACAAATATATGAAATATATAAAAATAGAAAAAAAATACGATTTTATTGAACCGTGTTACGCAGAAACGCACAATAAGTAATTTTCGAGAAAAACGCTTTTTATCTCATAACATTGTTGTTTTTCATGTTTTTGCTCAGACGTGTTTAATATTATAGTCATAAGCAGCCTATATACGTCCCACTATAGGGCACAGAGGCCTTCTCTCAGAGAGAGAGTATGGGCTTAATCACCACGCGTGCCCACCGCGGATTGGCGATTTCAAGCGCTGAGGTATGTGAATAGCTCAGACACCCAGGTTTCCTCACGATGTTTTCCTTCACGTTAGCGAGTGGTATTGCTACTATAACTTCACAAATGTACATAACTTAGAAAGAAAAGTCATAGGTACATGCTCGCACTGGGAATCGAACCTGGGTCTCCCGCTTCAGAGTCCAATGTTGAACCCACGAGGCTACCACCGCTTATTATAGTGATTAAAATAAATTATTGTGGCCTGTAGATTATGAGTTGGAATGTTTCTGCGTAACATGGTCCAGTTTATCGAACAGTTTATAAACTTGTGCTACTTGCAGACGATGCGAATCTTTCGTCAGTACCGAGATACTTATAAAACGCGAGTACTTGTAGAGTTTGAACATAATATAATTTCTTTGTCATTTGACAAGAAGGGTGCTAGCGCGGTTGGTTTCTACCATTCAGCTTGCCACACATTCAGTTGGTCTTGGGTTTGAACCCCGGCGCAAGTGCCAATGAATTTGTTTTCTAAGTTATTTGTGAACTAGCTGGTGCCTGCGACTTCGTCTGCGCAGGATTAGCGCTATTAGTTATATTTTGAGCAATTCACACAATATATTTATAAATTATATATTATAGCCTGTGTGTTATTCTGATGTATGAGCTATATTATTGTAAAGTTTCATTAAAATTTATTCAGTAGTTTTTGCGTGAAAGAGTAACAAATATACATTCATACATACAAACTTTCGCGTCTGTAATATTAGCATGATTTGAGGTAGCTATTCTACTCGCTAACACTGAAGGAAAACATCGTAAGGAAACCTGAGTGCCGGAGATACTTACACACCTCAGCGCTTGAAATCGCCAATCCGCGGTGTGCACGCGTGGTGATTAAGTCCATACTCTCTCTCTGTGCCCTACAGTGGGTCGTATATTGGTTCATATCCTTATCTTATCTTAAAAAGGCTGCAGTATTCGACAGTCATGGCTCATTTCTCCAAGTGATAGATCTGAAGCTTTAACTAGTGAAGAAACAATCCTTTGTCCTTGTAGCTCACACAACGATCCTGCTGAAGTTCCTGATTGTTTGTTGCAAAAGGACCAATATAAAGAAAGTACTCAAGAAGCTTCTAGAAGACACCAGGATCTCTTTGACAGTGCTGACGGTGGCCGAGGCTGTGAAGAGGACCAAGAACATGATCCTCATATTGTTTATGACCATGTTCTGCTGCCTTCTGTTTGTTACAGTGGACGCAGTGAGATTGCACTTTAAAGATGGTTTGTAGATGTTTTTAGGAAGGTGGTAATGACTTTTCGTCGTATTGTGTCACCAGAGCACATGACATAAAACACGGTCAGGTGCGAGTCGGACTCGCGCACGAAGGGTTCTGTACCATTATCTATACAACATTAGACACAAAGATCGAGAAAAAACGGCAAAAATCACGTTTGTTGTATGGGAGCCCCCCATAAGTATTTAACTTATTTTATTTTAATTTAATTATTTAGGTCCTTTTGAAGCGAATATAGAACTAAATATTCTGTGAATATTTCAAGCGTCTACCTGTTGCCGTTGATAATATCGAGCAAAAAACGGCAAAAAAGTTCCGTCTGTTGCATGGGAGCCCCCCGTAAATATTTATTTTACTCTGTTTTTAGTATTTGTTTTTATAGCGACAACAGAAATACATCACCTGTGAAAATTTCAAATGGCAAACTAAAAAAGCTATTGTCGTGAACTTGTAAGGATACAGCCTTACATCAATTACAATATTCTATTAATAAGTAGGTCGCGGGTTCGAATCCCGGCATGTACCAATGACTTTGTTTTCTAACTGACGTACAATTGTGAAGTCATATTAGCAATACCACTAGCTAACTGTGAAGGAAACATCGTGAGGAAACCTGACTGTCTGAGGTGTTCACATACCTCAGCGCTTGAAATAGCCAATCCGCGATGGGTACGCGTGGTGATTAAGCCCATCTCTGAGAGAATGCCTGTGCCCTGCAGTGAGACGAATATAGGCTACATAAAAATAAAGGTTAAATATAACACAAAACCTAAAAACCATTTCGGAAAGGAAAAGTTTAAAATTCTCAATTTTTGTTCTTTTTTCATACAATCTTGAAGTCGATAGCAGCCATTTGTATGAAAAAAAAAGTTTAACGGTCTTACTTATAAAACACTCCTCAGAGGCAGTTTAACTAGTCTGGAGTAAAAGGAAAGATTATTTAATCTGCAGAATTCTGAATGACCCGATCGGACCACCATGTCAATTGTTTTTAATTGTTCTTTTCAAGGTCATAATCTAACAGCTTAAACTGGCTCTGAGGAGTGTTTTAGCGGAATCGTATTTTTATAAATAACACTAAGCACTGCACAATAAGCAGTAGCAGACGAACTCGTCCATCCGATAAAACGTTTAATTAAAACAGAGATATAAATCTGCCACACCATTCTTATAGAATCGTTTAATAAACATTTATAACAGTATCAGTGATAAGGCGGTCGTTATCATTTAAACTGCCTATGAGGGTGTTTTAGAGAAATCTTGTTTTTAGGGTTCCGTACTTCAAAAGGAAAAGAGGGAACCCTTGTAGGATCACTTTGTTGTCCGTCCGTCCGCGTGTCTGTCAAGATCTTTTATGTCGGGAACGCGTAGAGGTATCGAGTAGAATTTAAAACCGTATACTCAGGTCTACAGTCTCTTACAGCTGTGAAAAATTGAAAGTTCTTAGTAAACGTAAAAAAAAGATACCGCCGTTTATGCCGTAAAGAACCTATATTTCGACACTCAAGGGAATTAAAATTTATAGGATACTTTCCGTTGACCTACAACTATGAAATTTCGCAAGTAATATCCTCTTATACTACAAATACAAGGAAAAATCTGAAAACTATACATTTAAAATTAAATAATAAAAAATAGCCTTTGAGGCTTGGGAAAAGCTCGAAAAAAAACTGCGAGACTCGATTCCTGAACTATTTATAATATGTAAGTACTTACCTACAAATTTGTACGGAACCTTCGGTGGGCGAGTCTGTCCGTCCGTCCGTCCGTCTGTCACCAGGCTGTATCTCATGAACCGTGATAGTTAGACAACTGAAATTTTCACAGATGATGTATTTCTGTTGCCGCTATAACAACAAATACTAAAAACAGAATAAAATAAATATTTAAGACCCTGGTCTCCGCCTAGTCCTCCGGGATACAGGCGTGAGTTTATGTTATGTTTTATAAATAACACCGTAAAATTATCAATTGGTTAACACCCTCACAGAAGCTGAAATGAAATATACTTACCTGTGCTTTGCTAGCGGAGTCCAGTCTTCCTCAATTTCCAGGAATCCCTATCCGCACACTGGTTACCCTGTGGCCTCGCGGCTCGGATGTGGGGGTGCTAGCGGACTTCACCCGGTTCATGATCCAGGTGCACTGGTGGTACCTCATAAACATTATGGTGGCCAGTGATGGGTAGGTATTCCAATTAATATTGTCGTTTGACTGCCTCGATGGACTAGCCGTTAAGGCGCTTAACTAGCAAGACAGAGGTCGTGGGTTCGAACCCACGACCTTCGGCATGGTAATCAGACGTGATACCGCTAGGCCAACGAGGCAGGCGCATCAGCAAGACTACGGTATCCTGTGATGGGCAGGTATACCAATTACTGTACAAATGAAAGAGCCACGTAACGTAAGCAGATCTTACGATTTTCTATGTTTCATTCAGAAATGAAAATTTAATTTAGAATTTATTCTCACCTCAGTTGATTCGTGAACGGATCGTGTCTGTATGTCTAGCCGAAGTATTACAGTGGTTTTAAAAAAAATAAAAACCACTTTAATACCCTTACTACGTTTATATCATATAAGTAATAATCACAATGGCAATGCGGCGGACTTAATGCTACAAGCGCTTTCTACCGGTCATCCACAGGTGAAGAAAATATTTTATTCGAGTGTTTTCTTTCACATCTTTAACAGGTTTAGGAAGATTAGACCGAATTATCGTATCCTTTAGTGATTCTACTTCTGATTTCAGACTTTGCTTGATAGCTCTCATCCAACTGCGTTACAAGTTCAGAACGCTGCAGCTGTATTTCAAAGGACTGAGGGAGGAATTGGTCAGGAATGAAGGCCGAAGGAGCAGGGCGGAGCTGGACGAGGACTATCAGAAGGCGTTTGTGTTTGGGGTTAAGCTGCATAGTGAGACTTTGTGGTGGGACGATAGATTTTGCGGCTCAGTTGTTTTGTTGGGCCGCTTATACATGGGCGTCACGTTGCGAACGACGGTGTCCGCTGCAGCTGTCGACGCGTCGGCGGTAGTCGCCGACACGTCAGCGTCGAATAGCCGCGTCGGCGGCAATCGCCGACACATCAGCGTCGATTATCCGCGTCGACGGCTGCAGTTGTCGCTGTCGTTCGCCACGTGCCGCCCGTTTAGTAGCGCTCTCAGCGAGGTACTCGTAATAATAAAGCCATAGTAACTTTTTGCAAGAGAGAACTCGTTTTTTTTCCAAAAAAAAAAGCAAAATGTATAAATTGTGTTTCAGGTGTGCTCGTCACATCCAAAATACGCTGGGAAATATTTACAGCATTCAAGTAGCTCAGAGCATTGCCTTGCTCTCGATGTGCCTCATCAAGTTAGTGGTGAGTAGCCAATGCGGGCTACCCGTAGCAACGTGACGCGATCAAACGTTTTATGGCGTCAATTTTTTTAGACCCCCTGCACCTATTTTTGGGGTTCCGAACCCTAAGGGTGTCAAACGGGACCCTCTACTAAGACGTCACTGTCCGTCTGTCTGTCTGTCGCCAGGCTACTATGTCATGAACCGTGATAGCTAGGCATTTGAAATTTTCACAGATGATGTATTTCTGTTGCCGCTATAACAGCAGATCATACCACCACAAATCAGAAAACCACAAAGCGGTGGTAGTGTGCTGCGTAGAACATTGGACTCGGAAGAGCGGTGGTAGCCTAGTGGGTTGAACATTGGACTCGGAAGCGCGAGACCCAGGTTCGTTTCGCAGTGCGGGCATGTACCAACGACTTTGTTTTCTAAATTAAGTACATTTGTTAAGTTTTAGTAGCAATACCACGCGCTAAGCAATGAGAAACCGGCGTTCTACCGCTCCGCTATCACCGCTCTAAACCCCAGTTTCTCGTACACTATATAATATATATATAAGCCGCCTATATACGTCTCACTGTAGGGCACATGTTGCCTATGCCTGTAAAGTAGGTATAATACAAAATAAAATAAATCAAGTAATCAATCAATCAAGAAGACGATAAATCGAAAACTGCTTCTAAGTCTGCATATTTTGACGCCCAACTAAGAACCCTACACTGCGCGTAGCCTGAGATGAGACTTGGCTGGTTTTTTTGTTCTTTTGTCTGTACTAAAGTTCTACTAAAGTACTAAAGTCTGACTTTAGGGGATTGAGAGGCTTTTTCAAGTCTGCCTCGTAGCCAAGGCGGATGTACGGTGTATCTTCTGCCTAGCGTGCGTAAACCCGGCAGTTTTTTGTCCAAATAAATTTGTAATTTGTCTCTTTTGCTTTGACTTTACATTTAACTTTTATTTTGAGAGCTGACTGCATATTCCGTCACCGATTTAGAATCCACGGTCCAAGCGCTCCGCTGTTAGCAAATAGACCATTAACAAATAGACCCAATGTTATATTATAATTATTACTTGATAAACAAAAAATCTTAATATAAAGCAAAAATTAAAACACTTTTACATAACGTCAACTAAGTCGAAACTCTCTTCCATTGAGATACCGCTTTTGCGCTTAGTTGGGCAGTGTAGCTCTGTTGGTAGGTCGTCTATGCGCTGAGAACTATCGCAGAAATTACTGTAACAGCAGCGTCACCGTTGTGTTTTCAGCGTCAGATTTATGTTGACACTAATACTACGTAACTTTTCTGCCTTAAACTCACTGGAGACTTATTTTTGTAATATTTTATAGTGACAACCATAATCCACGTTCGTTACGTTCAACTGCGGGTAGGAAATATGTGTATTGTACTAAACGTTGTGTATGTACTGCCGCAAGTAGTGTGCGAAGTGAGCATGTTGCAACATGAATGTGTGGGTGAGGTGTTACCAAACTGCATCAGCATCATCATCATCAGCTTGTTTTAATTTTTCAGAGACAAGAACGCAGCTTAACCATGCTACTGGCGAACGCGGCGTTCATATCTTGCATGTTGGCTTTGACGGGCACCTACATGATGGCAGCTGGGGACATTACTCACGAGGTCTGGTATATTCCAGCTACGTTTGTCCAGACCAGCAAATATTTATTTATCTATTTAGCTTGTTGCCATCAGAAGCGAGATAATTACCCAAATAACTAAGGTGATTGACATAGCCTATAAGATTAGCAAGTTGAAGTGGCAGCAGTGGGCTGGTCACATATGCCGAGGAATCGATGGTCGTTAGGGTGCAAAGTTTCTCTCAATAGCTCGCTGGAACGACTGAGCTGAGGTAGATTGCCAGCTGCGGCTGGACGAGCATGGCCGAGGACAGAAAGAATTGGGGGAAGCCTTTGTTCTTAGATGGATACGGGCTTATTGATTGTTTTTTTTTACTAAGCTCAGCATCTTGGCTCCAGTCAATCCGATAGATGTCCAATAGACGCAGTGACTTGACCATTTTGCGCCGACTACTTTAAAATAGATAGAAAGGACCTTTAAGGAGATTTTTCTTCTATATCGTCAGTTAAACCACTTCCCGTAAGCAGAACTTGACAATTCACAATTAAAATTTCAAAATCAGATGAGTGGTTAAGGACTTATGAGGGGACATAGAATCGCACATACTACATACATAAAAGCTAAACTCATTACCCTCCTTTTAGTCTCCGCCGCGGTCGCGTAACACAAATTCCTCTTCAGGCGTCGCTGGTGTCCACGGCGATGTTCAACAGCGGTTGGGAGCTCTGCATCGCGGGTCGGCGCACGCGCATCCCGCCCCTGCTCGTGCTAGCCATACAGCGCAGTCACGTCCCCGTGATCATGACCGCTTTCGGGATTTACGACCTGTCGTACAGCAACTTTATATCGGTGAGTTTCGTCCTGCGACCAGGACTGCCGTCCCACCCACCGGGCTGTTTAGGCAGAAAGTCAGGTTCAGAAAGAATACCCGCCCCTCCTCGTGCTGGTCATACAGCGCAGCCAGGTCCCCGTGATCACGACTGCATTCGGGATTTATGATCTGTCTTGTATTAACTTTGTATAGGTAAGTGTCATCCCCTGATCAGGACTGACGTCCCACACACCGGGCTGTTAGGCAGAAAGACAGGGTCAGAAAGCTATCCGCTCCTCTTCGTGCTGGCCGTACAGCGCAGCTAGGTTCCCGTGATCAGGACCGGTTTCGGGATTTATGACCGGTCTTGCACCAACTTTATATCGGTGAGTTTCATCATGCGATCAACCTCCATATTACCTCAAATACGTGTGGAATTTGACAGTTAGACGATTGGAATCGCTCAGGATTTGGTACGCATAATTAAGCCCCAGGACTGACTTCCTACCCATCTAAGGACTGTTTAGGCAAAAAGTTAGGGTTCAGGGTCACAATTTCATTGCGCAACTAGGCATATTTCAGATTTTTTTGCAATTTCCATGATCTTCTAGCTTATTTTCATGGATAAAGTCGTCCGTTTTGGTTGTTATTAGCCTTAGCTTAGGTTATGGGTCAGGAGTTAGGTTACATTAGGTACATATTTTTAACTGACTTCAAAAAAGTCCTTATATTTTTTATGTATGTTTAGCGATAATTATTTGGCACGATGTCTGATTTAATTAATTTAATTCGTTCGAAAGGGGGTAGTTAATTCCGGCGTGGTTCCATATGAATTTGGTCAAGATCGGTTGATCCATGACAAAGTCATCAAACTTTTAATTTTAGTGCGTGTACTCGAAATTGGTTTTTTTTTTGTTAAAAAGTAGTTTTTTAACACTCTGTAAGTAGACATATTTATAAGTAAACCGTTTTGTTTCAGGTGCTAAGGTCTTCATACAGCTTCTTTGCTGTAATGTATTAAATGAAAAAAGTATTGTCAGCTTAATACATAGTTTGCACAGAAAATGTTTTTGTCTTCTTTTCTTTCAGTTGTCAGAATGTCAGAACGGAAAATAATTTAACGGTCAACAGTCATTCACGGGTCGTCAACCTTTCTGTGTTTCTAAGCCCTTTAGAATCTTATTTCAGAATTCATTTAGAAGAAAATCACTGGAAAGCGCCGAAGTGTTACAGATTAGGTGGCAGGGCGCTAATGGCTAACAATGGACTCGGAAGCGAGAGACCTAGGTTCGATACCCAGTGCGCGCATGTACCTAGGACTCTGTTTATTTTCAAAGTTACGCACATTAGCGAACTTTAGCAATACCACGCGCTAACTGTGAAGGAAAACATCGTGAGGAAACTTGCGGCTCGGTTGGCTCCGCATGTATTGACTTGTCTTTCCTGTGGGCTAGGCCGACTAAGCTGTCAGTATGGTATAGGTGCTGGGCTAGGGTAATTTTCCCAGAAGGCTCCTGCAGTAAAATTACATGCATTTTACATACATATACATACATAAACTCATGCCTGTATCCCAGAGGGGTAGGCTGAGACCAGGGACTGCCTCTTGGCACGATTCTGACAGATCAGTTTTGCTTCCTCAACATACATTAGTCGTTGCGTGCACGCACGCTGGTTATAAATAGGGAATGTAATAGCAAAGGGCAAGATAAAAAGTATCCGAAACATGCACTTTACTTTAATTATAACTTCTACACAACACAGCCACTAAGTTATAGTATCATGAAGAGGCAGACATTTTCTGTCTATCAATCCAGCATTTTATATTTAACTGAAAATTTCGCAACAGGAAACGTTTATAGAAATAAATACCTTCTTAATTAACTTACTTAATACTAAAATTAGTTGCCGAATTTCATAGTTCTAGGTCAACGGAAAGTAGGGTGCTTTTGATTCCCTTCAGTGTCAAAATATACGTTCTTTCCGGTATAAAAGGCCGTATCTTTTTTTAGCGTTTCTCAAATTCTCAAACACTCAAATTCTTATGATCACATATATTATACTCCGGCACTCTTTAACGCAAGTTTTTCTTCAGTTGGTTTTCATTTGTTTATTCTAACCATTGTCTGGGGGTATTAAGGCTGTATTCGTTATAACAAGCGCTGCTGAAGGTGTCCAATAAATTGGGAACTTTATTGAATTTTCAAGCGTTGTGCCACTTCAAAAGCAGGCCGTAAATTATAACTCAATGGGAATATTGAAAAATAAATCAACAATCCAATGCCTTTTCGTTTGATGTGCCGAATAAATTCTGAAAAGAAGTTACAGATCTCCTTGAATTTTTAAACTTGTAAGATTTTTACCCCTTGTTTCTCGTATACTAGCAGTAATTAATCTAATGTTGACAGCTCTGCTGTCAGTTTATATCATTGTTAGTGTAGAGTGCACTGTTTAACAAATTATGTTGTCCTATGAAGCCTATAGAAATTCCGTGGCTTTATGGTAAATAAATATCAATAAAGGGTTATCTATCTAGGTATCTAAAGACAGAACGACAAAAAAAACTTACGACAGTGCGAATAAATCGTACAGTATAAGTAGGTAGTTTTTATTTAAAAACATCTCCAAAAGAGCTAGATTGGCTATCCATAATGGAGTGCTGGTCCCAACACTTATGTATGCTAGCGAGACTTGGGTATGGCAAAAGAAGCATGAAAGTAGGATTAATGCAGTAGAAATGGGGTCCTTGAGAAGTATGTCTGGTGTTACTTTGAATGACAGGATACGCAATGGTGTGATTTGAGAACGTTATGGACTGAAACAGGATGTAGTGACAAGAATTGAGAAAGGAATGTTGCGTTGGTTTGGACATGTGGAGAGGATGAAGGAAGAAAGATTGACAAGAAAGTTGCGTGCATGCAACGTCTAGTGAATGTTGAGGAAGCGAATGTGATCTGTCATGAACGTAGCAAGTGGCAGTCCCTGGTCTCTGCCTACCCCTCTGGGATACAGGCGTGAGTTTATGTTATGTTATGTTTATTATAGGGAGAGAGGCATATTATACTGTCTACGTTTTAAGTTTCAAAAGGATTCGTTAACTAAGCAATATCAAAAGATATTCTATGACCAGCCACAAGATGGACAGATGACCTCATCCAAGTGGCAGGAAGACGCTGGATGCAGGCCGCTTTCAACCGGTTTTTTTGGAAATCCATGGAGGAGGCCTATGTTCAGCAGTGGACTTCTTGTGGCTGAATTATGATGATGATGATTCTATGCCATTTTTAGGGTCCCGTACGGCAAAAAGAAAAAATGGAACTTATGCTTTGAACCACTTTGATGTCCGTCCGTCCGGCCGTCTGTCCGCCTGTCTGTCAGAACCGGAAACGCGTGAAGGTATCGAGTTGAAATTATATATATATATATTACAAGAACCATAAAAACAGCTCTCGATTTTTTTTAATTTATTGAACGAGAACAAACAATTATTGTAGAATTTAGATACAAGTCAGAAAAATCTTACACGGATATATATGTAACTGTACAACCAATGGACTTTTCTATAGATTAATACAAAGGCATAGAAAGGAAAAAAACCGGCCAAGTGCGAGTCGGACTCGCGCACGAAGGGTTCCGTACCATTATCTATACAACATTACACACAAAGGTCCCGTTTGGCATCCTTCGGGTACGGAAAACAAAAAAATGCAAATATCTAATGACGCAGCGTGGTAACTTTAGTATGAACAGTTGATATTATTTTGGTAACCTATTTGAAATTTTTCCCATTGCAAAAGTTGTTTGCAGTATTGTCAAGTAGAACCGTACATCCGAATAGTTATATGGATTTCGTTATATCCGTATACGCATATACTCGACGCAACCGAAGTCAAAATTACACTTATTGAAATTCACGCTACAAGTTTTCCAACTATCATTCAGTATTTTGAAGCGGTGGTAGCCTAGTGGGTAGAACATTGGACCCAGGTTCGATTCCCAGTGCGGGCGTGTAGCTATGACTTTTCTTTCTTTGTGACGTTGTAGTAGCAATACCACTCGCTAGCTGTGAAGGAAAACATCGTGAGGAAACCTGGGTGTCTGAGCTATTCACATACCTCAGCGCTTGAAATCCCCAATCCGCGGTGGGCACGCGTGGTGATTAAGCCCATACTCTCTCTCTGAGAGAAGGCCTGTGCCCTACAGTGGGACGTATATAGGCTGCTTATAAAGATTCAGTATTTAGGTAGCGAAGAACTGAGCCGTGGTTGCCTACATTCATTAGTTAGTTGGGAAAGAACTGAGCCGTGGTTGCCTACATTCATTAGTTATTTGGGCAAGAACTGAGCCGTGGTTGCCTACATTCATTAGTTATTTGGGCAAGAACTGAGCCGTGGTTGCCTACATTCATTAGTTAGTTGGGCAAGAACTGAGCCGTGGTTGCTTACATTCATTAGTTAGTTGGGAAAGAACTGAGCTGTGGTTGCCTACATTCATTAGTTAGTTGGGCAAGAACTGAGCTGTGGTTGCCTACATTCATTAGTTAGTTGGGCAAGAACTGAGCCGTGGTTGCCTACATTCATTAGTTAGTTGGGCAAGAACTGAGCCGTGGTTGCCTACATTCATTAGTTAGTTGGGAAAGAACTGAGCCGTGGTTGCCTACATTCATTAGTTAGTTGGGCAAGAAGTGAGCCGTGGTTGCCTACATTCATTAGTTAGTTGGCCAAGAACTAATCGGCCGCTACATTTTCCTGGCCCATTTTGGGCCAAACTCTCAATAAAACTAAGTAAAGCACCACCGTTTATAATTTCTGAGTGGGTGTTCCACTGGACACTATTTATTGCTCATTTAAGATAAGCCTTGTAGTCCGTTGGCTCGCAGCGCCGAGACGTGTCTCTTTTTGTGTGCTCTAATTTGTACTGAAGTCTGGACGCGTTTGTTAGTTACGGCTGTATTTCAGGACAAAATGGGCCTAATTATGCGTACCAAATCCTGTTGGAGTCCTGACGTTTGCGACAGCAATTAGTATGGAATTTGACAGTTGGACGATTGGAATCGTTCGGGATTTAGCGCGCGTAATGTAGGGCATATCTGAAACTTTACATATTTACGGTTAAACGATGAAGTTAGTACGGCTTATCAATCGCCAAATTCGAATCAGGATTCTGCGCCTCATCATTTCATATATTTTAAGTCATGGTTCACTGTGATAGTTCGATGTACATTACATAACTATAAACACACAGATTAACAAGTAGGAAGAATCATCGTACTAATCTTCTACGCAATGTATGTCGAATTTTCAAACTGTAACTTTCGTAAGCACTACACATTATAAACAAGTAATTAAGTTAATAATATATCGAATTGTCATAATAAACCATGAATTGTAGTTTTATGAAACGGGGCTCAGTACATTTAAAACTAATATTTATTGTACAAAAAGTGACAAAAGTATGGTTGGCACTTAATCTAGGTAAAGGTGGTTTGAAATGTAGATAATATTGAAGATGTATTATCGGAGGGAAATGCCAGTGCAAGAAACGACTAGTATATGCCACCAGACCCCTTCGACTCAATGTGTATTTAAAAGAAAGACCAGTATTCTGGGCCCTATTGCATGAAATTTACTACTTTGTCGAAAATTTTCTTGCACTAAGTTGTATGTTTGCTTGAGAAACCGACAAATTGTCACTTTTATGCAACAGGGCCCCGATCTATGAATTGGGCCGCTTTTAAAGTACCTAAGCCTTGGTTGAATGGGCTTTGGCACCGATCCCAGTGTTACGTTCTACTTGGAGTCACTCCAATGAACTAGTGCGGTGTGTTTCTCGTAGACATGTAGCTTGATGAACCGAAGACCGTGGTAAGTGGTAATCTCCAGTCTCTGTCTACCCCTCCGGTCGTGTGGAAGTTATTATTATTGAAGCCATCGAAAAATTTTAGAAAGAAATTTGGGAGTTGGGGCGGCGCTTGCGAGAATATCTCATACGAAGGATCTCTGGTTGTCGAACGGACCAGTGTTATGGGATACCTTTGCGTTAGATATCGCGCGAGGGATTTTTAAAAATTTTGCCTTATCTAATATAGAAAAATCTCGTGTCACAGTGTCGAAACGGCTTCATCGATGTTTATGATTTTTTTTGTGTATATTTGGCAAGTCTGAGAATAGATCGAAAGCTAATTAATACGGTAAAACAACGTTTGCCGGGTCAGCTAGTCTAATATATAAGAATCTCGTGTCACAGTATTTGTATGACTGGCTCATTAATCCCACCCGAACAAAGTCGCGGGTACAGCTAGTGCTCCATAATTACGTCGCTTCCCGCCATTTCCCAAACTCCGTCAAGTATTCGAGTCTCCAGACACCCAGAAAAGCGTAAGAAAGGGCCCGAAAGATAAATAAAACCCCTTTAGCGGGGAAAAGGACTTTGGCCCTCCGTGGAGAGGTCCGCAAATATACAAAGGGCTATCGGGACATATACAAAGAGCCTCTGATTAGTTGTCGCAGGGATGAAGTAGGTTGCTTGACTGTAAATTTTGTTGTTCACTTTTATTTGTGTTCATACGACATATCGAACTAAAAAAACTGAATTTTCAATATCGTAAAAAAAATGTCTGAGGTTATTTATTTTATATTTATTCTCAAAAACACAAGAAAAACCACAATCTCATTAGTTTGCCAAACTGCTGATGCAGTTCACACACCTCAGCGCTTGAAATTGCCAATCCGCGATGGGCACGCGTGGCCATTAAGCCCATACTCTCTCTTCTAGAAAAGGCCTGTGCCCTATATAGGCTACATAAAAAAAAAGTGGTTATCCAATCCGATCCATCAGCTCATATCCGTGCCTTCCTGGACTTCATTCCGCTGTTACCAGTCTGAAATCGTCGCTCCAGCCAGCTGGCCAGCTGATGGGGGTCCTGTGCTGCGCTTGGCAGTGATTCCATTCTGTTAGTGCATAGTTCAATGACAGATACACGGTCGGGTCACGTAACGTGTTTTTTCATTTAAGCTCTGAGCAACATTACAACCCAAGTGAAATTTGCAGCAATCGTAGGTAAACGGCTGAATGAATTTGAATGAAATTTAAAATATAGACAGTGTATTAGTATAACACGTGGTACTTTTTCACAGGAACAGATTGGAAACTGCTACACTACCCATAATTTAAATTCGACATTTAAATTAAAAATGCGTTTGAAACATAAAGCATAGTTCGCTAATTTTAACACTGGATGGCGCTAACTGTATTCTTTATCGCGGTACGGTTGTGTAATACCATAATACCATGAAGATGCCATTGCAAATTGAAGAGTTTAACGATTTTCCAATTGATCTTAATGAAATTTATATCGGACCTCTGGGCTACTCCCTTTCTAACAAAAAAAGAATCAGTGAAATCGAACAACGTGGTTAGGTATAATTAACGCACACATAAAAAATATAGGCGACCTGAGAATTTCCTCCTTTTTTTGAAGTCTGTTAAACATGCTGAATATTAAAGAATAAATGAATAGTCCATAGTTTGGGCTATTCGGGAATATGTTCCATCAATCTTTTGAACATCAGTCAAACACCCCATTACCGTGGTAAAGCTATTGACATACGTCCGAATGGGCGGTATTATTAGAGTCCTGTCTTTATAGAGCTAGGACACTCGTTAGTCCCGGATTATTGAGTATTCACAGCTGGATGCAGTAAATAACCGAAGCAGGAGGAATTACCCCGAGCTTTGTATTGAAATTAAATTGAATGTACCTATGACTTGGTGTTCTAAGTTATGTACATTTGTGAAGTTATAGTAGCAATACCACTCGCTTACGGTGAAGGAAAACATCGTGAGGAAACCTGAGAGTCTGAGCTATTCACATACCTCAGCGCTTGAAATCGCCAATCTGCGGTGGGCACGCGTGGTGATTAAGATACTCTCTCCCTGGGAGAAGGCCTGTGCCCTACAGTGGGACGTATATAGGCTGCTTATGTTTGTATTGAAAAACGCTTTTAGATAATGAGGACCACGTTCCGTAAATCTACAATTCATAGCTTGTGACAGTGCGATGTACACTGCGTAACAGATTAATCCACAGATTAACAAGAAGGAAGATCAGTTGTATGAGTAGAATACGCAATGTACGTTCATCGAATTACCATATAATATCGATTGCAAAATGAGAATCCGCTGCGCTAAAAAACCGCGACACAACTTTCCCCGTCGCCGTCTGAGGACCTTGTGACAGTAATACCAAAATTACGGGCATTATTTGGCATCCCAGTGTTGCCAAATTCGTAGAGTCCAAGTGTAAATGGTAGATTTTTTCATTTTAATGCATAAAATGTTGGTTACAAAAACTGGAATGCAGTTTGGGAAAATTCTCTGGGACAACTCAAAATTGATATTTTTTATTATTTTAATTGTATTAAACCACTAGAAAGGCAAATAAACAAGAATAAAATGAAATCGCGAACAATTTCAAATAAAGGTATTAGTACAGTGTCATTGAGTGTTAATGAGTAAATAGAGTTTGAAAAATAGTTAAATGGAATGGGACATAGGACTTCCCATACATTTCAATTTCCATTGGTTTACATTTTTTTTTTTCATTAATTATTCACGTAATTACAATGAATTTGACATTTTCTGTGGGAATAAATATTGATGTTTCTCAAGTGTCAAAATGTGTATGTATTTGACAGTTCTGAGTAGGTTAAATCGGACGAGTCCATGCAGTAGAGTTACGTAGTGGCGCCCCAGCAAAATCTATATATGAAGTCACAGATTTCATGTCTCATTTTTTTTCATACCAATCGATTTTCGTAATCAGTCCAGTGAGGGAAAATTTGCACTTGACCTAAATCGCCTGGAACTTTTGTTCGATAGATGTTTGACGTACGATTTTGAGCAAAGTGGACGGTACAAGTATTAGGTAAAGCAAACATATATTATTTTTCTTTCAGTCTTGCCGCTTGCCGCCAAGTCTTTTTATGAATAATGTGATAAATGTTGAATTATTTAATAATAATTTAAATCTGATTACGGTATCTTGAATACAGGGAGATTGCTGTTGATTGTGCGAGAAATGTGGCTGCCTCATTGGATTGGTGATTAACTCTTGACTTCAAAAGAGAGGTTGTGGGTTCAATCCCCTCAGTGTGGATGCATTTCCATGTTTATAATGTTCTTGTCTTGTTACTAGAGCACAGGGTACCCTAGTTTGGGACCAGAATTAGTGACGTGTTGTGTGGAAGTGATTATTGTGAAGTTATTATTGTTATAGTAAAGTTAAATTTGTAGTCGTGAGGCCGGTATTATACTCGCATTTTTTACGCTTTTAAACTGTGAGTTGGCTGCATTGGTCAGAAAAAGCATTCGGCACGAACTCTGTGGTCTGCTCACGATGATATGCATTTTAACCGCCGCGATTTTAAATGTCCAATACAGATGATTGCAGTTTTTTTATCATGAAATTTTATGTTTTTAATTAATATAACACTGCCAACACTGTCCCATATGCTATTGTGACTGTCTAATTAGAACCTACTTTTACCCGACTATGGCGCAGCCCAAAATGTATGTATGTATGTGTGTGTGTGTGTGTGTGTGTGTGTGTGTGTGTGTGTGTGTGTGTGTGTGTGTGTGTGTGTGTGTGTGTGTGTGTGTGTGTGTGTGTGTGTGTATCAATGCAACAACCATCACCGTACTAATATGACTCTATTGAACAATCATGCATTTTGGAGTCTTGCCCCACTGAAAACATGGTGTTTTAAGGGCAATAAACCACTGTACGATAACCAAACATCCGACGGCTCTGCCGGCTACATGAACGTTTACAAAGAGGTATCACCAGTACTTATGATAACTAGTTCCTTCTCTATACTTATTTCAAATTGGCCAAATATGTTCGGTGCAATTTAGCACATTTTTCCCCAGTGGTGACTAGGGTAGGTGTAGAATCCGAAGACAGCATAACGTGATGATTAGTACTGTAACACGCTACTTTATTAATACGCGGATTACGGGCAATATATATATTTATTATAATCTTTTTTATCGATTCCCTAGCCTAGCTGGGGATCAACTGACATCTAAAACAAAACGTAACGATTCCCTTCAAAATATTCAAAATAAGACGAGAAGGCTCTGCCAGCCAGCTACTATAAAGAGGAATCGTTACAGTACACATCGCCTGTCTAAGACTGGCAAGTCACTAGAGGTCATGGGTCCGCGTATGTATAACAAAAATTCTCGTAGACATAAGGGAGTCATCCTCATCATCATCATCAGCCATTTGACGCCCACTGCAGGATATAGGCCTCCCTTGTGGTTTTCATAACCATGAGGGGTTTCGCCATAATCGCCACGCTTGGCAGGCAGGTTGGCGATCGCAGTATGCGGTTGGAATCTCAGGACGCTGCTGCCCGTCTCCTGGTAATTATTTCCTTAGTCGCCTTCTACGACATCCATGGAAGGAAATGGAGTGACGCTATTCTTAATCCGGCGCCACACGGAACGTTAGTATACCTTATGACAGGACATGATTTTTTCCATTAGTGGTTCAAGTGAGCACCGGGGCCAGGCTCCCCGTTGATACTCAGATTCACTCCGCATTTCACATTCAGTTCCTGTAATTTGTTATTTATTTGTTCCCGGCTCGAGGCATAAAAGAGTTTTTTCGGCAACAGCAGCTCAAGAAAAGCCTAATGTGCTAAAAAAGCTAACGCAGAAGAGAATTCTCGGTGTGATTTTGGACCTGTCGGTACCAGGACAGTCAGCCCTGGATCTACGATTTTTCCGGCCCGATGCAAAAAATGGACATCGGCGCCGCCTGCGTCCCCGCCCCTCCACAAAATTTGCTTGTCACGTCGCTTATCCGGAACAACGATGTAATTACACTTTTGCAAAAAATAATTCGCTATGGCTCCTTAAATATAGTTACATACACGGCGAAACAAAAACACAATTCTAGTAATTTCAGTCAGTGGTCGTAATTGCAATACACGCCAATTCATGTACCTAGTAGTTTTTGTAGACAGAAACATCGACGAAATGTTCTCGTGTCAAATTTTAATAGTTTAATTACGCCATTCTTGTTACGGATGAGCAAAATGCCTCCTTGGCCTCAAATATAATCTGTACAAAAAAAAAGTGAGCACCCATGGAAGAGCAGACATTTCCTTCCAATCGCGGTGCTTGCGTTGTCCAGCTAGATTCATGTCTGTGGTAGTACCCACCATTTGAAATGTAAGGCGTGGCCCATACGGGAAGGACGTGGGGCGAGGGCTCGGAAAAGACACGACACATTGGATATACCACAGAAGGGCCACAGAGCAGACTCTACACAATGCGTGGTATCTTTACCGCGCCCTCGCCCCACGTCCTTTCTGTGTGGCCTAAGGACTTAAGACAAATCAGAGTAAACCATATGGCGAAAGCAAACTAAATTCACTAGTGTTGATACCTTCGTTCGTATTGGTTTAGTTGATTTGTACAGTCAACAGCAAATCAACCTTTAAACGCTTGCACGTTGTCCAGCTGCATTATGGGCGACTTTGTAACTAAATGTAAAGTTAAGACCGCTGTCGATTGTACGCAGCAGTAGTATATTATTGGGAACTCTAGGTCAGTACTTTTCCGTCGTGGGGGAAAAAAAGGAAATATGTAAGTGTTTTTCACGGCTCACTGCATTCGCACTCACTTCTTCAAAGTATCTTAGAGTTCCCAACATTATTGTGGGGAAAATCACTAGCATATTTCCCTCAATAGTTTCGTGAACTCTAGGACACTGAAGGAGAGCTATCGAATGCCGTTAGCCGTCAGAACTACCTGCATTTTTCCTATAATGGTTTTGAAAACTCTAGGTCTCTGTGGAGGAGTGAGTATTTTTGTTTTCGTCATCATCAGCCATTCGACGCCCACCTCAGGACATAGGCCTCCCGCATGGTTTTCCAAGCTTCCCGGTCTTGTGCCGCCCGCATCCAGCGACTCCCCGCCACCGTAACCAGGTCGTCAGATCATCTGGTAGCAATATTTTTTATCGCAACACCCGAACGCGTCCGGATATCTATGATCTATGTATGTGTATCTACGACCTAGATGTCTTAACATAATGTACCGGAGTCTAATATGTATATTAGGAGACTAATAAGGTGCCTTCGTACAGCAGCTGTCATCTGGAATGGATCCTTGTTTAATTAGTTCATCGAGTCACATCCAGAACTAACGGATCTAATGAGAGTATGGAAGTAGAAGTTATGTAGAACGTAGATATGTTGTAATATTTCGCTAATTTAAAATGGCCATCTACCCTATTAATTGAAGTTGAGATGTAAAGATTTTACTTAGTATACCAACTGAATCTTAAGGGGCTCAGTAACACTAGTGCCACCAAGGAAGGAAAATCATATCTTTTTTACGGATCGAATTTGCAAAAAGTGTCTGTACAATCTCTCGATCGTGTTAATAGTGATTTTCAGGACCGATGGCCGTGAACCTAAGGCAAAATCTTAGGACTAGATAGCATTAACGGCTCATTGCCGTGGGTCTTAAAAATCACTGTTAACATGACGTCCGTGTGGCGCCGGATTAAAAATAGCGTCACTCCATTTCCTTCCGTGGACGTCGTAGAAGGCGACTAAGGAAATACATTACCAGGAGACGGGCAGCAGCGTCTTCCTCAGATTCCAACCGCATACTGCGATCGCCAACCCGCCTGCCAAGCGTGGCGATTATGACGAAACCCTTCATGGTCAGGAAAACCATGAGGGAGGCCTGTGTCCTGCAGTGGGCGTCAAATGGCTGATGATGATGATGATGATGATTGAGAGATTGTACTGACACTTTTTGCAAATACTCGTACGATCTGTAAAAGAAGATATGATTTTTTTTTCATCGGTGGCGCTAGTTATCCCACTGGAGCCCCTTAGGGTAAATCAGGGACCGTCTCCCTTTGGAGTTGTGGTAGCGCATCGGTAGATCGCAAGACTGACATTCGAGAGGTCTTAGGTTCGAATCCCGAGTAGTGGTAGCGCATCGGTAGATCGCAAGACTCACATTCGAGAGGTCTTAGGTTCGAATCCCGAGTTGTGGTAGCGAATCGGTAGATCGCAAGACTCACATTCGAGAGGTCTTAGGTTCGAATCCCGGCATGAACCAATGACTTCGTTTTCTAAGTTACGTTTGTTTGGAAACTTGCAGTAATAATGCCACTCACTAGCTGTGAAGAAAGATACCTCGATGAAAGCCATGCGGGTGAGGTGTTCACTCTTGTAAAACGTCCTTCGTTCGGTTGGTGACAAAAGTTGCATTGTTTCTAAGAACAGAACTCCAAATAAAGATAAAAAACCGTGACAAATATGTAATTTCACATAAATTGTTTTACTTTTGGTAAAGAAATCATATTCTAAGTTATGTACATCACAATTCATTAAAAGTTACAGTATTATTTCCAAAAACACGATCCCTTAAAAATGTGTAATTGCAGATAAAACTAAGAAAAAAATTTTTATTGTACCTACTTCCTACTGCAGGCCGATTTAGTACGCTAAGGTGAGTTGTATATGAACAAAAACCAAATTCAAAGGTACGTGCGTTATTATGTTACTTATCTGTTTGTTAAAATGTTTCTGTGATATATCTTGTTGGTGTAATAAATGCCTTTCTTCTTCTTCTAATAATAAAACTTACGAATTTATATTACTTAAATGCAATCTGAGTCTGTTGATTGACTGATTCAGTTGTGTTTTTCTAAATAACACCGTAAGTTGTAAAAAAACTAAATTAAAAATAAGCAATAACCTGACTTCTGATAATTACTAAGCAGGCGGGACCAACCTAGGTACCTCGCAATAAGTTTTATTGTTGAATTCTGTTGTGGCTCTTAGCTGTCGGATTTAGTAACTATTTTTTTTCATACAGTTTTTTATATTTTGTTAGATTTATGCTAGTTTCATATAGCCTATGACACTCGCAAACACGGCAAATCGATTGAGACTTTATTTCTTAAAATCTGACCATTGGTTAAGAAGTTACGAGGGGACATAGAATAGGACATACTTGCACACATACATACCAGCCAAACAATTACTCTCCTTTTGGACTCCACCGCAGTCGGGTAAATGACACCGGTCGATCGGGTCCCAGCCCAGGAGACAGGCTGGCTCGCCCTTGTGTAAATCTACGCGCCGGCGTGTCGGCGATTAATTACGTTGGGGACCATTAATCTTAGTCAATTGGGATAAAATCCGCCTGCGACCTCACTACAGTCTCTTTTGTACCTAGGGCTGCGGCCGGTGACGTGGGCTGGTAAGGTGCTAGGCGCCTTTCGTGGTACATTTGCGTGTCATCAGGGCCGAGTTCCATAAAACTACAACTCGTATATTATAAAAGAGGGCGGTAGTAGCCTAGTGAGTAGAACGTTGGACTCGGAAGCGGGAGACCCAGGTTCGATTCCCAGCGCGGGCATGTACCTGTGACTTTGTTTTCTACGTTATGTACATTTGTGAAGTTATAGTTGCAATACCACTCGCTAACTGTGAAGGAAAACATCTTGAGGAAACCTGAGTGTCTGAGCTATTCACATACCTTAGCGCCTGAAATCGCCAATCCGCGGTGGGCACGCATGGTGATTAAGCCTATACTCTCTCTCTCTCTCTGAGAGAAAGCCTGTGCCCTACATTGGGACGTATATAGGCTGCTTACAAAAATTCAATGTACCATGAAACGGGGTGATTAGAAACTGGAGTATGAATGTAAACGAAAAGTGGAAAAAGTTGATTTTGTCACCGCTATAGATGTTCAGTTCAGTTCAGCGACGTCTCGAGATCTGACCGAAATATCTGTCAATAGACATCGCTGTAGTAAGTTCAGTAGGAAATCGGTGACAAAATATTCACAGATTTCGTACCTCACACGACTATCGACCACATTGGAAATCGAGTGTTTAGTAATCACACACAGCTGATCAAGCCAAACCCTCGCTGCCCTTCTATGAATATGAAGTGTACAAATTAGTTTTCTGTTGGAATTACAAGAACTTTCCCGGACGCCAAAATCAATTAAAAATTCTTCATTGCACAATAAAAATACTTGGTACAAAATCGGGCTTACTACTGGTGAGTGTATTTCTCCAGCTAACGTTGGGTTACGTGGATAGTGGATATGCCGGAAGGTCAAGACCGGCTTCATTCGTTTTCACTTTTGCGGGTTTTCCGAATTATGATTAAGGCCCGGAAGACTTTTGTGCAGTCCTAAGCAGGTCTTACTATTAAATACAATATTTACAAAAGTATGGTTTTAGTGAGTATTAATCATGAAGCTGGTTAAGGCACGTTGATTTTGCTATGACTTTCAAATCATCCAAATTTATGGACGGATCGTCTATAAAAGTTTAAATATTACTGGTTTAAATATAAATATTTAAATAATTTATATTTTTATAATGATTGTGAATCTTGTTGATAATAAAGTTCTATTCAGTTCTATTCAGTTCATACGCTAGCTTGCTTTTAAAAAAAGGCACTTTCCAAAAATATCGACGCAAACTCGAATCTATTAGAACCATTAGTAGCCAGCCAGAGCGGGGCGTGCGTGCCGCGGGTCTACGGGTCATTGTTCTGTTAGACGGAGAGGCGGTACTAAATTGATGGCGCATTTTTTGAAACAAGATTTCTCAACTCATTTTTTTTTATATACGCGTATACTTAAAAGTAATGGTCTTTTAAGTATATATAAATTTTTATTTACTAATCACATAGCAGCGGCTTTCAAACCACTTACATTTCAGCTTGTATAAGTATGAAAACCCCTTTTCCTGAAGATAAGATTTTGACAGACTCTATAAAGTGCACGTTGCGGTGGCTATCGCTTCATCGCACAGCAGCGATTCGAAAAATCTGCCCGTGAAGCTGTTATCTAAAATAAATAACGCACAGGGAAGTTGGTAAAAACTTTTTCAGTCATTTATTTTTTGTGAGTTAGAAGTACGTAATTATATTTGTTTTTGTGATTCTCATTGCGAAAAGTTGGGCAATAAATTAAGTACTCGGTCCCAGTATTTTTTTGGTACTTTACCGGGCGGGAGATATTGAATTATGCTTTGTAAAAATGGTTGTAATAATGATAAGTATGCCTTATCATCCGTGTGGCGCCGGATTAAGAATAGCGTCACTCCGTTTCCTTCCGTGGATATCGTAGAAAGCGGCTAAGGAAATCAATTACCAGGAGACGGGCAGCAGCCCAGTTTCATGACCAGCACATATATTTTGGGCACCGAATCCAAATTATACTTCTACAATACCAACCTACATGTATATATACTTCTAATTATTTAAATTATTTCTAACTTGTTAGTGCTGTATGGTTTCGAAGTAGGTTTTTATTTTTTTTTTTATTTTTTTTATATGGTAATCTGTTTATTAACTGTAATTTCAAAATCTGTCATTTGTTTTTTTTTTGTATGCGCTTTGGCCAACTGACAGGCGTCAAAAGTAGATTAACATCGTCAGTGTTACTAAGGTGTCACTAAGAGGGTCAAAATTGATCTAAAACTACCTACGTCACGAAAAATGTGGACGTTCCCAATAAATACAATATTCATAGGTAATATCACGGAGGAGTAGGCAGAGACCAGGCTTTGCTACTTGCCATGATCCTGACAAACATATTATTTTTGTAAGTAACTACTATCGGTCAAGCGTTTTGTTGTACGCCTGTAATTTAAGCTTTATAATCTGTCCATAGACAGATTATAAAGTTGTGAATAAATACTATGTTGTTTAACCAAACATCTATTGGATGTAAACTTCTTCGGCTTCATCAACATTCTGCACAAGTGAAGATGCGGCCATAGCTAGTGATGTCATAATGAAGATGTCCCCACGGAATGAGGAATGATTTCCGTCCTCATCCATTTTCGCCGTGTTGCACGCCACTAGTGTTATTTACGCGCTCCGACCTGTGTGCACATGTCTTTTTGGAATGCACGCCCTGTAGCTTAGCGCACCAGGAGCTATGAACCGGGAGCTATGATTATAGTGGAGTAAACGTGTACTTTTATTGCATTATTGGAACGCTCCACTATAAAGGGAATTTTCCCGCCAGGCATATCCAGCTGATGGTAGTCAGACGTTATATTTATGGTAGGTATATCATGTGAAACATTTTGCTTGCGCGTTGCAGGAATAGACTTTATAGTGCGCGCGCAGAGTTGACGTGTGCTCGCCACATCACTCCCGTAGCTTCGCATAGCTAGGTCTGATAGGAATCGAGGTCTTTGCTCTATAGCCTCCAAGTGCCAGGCGACGCTGAGTGAGTCGACTAGCGGTTGAGGGTGTTCGGCGGCTACCAGTCACTTAACCAGTAACAGTCACCAGCGACACTACCACGGGGAGCCATTGCGCATATTTTAGGAATTGGTGAAGGCTGCTGGTACCAATGGCAGCCTGTGCTAGGTGAGATCACCATCAGGACCAGTAGTCGGTGCGTTGACGACGTCGGTGATTCCACTATAAAGAGAAATTTCCCGCCAGGCAGATCGTATGCCTAGGGACGGCCGGTCCAACTGATGTTCGTCGGACGTTATATTGTTTATAGTGCGCGCGCAGAGTTGACAAGTGCTCGCCACATACTTACATAAAAAAAATCGTACAACGCGGCAGACTGAATACCATAGCCACTTATAGTAGCAAAACCACTCGCTAACGGTGAAAGGAATCATCGTGAGGAAACCTGAGAGTGTAAGTTGTTTACATACCTCAGCGCTTGAGATCGCCGATCCGATGTGGGCACGCGTGGTAAATAAGCCCATAACGTCTCTCTAAGAGAAGGCTTGTGCGCTGCAGTGGGGCGTATATGGGCTACACAATAAAAAATATACTTCTTAATGCCCAAAAGGCTAAACTAAGGACAATGTTTAGCGTAGACATAATTGTAAAAGAGACTGATTTCTTACCATAATTTCAAATTCTCTTATACGTTTCTTCCTTATTTTTTTGTGTTTATTTTGCTATTACGTGTATTGCGTAACCGCATAACCGCGAAAGTGTTGCTGCTACCGAAGTTTCCTTGACATTAGACATTGACTAGTTCGTAATAAGGGCAAGCGGCTCGTTATAATGACATTTTTCATGCTGCTCAATCTATCTAAACAGCCCATGAAAACCGGCCACTGTTGGGCATAGGCCTCTTAACCGTCACGCCAACCTAACCGGTCCCCTGCTAATCTCGTCCATCCTCTTTCATTTGCCTCCTTTTTAATTTCATCAACCCAACGGGTAGGGGGCCAAGTAGGGCTGCCAGATTTTTTTTAACACTGTAAGGGACAAATGCTCATTTTGGCAAAAATAACGTGATTTTAAATTTTTTCCTCGGGACAAATGAAAAACATGTTTTTTACATTGTTTTCATTGCTAGTTAATAGTTATATTTTAAAGAAGATCGTGTAAGGTTTAACATATCTTTGTTTGATTTTAGAAATTATTTCTAAAATTCAATGCAGCTATAGTCATAGCCGTGTAGCGCCGAATTAAGAATAGCGTCACTCCATTTCCTTCCGTGCATATTGTAGAAGGCGACTAAGTAAATCAATTACCAGGAGACGGGCAGCAGCATCTTCCTGAGATTCCAACCGCATACTGCGATCGCCAACTCGCCTGCCAAGCGTGGTGATTATGGCAAAACCCTTCATGGTTATGAAAACCACGAAAGAGGCCTATGTCCTGCAGTGGCATCAAATGGCTGATGATGAATAGCGGATTATAGCCGATTGATTCAGTACTGTTCAACTGGAGCGCAGGAGCACTACATTAGTAAACTAAAACCAACCGATTTATATAAGATTTACAATAAAGATAATTCGAAGTATAAAATAAATAAACGATTCCACAACTAAGAATCTGTATGATGTTTAAGGGATTATCCTACCAAAGCATGGAAACTTGTGCTTCGGTAATTTCAGTGCCGGAAAAAGTTGTAATAAAGTTGAAGTAAATGAAAACTGCAGAATCCGCATGCAGACTGAAGAACCGGGGTTAAGGGAAACTTGTTTCTCAAATAGAAGATGAAAGGAGAAGAACGGAGAAGGATGGATGATGGAGAATGGAGGCGCCCTGCTGGTGTATCCAACGTACTGGATAGTGGCACGCTTCCCGGATGGTGCAGGCGAGTACTACGCATTCTGTAGCCAGTCAAGCTGGTTTCTTATTAGCATTCTCCGCGGATGGTCTCTGTAGCTGATGATTTATCAAAAGACCGGCAGGTCAACTGTTTTAGGGATGGTTTAGGCTTTGGTGATCAAGAACTGTTTCGCCCTCCGCGCTAATGTAAATGCAGGCCACAGACAAAACGCCGGCTCGCATTACTTTTTTATCGATCCAAGTGGGAGCCGTTGGCTGCATAAATGATACAGCCTAGAGGTTCGGTCATTCTACACATGCGTCAAAGTATACCAGCTAGAAAAATAATAAAAAAAACTGATTACACCATTTAAGTTTCGCAATTAGTATGCCACAATGAATCGCTCGTAGCCCCGGCTGCCTGAGTGATCTTAAACGATCACGAAGGTTAAGCAACACAGGGCGCGTTCAGTGCATGGATGGGTCGCCGTCTATGCCTAACGCTAGTGGCATTTTTCCGAGAGGTTCCGTGCTTTGCAAGGCACGTTAAGCTGTTGGTGCCGGCTGCCATCGATAGATGGCAGTCGTTAAGCCAAGTCAGAGGCCTTAGGGCGGCTAGACAACTTCTGACAGTAGACGAGCCACTAGTCTACAAGCCTCCACCAATCTGGACTTGGCCCCCGTGGTGGAGTATGGCCTATACCTTCCTCAGGGAAGAGACCCGTGCCCCTCGGTGGGGACATAATGAGTTGATGATGATGCCACAATGTATGTACAAGTTGTTGCACAAGGTCTAGAACTATTCTTAGTTTCAGGACTCTCCCCCACGGATTGGAGCTGAAATTTACGGCTGGTACGGTGTCGTGGTCTCTTCACAAATGTACTCTGACGGGCGGGCTTTCCTGCTCAACCTTGTAGATTGCTTTCTTGGGTCTTATAAGGTATCTGTACTAGAAATTCCTAAAGCACGCCGGTGACGCTACTTGGAAAGTAATTTTTTAAAATATTCCATAACTAGCGAGAGACCCAGATTCGAGTCCCAGTGCGGGCATGTACCTATTATTGGAATAATCAAAAATCCCAGTCCACTCTTCCATTCATTCGTTCAGATTCATTCTTTTTACTTTCAATCATTCAATCGGTCATTCGTAAAAATGTCGGCCGCTAGTCGGTACTGTAAAAATTAATAAAACAATTTTTCCACTGTTCACACGTTTTTCTCTGCGCCCATTCCAACAGGTTATGGGCCCAGGGCACGATTTAAATAAGTTATAATTAAGTTCCTGCTATCCGTCTAAAATACGGATATGAACAATGGAGATACGAGGCAAACGAAACATCCAGCAATTTAACGGCGAACGTCTTCAAGTCTTTGTTAGAAGAACTGCAAGTGGCCATCGTCGTTGAACAACCAGTGCCGGATAATCCAGACGCAAAGTGGCTAAAGAAAAACCAAACTGCAAAAGATTCGGGTGCCACGGATCATATTATAAATACACTTGACGTGTTTACAACGTACACGGAACTATCGACGCCTCACAAGATCGGAGTTGCGAAAAACGGCGAGTCCATACAAGCCTACGGTAAAGGCAGCATAAAGATAACAACAGATTTAGGTACTGAAGGCTCGATTGATGATGTATTGTTTTCGTCCGAGGTACGTCATAATTTACTTTCTGTAAGTAAGATGCAACGTGCAGGTATGACAGTGGTTTTTTGGCAACAAACGGTGTTCAAGTCCATCATAAAGACAAGTGCATCATGACCGGGGAGAATTGCAACAACCTTTTTAGGTTAAAGTAAATAAACTTAATATTCACTTGACTCAAAATTCCTCTAACGCCTATAGTTTGTGGCATAGCCAACTCAGACATGTAAACAAACAAAGGTTTGAAATGTTAAAGGATAAAATAGATGGAAGTGACCAGTCTTTGATAAACAATATAAACCCCAGCGATACTATTTGTGAACCTTGTATTCTTGGTAAACAATCATGTCTCCCGTTTGCAAAAACTAAAGATAACAATAGTAAACACCAGAATCGACCCCTTTATATTATTCAGTCGGACGTTTGTTGTCTGATAACGCCTACTACCTTTGATGACAAAAACTAATTTGTTACTTTTATTGATGATTACACTCATTCTACTGTGACCTACTCAATGAATGCAAAATCGAAGTGATAAAATATCTAAAAGATTTTGTTGCTAGGAGTGACAACTTATTCAATACGAAAGTCACAAATCTGTACTGCGACAATGGTAGAGAATAACTTTCAACAGAATTTAACGAGTTTTGTGTTTCTAAGGGTATCTCGTACCAACTAACGGTACCATATACGCCGCAACAAAATGGTGTGTCAGAGCCTATGAATCGCACGTTAACCGAAATGGCTAGAACCATGGTTGAAAGTTCGAAATTAGAAAAGTCTTTTTGGTGGTAAGCCATACTGACAGCTACCTACCTAATAAATAGACTCCCTACTAAAGCTCTGACCAGCAACAAAACACCATACGAAATGTGGCATAATAACAAACCTAAAATTTGGTGCAACGGCCTATGTCCATGACAAAACGAGAAGAACAAAGTTTGACAGTAAATCGTTTAAAGCAATACTAGTCGGATACGACAACAATGGTTATAAACTATTCAACGTTCAAAATGACCAATTTTTCATTGCCCGTGATATTATATTCGATGAGTCAAATTTTGTTCAATCAAGGCCGACAAACCAAAACACACAAATTCCCGCAAAAGTTGGCAAGCCTATCGGTGATAATAAGTCAGCAGGCACGAAACACAAGATTCTTCCCGATGACCAATCGGATGCTGAGAATTCGCCAAACAAAATAAGGCGAAGTGAAAGAATAAAAAAAAAAAAACTACCCTCAGTCGATTATAAACAGATGAGCGATACAGATTTGTGTTACTTAGCACTCACGACTGCTCAGCCGTTACCTAGTAACTATAGTGATATTTCAAACAGGGATGATAGTGACAAATGGTTAAAAGCTAAATAAAAATCAACCATGGGTTCTAGTGGAAAGAAAAGACCCCAAAATGTAAATATTATTGATTGTAAATGGGTATTCACGATAAAAATGAATGAGTTAGGAGAACCAACTCGTTACAAGGTGCGTTTAGTTGCTCGCGGTTTTACTCAAAAGTACCTTGAAGACTTTGATGAAACGTTGCAAACGTTTGTACGTATTTCTACTTTTAGATTTATATTAGCGTTTGCAAATCAGCATAGCTTGCAAGTACATCACTTGGACGTCCAAACTGCGTTTTTGAACGGAGTTCTCGAGAATGACATTTACATGGAGGTGCTTGAGGGTGTTTTTTTTAGAACCAAACCAAGTAGGTATGCAAGTTAAATAAGTCCTTGTACGATTTAAAACAAGCTTCTCGATGCTGGTACAAGCGTTTTGACCACGCTCTTAAAGAACTTGGTTTTAAAAATTCAGAGGTAGATCCTTGTTTGTAAATACTTGATAAAAAAAAAATTATGGTAATGTGTATTTAATATTATACGTCGATGATTTGATTTTATGTACAAACCGAAATACTAATTTGAAAGACTGATTTGAATGAAATAAAACTACTCTTGGGCATTAGAGTAAACATAACAGAAGCTACAATAACTTTGGACCAGTCAGTCTACTTGAACAATGTTTTAAGGAAGTTTTCCATGAGTGATTGCACTCCGACAAAGTCACCGTTCCCATCAAAATTAGATCACTTGGCTCTTAATTCCGACACACACTTTGACGCTTCTTTCAGGAACGTCATAGGATGCCTTATGTACGCAATGCTTTGCGCACGGCCAGATATTTGCTCAGCAATCAGTATTCTGAGCAGATATCAAAGCAAAAAAAAAAAAATTATAATAAACTATGGAAATGCTTAAAACATCTTTTAAGATACATAAAAGGCACTATAAATTTAAAGTTGACCTACAAAAGGTGCGACTATCATCAAATAGTTCAAGGCTATGCAGATTCCCATGCAGGGCAGGCGACGAAATTGATCGTAAAAGCACAACGGGATACGTATTCCAAGTGTTTGATAACTGTGTAATGTCATGGAATACTCGCAAACAAAACACAGTCGCCGCCTCCTCAACCGAAGCTGAATATATGGCTCTTTTCGAAGCTGTGAGAGAAGCTAAATGGATAAAATCATCGCTAAATAGTATTAAAATCCAATTACCAATGCATATCCCTTTATATGAAGATAACAACAGCTGTATAAGCATTGAAAACAATCCCACTAGCCATAAAAGGTCTAAGCACATAGATATAAAATATCATTTCAAACGTGAACAAATTACTAAGAAAGTAATAAAGCTAGAGTATGTTTCCATAGAACATCAACTAGCTGATATCTTCACGAAAATGGCTGTATAAGCATTGAAAACAATCCCACTAGCCATAAAAGGTCTAAGCACATGGATATAAAATATAATTTCAAACGTGAACAAATTACTAAGAAAGTAATAAAGCTAGAGTATGTTTCCATAGAACATCAACTAGCTGATATCTTCACGAAAATGATACCATCAGGGAAATTACTACAATTAAGATCAAAGTCAAGCTTGATTGAATTTGATAATGTTTGTAATATACCTAATGATTAAAAGGTACTAAAATAATTAAAACAGAGTATTGAGAGCAGAATGTATAATTTATTTCTAATAATATAAATACATATTGTGATAATTATTGCCTAATCGCATTATATAAGACTAGAATTTTTGAGGGGGACTATTGGAATAATCAAAAATCCCAGTCCACTCTTCCATTCATTCGTTCAGATTCATTCTTTTTACTTTCAATCATTCAATCGGTCATTCGTAAAAATGTCGGCCGCTAGTCGGTACTGTAAAAATTAATAAAACAATTTTTCCACTGTTCACACGTTTTTCTCTGCGCCCATTCCAACACCTATGACTTTGTTTTCTAAGTTATGTACATTTGTGAAGTTATAGTAGCAACTATAACTTCACAAATGTACAAACCTGAGTTTGTATTCACATACCTAAGCGCTTGAAATCGCCAATCCGCGGTGGGGACGCGTGGTGATTAAGCCCATACTCTCTCTCTGAGAGAAGGCCCGCGCCCTGCAGTGGGACGCATATAGTCTGCTTATGATTATGATGATTCCATAAACTTAAATCCAAACTGTCACGAACGTATCTAAAGTTGTGCAGTGAGACGCATATCTTACGCTTGAGATTTAGCAAGTCAAGGCCAGCACACACGATAGAACCAAATAGAAAAGCAATACCGTTTAAGTATATGACTGTGCTGGCGACACCAATGTGAGTTTCCAACTAACTTGTGGAAGCCTCATGACTGGCTGCGAACTTGCTCTGGAACCGAAAGTAGCTGAAATGCAACGGGCGGATTACATCCGTGTGGGGAATTGAAACTTGACGGAAAAGTTGGGGTCTCGTCAAAAACATCCCAGTTTCGAAGTAGCAGTCAGATAGCAAATGAAACTTTCCTTCCGAGGCTATAAATATTTAGCCTTACGGTGTCATTTATAAAGAAATCAAGAAATAATATTCTTAACTTAATACCGGATAAACTGACTTGGTTTTTTGTCGGAAGTTTATCCTGTATTAAGTTAATAAATCAAAATTAAAATTGAACTTAAACAATTTACGTTCTGTTGGTTGAATGTTAATCCTTACTAATATTATAAACGCGAAAGTTTGTATGTATGGATGGATGTTTATTACTCTTTCACGCAAAAATGGCTGAACGGATCCGGATGAAATTTTGCACAGAGATAGATTATAGTCTGGATTAGCACACAGGTTATTTTTATCCTGAAAAAATACACATCAAAATTATCACGCGAACGAAGTCGCGGGCAACAGCTAGTCTACAATATTAGCCGCTGCCTTCGGACCGAATTGGTAACGGAGAAAAATACAAACTCCCCTGCCATCTTTTCTCAAAACATCGTAAAGATTAAAGACACGATTGAAAAACTGCATGCAAAAAGAGTTGCTCTCATAATAAAA
>OZ018357.1:16032895-16290395 GCA_963969515.1 Yponomeuta evonymella | reverse complement strand
CGTTCGGCTATCTCAGTTTCAGTTCTGTCTTCGTTTAACTTCATTTTATAAGTGCCGCGTTGAGCGCGTTGCACTGACTTTTCGATTGTTTTGTGCTGAAAATGTAGTACAAGTGTGACGCTTTATTCATTTCACAAAAGGCGGCTTATTCGTTGAAGGAGCATAAGCAGCCTTTTGAACTAGTTCGTTGAATGAAAGCCCAGTCTACTCACTTAAGTTGAGAGCGATTTTGCAACAAAGTACACAGCTGTCTATTGTAGTCCAGCCATCCTGTATAAGTCATAGTGTAGGGCACAGACCTTCTTCCTGAGAGAGAGAGTATGGGCTTACCTAATCACCCCACCGCAGATTGCCAATTTCAAGTGCTGCTGACATATGAGAACACCTCAGGCACTAAGGTTTTCTCACGATGTTTTTCTTCAGGGTTAGCTGCTGGTAATGTTATAATAAATCAAATCACGGTACAAGGTTGTCTGGAAGAGATCACTTTTAGTGATCTGTACTCTTAGGTCAAGATATATCTGTGTAATTTCCATTTTTATGTAAAATAAAGTGTTCTCTATCTATCTATCTACATACCGAAGTGTTTTCTATTGGCTAATAACTCAAATTCATTAGGGTGATCTGTGCCCCAATGCAATGTACCACTGTACAGTTACCACTGTACAGTTACCACGACATAATAGCGGAGCCACTACTCACTCTAAATTGCAGTCGTCAGAATGAAACCTTCGTCTTATGACCACCTGAATAAATGATAAAATTATTTTGAATCGCCTAACCTAGAGTAGATCTCTTTATCTATCTACACGAACTACCACGAATTTTGGGTGGTTTGAAAACCGCAGCAAAACGAACGAAAAAGGAACTTCCCTAAAATACCTCGACACAAACTCGAATGTATTAGAACCATTAGTAGCCAGCCAGAACAGTGCCTTCGTGCCACAGGACCGCGGGTGATAGTTCTGATAGACGGAGATGCAGTACTAATTGTAATGCGTTTTTCGCAATTCGTTTTTAAATTTACATCTTTACTTAGAAGAAATAGTCCAAATATACATATATGACATTTTTTATTTGTGCCGTTTGGTGTTGAGACACTCGGACCATGGGGGCCCGAGGCGCGACTGTTCAAAGAACTATCGTCGCGCCTCGTCGACACGACCAGGGACCCTAGGGCTGGCTATTACCTCGGGCAGAGTATAAGCCTCGCTATCCAACGAGGTAACGTAGCCAGCATTCTGGGTACCCTTCCCAGGGGCGGCGATCTGGTTTCACAGTTTTTTTTTTATTTAGTTATTTTTAATTATAAACAGTGAATACTATTAATTTATGATTCTAAATAAATATTGTAATATACAAGATTAAATAGTTAACTTGAACATGGTTTCTTCAGTATCGATAATTTGCTCACTTCTAATAATCGTGAGTTTAAAATGTTTTCTATTTATTTATTTTATTTATCAAACTAAAAGAACGTGTTAGGTTTCACAATTGTATAAAAAAAACGATGTAATTTTTGCTAGTTAGGATTGGTGTCCAGTCGAATTAACTGAAAAAATGCTAATGGCATTAAGTCCACCGTATTGTGCATTAAGCTAAGTGCAATAAAAGTATTAAATAATAAATAATAATAAGAAAAAGGGGCGGAAAGAAGAAACCGGCCAAGTGCGAGTCGGACTTGCCCACGAAGGGCAATCTAAATTTTGTTTCGCGTTGTACTCGATCCGTTGCGTCATCCGCCAATTTTTTTTCCTAGGATCGATGTTTTCCGATTTATACACCAAAAGAAGGGGTGAATTTTTGTTTGATTGACGCCCCGTTTATTTTCAATTTTACTAGAAAAATGGTTATAATCAAAGTTGTTTAACACTGAATCTTCTAAAATTTTGGCTCTTATCATTTTTTCCGTCGGATCGATATTTTTCGGTTTATAGCCGAGAAGAGGTGGGGGTGAACCGAAATGGTCCAATATCGCGTTTATTATTGATTTTTTTTGCATTGTGTTTTGTTTATTTCTTGAACCTTCGCCGCTTCTGACTCTGATTGACTTTTACTTCTACTTTTACTTTTTACTAAAATGACCAACTATGTAATCGCATCAATTAAATCAAAGGCCACCATTGCGTAATGTCGGGCATGTATTTACTTTGGTGTGTATCTTTCTATCTCTCTTCTCCTTATTATTTCACTTCACTTATATTTATTCGTTGAATTTATTTTATTATGGTCTACCTCTATATTTCACACATATAATTTAAAACTAATAATATATGTAACTATTTTATGACGAAATTTTTTACTTTATTGTATGTATGTTGTTGCATTTCATTTATTTCTTTTTAAATGCACCAGGGCACGCACTCCGTAGTACAGTTATGGGTTACCGTAGGCACTGACTGAAAATCAGCCCCGAGGGATCACTTCCTCAGCGCTGAGTCAGCTGCCTTTTTTGGCAACTTACATACACCACAGGCTACATCTATGGTCTTGTTTTATTTATTCGTTTTGTATTTGGTTTTCTTTCTGTTGTTGTGCATATTATGTTACTTATCTGCTTAGTTGGTTTCTGTGATGTATCTTGTTGGTATAATAAATGTCTTTCTTCTTCTTCTTCTTCTTCTACTATTATTTTGAACTCTCCTGGGATAGTTCCATAGTCCCAGCTATTCTTGGCTGTACCTTCGTTCTTCACGGCCAAGACTCAAGTGGAAACTAGATAACGGGCGCCGCCGAGAGTGCTTTATCTATTTCATTAAGTCGGCTTCCGAGAAATCACTTAATAACAAACTTGCTAATTTGATTAGTGTTGGTAGCACGGCAGCGGCTCGCGTCGAAACTTGTGCTGTGCTAATCTTGATTTAAAACCTAGAACTACGGTTTAAAATATATCTATCCAGCCCTTGAATAGAGTAAGATCAAAAATACAACCTAAAATAATCATTATCTGTCAGAATTACGTTAAGTGTGGTGCCGGATTAAGAAAAACGTCACTCCATTTCCTTCCGTGGATGTCGTAGAAGGCGACTAAGGAAATCAATTAGCAGGAGACGGGCAGCAGCGTCTTCCTGAGATTCCAACCGCATACTGCGATCGCCAACCCGTCTGCCAAGCGTGGCGATTATGGCAAAAGCCCTCATGGTTATGAAAACCACGACGGAGGCCTATGTCCTGCAGTGGGCGTCAAATGGCTGATGGTGATGATGATGATAGAATTTATGCAAATGTGCGTGTGTCTGCGAATGTCACTTCCTGCACCGCTTCGGCACACATATTATGTTAGTTTAATGTGTGCGTATCGCTTCGCGTTTGGGCGGAATTTTATTCGACACATACTGTGTGGCCTTATCTACTTACAAGGTAAGATTAAAACCAAGGTAATTAAAACCCAGCCCAGTCCCGGTTGAGACAGGCCGAGCGTTATCGCCGAGGTTTAGCGGGTAGTCTTTAAGCTTATAAGTTTAAGGATTATTTTGACTGTTATCAAGACACCTGCCGCACGTTTCTTGCCCGTTGAGCATTAACGGTATTATTTATAAAAAGTCAATAGCATTCAAACACTCAGTAATTTCTGTTATAAGCCGGCTTTAACTCCGTCTTAGGTTTTTTTTACAGCGATCGACGTTTTACAAATAAAAAAAAGATGAAGATAAAAAGTTATGTATTTATTGCCTCCTTAAAATACAACTTAATACAAAGTAAGGCACTGTAAGACTCTTTCATGCCGATCTCCTGGATCCTGCCAGTATTGTCTATTACATAAAGAGCCTATATACGTCCCACCGTAGGGCACAGGCCTTCTCTTAGGGAGAGAGTATGGGCTTAATCACCACGCGTGCCCACCACGGAATGGTGATTTCAAGCGCCGAGGTACCTATGTGAATAGCTCAGACACTCAGGTTTCCTCACGATGTTTTCCTTCACAGTTACCGAGTGGTATTGCTACTATAACTTCACAAATGTACATAACTTAGAAAACAAAGTCATAGGTGCATTCCCGCACTGGGAATCGAACCTGGGTCTCTCGCTTCCGAGTCCAATGTTCTATCCACTAGGTTACCACCGCTGTATCGTCTATCACGGCAATTTAATTGACCGATAAGCCCCTACATTACGCGCACAAAATCCTGAGCAATTCCAATCGTCTAACTGTCAAATTAGTATGGAATTTGACAGTTAGACGATTGGAATCGCTCAGGATTTGGTGCGCCTAATTAGGCCCCTGGACAAGGGTTTGTGTCGTGTGGAAGTTATTAGGTATTTATTTGTTTATAAATAATTCATCCTATATCGAAGAGATCTCTCTGAGAGAAGGCCGTTGCCTTGCAGTGGGAAATGTATGTATGTGTGTGTAAGCACAAATAAATGATTTACCTATCTATCGAAACATCTCAGGCACTCAGATTTCCTTAAGTGGTTTTCCTTCACCGTGAGCGAGTGGCATTGCTACTGCAAGTGTGGGTAACTCAGAAAACAAAGAAAAAACCTCCCGCATGTGAGGGCTATGTTCTATAGTTGCGGTGACATAGAGTACCTACCTAAAATTTCCGTCGTATTTTCGTTTCTGTAACAGTACATCTTCTTACAACATCGATTTTTTCTTCGGCAGATGTGCAAATTCATTTTAGGTCAGTGCGTGATCTTAACGCAGTTAAGTTAAAGATCAATTTGCAACGAAATGTTAAAGGTTAATTTTCTGTCAACTGCATGCTTTACCGACGTGTTTTCTTAATTATATCGGTCTTTAGCAACTCCACGGCTTGTTGTTAAACATAACACGGCTGTACGTGTTCCCTTCCCTGAGGCTTTACGTAGCGAGCGGTCCTTACATAGCTGAGCTTAACAATTTATAACATTAAAATTATGTTAATATAACAACCTAAAATATCACGTACAATATAAATATCACTTATCACGTACACCTTTTTTTGTTCTCATCACTTAAGCTTTCCGTAGTCCTCCACAAATATAGTAGGTATATTTTTAAAAACCCGGCCAAGTGCGAGTCATACTCGCGCACTAAAAAATAGCCAAATCTGTCCAGTCATTCATTTTCGGGGTTCCGTACCCAGAGGGGTAAGCGACCCTATTACTAAGACTCCACTATCCGTCTGTCTGACTGTCTGTCACCAGGCTGTATGTAATGTACCGTGATAGCTAAAGAGTTGAAATTTTCACAGGTGATGTATTTCTGTTGCCGCTATAACAACAAATACTAAAAAGATAATAAAATAAATATTTATGGGGGCGCCATCTAGTGACCATTTATGTAACCTTCACAGCGCCGATGACATGACATTAAATATCAACGCCTTTTGTTGGTTTCTATAGATGGGGCTGTTCTCAATGTGCCCTGATCTATCTTGTCTCGATCTTTGTCTAATGTTGTATAGATAATGGTACGGAACCCTTCATGCGTGAGTCCGACTTTTGGCCGGTTTTTTAAATACCTAAATTATATAGACTAGCTGTCCCGGCGAACTTCGTACCGCCTTATGTTTTAAAATTTTCTCCCCATAATATACACTTTCCCTGGACTGAGTTAGCCATGTGGGTCCAGTTGTTTTTTCTAGAGATTTAGCGAGATTAACCAACAGCAATAAATTTTTATTCACATAAATGTTTCATACAACCTTGAAACTGGACACGGTTAACTTAAAGGAAAGAAATCATTTCTATTACTCCTCCGAGAAGCTTGGGGCCAAGGAAACATATTTTCTTCATTCCTCTTTGTTCTGGGCCAGATCGTTGATGCCAGCTAGAAATTATAAGGCCCCAATTGTACTGTACAGTATTTTTGTTCAAGTTCATTCCTACTTTACAATCAATAAAGAATATTCTATCTATCTATGTCGCTTTGTGTTAATTACGGGATCTCCGCTTACAGATACTGTAGAAACGATTTTCAGCTCAAGTAAGAAGACAGATACCTACATAGAATGTTCAAATTTCAGTGCGATGATTTCCTTCATCGTTAGCGAGTGGTATTGCTATACAAATACGTAAGTGGCAAACCTTAGCCTCTGCCTTCCTCTCCAGGTTACAGGCGTACGTTTATGGAGATATTATGTCGGTATGTTATTTTTGCATTGTTTTTCTTGTTTGGAATAAATAATAAATTCATATATACATACACATACATAAACTCACGCCGGTATCCCAGAGGGGTAGGCAGAGACAAGGGACTGCCACTTGCCACGATGCTGACAGATCTCTTTCGCTTCCACAATATTCATTAGTCATTGCATACACGCACGCCGGTTTCGGGTACTTTTTTACCTTGCCCTTTGCTAATATATCCCCTATTTGTTCGAAGGATGTCCGCCTGGGACGTCCCTTACCGGCCGTTCCCCCCACATTCGCTCGATATATTTGTTTCGTCAATCTTTCTTCCTTCATCCTCTCCACATGTCCAAACCAACGTTCCTTTTCAATTCAACATTCCTTTCTCAATTCTAGTCACTACATCCTCTTTCAGTCTACAAAGTTCTCTATAATCAAAAATAATTTAATCTTGTCTTATATCATGTGTGTAAATTCATAACGAAGCTCAGCGAACTAAAATATTGCCAAAAGCCAGTGAAAGGGCGACGAAGATAACATCCGGGGGGTCAAAATACTGACACCCGTCGCGATAGCTACGCATACATACTGGAAAAATATTAATAGTGTTTTGACTACACTGTAATTTTTTTTTGGGAAATCAATTCTATCTAAACAACCAAACTTTCACGGTTACAAAATTAGCAGAATAACCGCAACCCTCTCTACTTTCGCATTAGAGTAACAAGTTTTACAAAGTTAGATCGAAGCTTACAAAACTTCCATTCATAAAACTCCAAGTCAAGCTAAATAGCCGCTTTCCTTGACACAATAGAGTCTGAAATACCTTAAAATATGCAAATCGATATCCTACATATTTCAATGCTTATTAAACGAGGTGTAAAGTGACAGGAAAGTCTTTTGTTACCACCTCCGCGAGTCTGTACTGCCAAATAAAGTAGAATCTCGAGCCAGAGGAAAATAGGCTTTATGACAAGATGCTAAGGTTGGTTGCGAAGGTAAATATATGTTGGTCCGTATGTAGAAAGCAAGATTGATGGTGTGAACACCTCTGGAGGACATCGATAACTACGTATAAAGTTTGGTCGCTTAACGTGCGGACTTGGAAAAAGTAGCGTAATTTTATTCTGACACTTTCGTTAGTCGTAAGTACATAATTGCTTTTATAGATATACTGGCTAACCCCGCAAACGTTGCTTTGCCATATTAATTAACCTACTACCAATTCTCAGACCTACCAAATGTACACCAAAAAATTCATAAAAATCGTGAAGCCGTTTCGGAGGGGTTCGATAACAAACACTGTGACAAGATATTTTTATACAGGCATATATTTTGTGTGTTCCTGGATTGTTAAAAAATAACGTAAGTAAATGTATAAAAAACCGGTAACATTATCTATACAACATTGGACACAAAGATGGAGGAAAACCGGCAAAAAGTAACGTTTGTTGTATGGAACCCCCTTAACTATTTATTTTATTTTAATTTAATTAATTATATTTGAAGCGACTACAAAACGAAATATTTCAAGCCTCTACCTGTTGCCGTTATTAATATCGAGCAAAAAAATACGTTTATTGTATGGGAGCTCCCCTTAAATATTTATTTTATTCTATTTTTAGTATTTTTTATTATAGTGGCAACAAAAATACATTATTGGTGAAAATTTCAACTGGCTAGCTATCACGGTTCTTAAAATATAGCCTGGTGACAGACAGACAGGTAAACAGACAGACAGACGGACAGTGAAATCTTAGTAATAGGGTCCCGTTTGGCACTCTTCGGATATGGAACCCTAAAAATCGTAGGTCATGTAAAAATATAATTCGACAGTATATCGGATCTCATTGCATGTCTCAAGCCCGATGTGTTTTTGATTTTGGAATTATGTGCATTAACTTGCATAGATATTGTCTTGTTTTAGAATTTGGTATATTTAAGGAATGTTGCTATATTTTCGTTTTCTTCCACTTATACTCTAACTTCTCTGATGCTTAAACCTCAACAGAACAAAATCAACTTATGAGAAATCTTATGAGTCATGTTACCGTGGCGTGTTGAGCTAGAGGCAAGGGTTGAAATCGTGGGATTTAGCCAAAAATTTACTTTCCACGTGAAGGTTATGTTTAACGCCGCGTACAGATTATCTGCAACACCACATGTAACGCAATATTTTTTATACATTTCAATGTGTTGGCGAACATCCTGTAAACGATTGTCGTTAAAACATATGGAAAATGTTACATTGAAAGTGCAAGTGGAAAGTGAAAAACATTTCTCTTGTAACACAAATTAACATACTTAACATTAAAAAAAAATGGTTATGAAAACGAAATAAAAATAATTAAAACACAATCATGCAAAAATAAGCGCTATAGGAGAAAAAAGCTAGCATTGCAATCCGTACGCAGCTTAACAAACTTTTGGATAACTTCACGTTATCGGTGATCTCCCCCCAAGCCCGTAAAGAATTGTGAGGATTTGCCGCAGACGTCTTGTCCGCGCAGGCTGTGGCTATCTATCTTCACGGTATGCCAATCGACGGGTAAGCAGTGACAAGGAAACTTTAATAACTTTTAAAATTCGCCTTATCGCACGTTTCGTTTTATTTTATAGGGTTTGCGGCGGTTTTTATTTCTTGTTTGGGCTTGCGGTGAATTTCTTGATTACTGAGAAGTTGGTAAAGTACCTATCAAACCTACCAACGGGTGCCACAAACTCAAAACAAGGCACTTCCATTTATTTTTTTATCTCTATATAGTCTCTTTTTTTCTGTAGCCTATGTACCTCCCACTGCATGGCACAGGCCTTCTCTTTCAGAAAAGAGTATGGGCTTAATCACTACGCGTGCTTACCGCGGAGTGGCAATTTTAAGCACTGTGGTGTGTAAACACCTCGGACCCTCAGACTTCCATGTTATCCTTCACCGTTAGCGAGTGGTATTGCTACTATAACTTCACAAATGGTACGTAACTTAGAAAACAAAGTCAGCCGGGATTCAAACCCACGACCTCCCGAGTGAGGAGCCGGCGTTTTAACGCTCCGCTACCACCTACCGCCTGCCAAAGTATCTTAAAAACACGAAATCAAAGCATCCAAAAATTACCGATGGTATTTTAGTCTTTCAATATTATTCTGAACAGACAGAATTCTGAATAAGCTTAATCATTGTAGAGAAAAATAATCTTTGGTAGACGTCTATTTTTTGCAAATTTTATATCCAATAGGCTTCGGGATTATATGGCGATTAGCAATGAAACTTATGATCATAATTTGCCATAATCACCACGCTTGGCAGGCTGGTTTGCGATCGCAGTATGCGGTTGGAATCTCAGGAAGACGCTGCTGTCCGTCTCCTGGTAATTGATTTCCTTAGTCGTCTTCTACGACATCCACGGGAGGAAATGGAGTGACGCTATTCTTAATCCGGCGCCACACGGCCAACTTATGATCACGTATCAACAATATTGCATACTTCGAAACTAACAAAGGGTTTTTTATTTAAATGTCATCATCATAACCATCAGCCATTTAGATAGGCATGTATTTAACGCGGCGACAAATTGATACCATTCCGAATCTTAAAAAAACTGAAAATGGATCGTAAATAAACTACTTTGGCGACTAATTTGAGGTAGCATCTTAACTAGAAAGCGGCGGCTTTTTAATGAGTTTTGAGGTTTTATTTAAATTTTATCTGGCAGTGATTTTCTTTTGTGGCAATTGAATTTCTTCTAAGGCGACAAATTATTGGCGGATAAAAAAGTTAAAATAGGCTTTCATAAATTCTAAAATGGGGTTGTCTATAAACTTGACCAAGGTCTTAAATAAATACAAACAAGATCTTAAAAAAATACTTTTGGCTACATTTTCATAATGTAGGCCCCATGACTTTTCCATGCACCAACCTGATTTAAGTTTGACTCAAAACTAAGTTTTTTAGTGAAATATTTTTTTTCGCTTTTATATAAAAAAAAAGAACTAACACCCGAAGTTTCAAGTTTAGTTTTTCGAACCTATTTTTGCTTATGTGTACTGACCTAACAACCAACCCAAAATTTAGATTGCCAGTAGTTGCCAGTGAAGAATGTTTGATATCCCCTCGGGATAATTAGTCGCCACATTAGGTTTTATAATACCTTAACCAGTTTTACACTGATCCCGCTTGATATATTTGACACCTTACAGTAGCAGCCGTTTTTTAGTTTTTTTGATCCTAGCCTTTTGTTGCTTGTATAGTTTAATAGTTGCTAAGATATTTAATCACTGAAAAGTTAGTTTTTTTGTGACTTAATAGAAAGTCGCCTAAAAAGGATTTCAGTTGCCGTGTTAAATATTTGCCATTTAGTTATACATTTAAAGAGTCTTATTGCTATTATGTATTCGATAAATCATTTTTATTATTGAATAACTGTTTGCCTCTATCTGAAAAAAAAAATTAAATGTATTTATTATCGGTGCAGAATTACAAAATGAATGATTTTATTTAATAATATTAATTATTATTTAATTTATTTTTATCTTATACAGTACGAATGGCTTTATAAAAACGAGAAGCAAATAGATGTTTAGTCCCTCTATTTAATTCCCAGTGTCATAAATAACAAACTTAACTTACAACTTAAAACTTATATTTTTCATTTCACATTTGTTCTCACAGCAAAAGTTATTTGTATTGAACAGTGCTTATAGCTCGTAGCGCGTGACTTCTTAAGTCAGGCTTTTTATGGCAAGCATCAGTCAAAATGAGCTACATACCATTGTTCATAGCCGCATTGTAATGTTAAGGCGCGCAACAAACTAATTTGCGCGTTATCGGAAGATATTATGATCTCTAAGAAGCACTTAGTAGATAAAATAGGTAGATGCATTGCATTTAAAATGGGGATGGTGGAAGATTGGTAAATCCTGGTCTCTGCCTACCCTTCCGGAATACAGGCGTGATTTTATATATTTATGTATGTGTGTACTATAAGAACATTTTTATGGTAGGCCTATGGCATATGGTATAGAAGTCTCAAAGGCAAATTTAACCTGAATTGTTAAGTAACACCAATGAATCAATCATAATTAAAATGTTACTCTTAATAAAATATCTAGTCATCTAACAGAAACCAATAAATAAAAGTTTATTTGCTATAAACTATAAAGAACTAAATAACAGACACACAACGTGTATTAGCGCACAAGCATGAAGGCTTGAAGGCTTTATAAAATCACTTATTAATTTATTGGTACATCATCATCATTGGTATCTTGATTTCAGGACCGGCCTCATAATAAAAGTATTTTGTATACCGTGACGTGAAATTTGGAAGAAAACATGTTAAGCCGCAATACTTAAGTGTACCTCAGTTTCAAAGAAGGTTTCCATCTGTGACCTAAAGCTGGATTCCCACAGTGCGCGCACGGCCAACGAACATGGACAACCACGCACCGCGCCAAAACTCTTCCCACGGTAAGTGGTGTCGTTGAATAATACAATGGTGTTGTTCAGATTCTCGGTATAGCTCAGCCGCCAAAAGCCAATCGATCATCAGATTAAGCGCCGCAAGTGACCGTGAATAAATCAATTAAATTAATCAAAATGTTTTTATTCGAAATAACACAAAAATTGCGACCTAATGAACGTTACAAGTTAAACAAGGTGTCCATCTAGAACATTTTGGATAAAAAAATGGACAAAAAAACTCCAAACTTAGTCTTTTCAAATTTGGTGCTTAATTAACAGACATTGCACAATGGTTCTTAAACGTAGAACTCACACATTCACCATATAATTGCATATAATTCCAGTCATCTTTGTCATCTAAATAACCTTTAATGTTATAGTAGCCCTTTTGGCACAAATTGTAGAAAAGAGCACAGATTAAAAGAGTCCCGACACATAACTAGACAAGCTGTAGAGTGGACCCCTCAAGGAAAGCGGAATCGTGGCCAACCCAAACTAACCTGACGGCGCTGAGTAGCAGAAAAGATGAAGACGGCCAGCCTAACCTGGTCCGAGTTGAAGAGCGCAGCCTAAGGCAGAACAAAATGGCGGAGCATTGTGGACGCCCTCTACCATTCCAAAATTCGAAATGAAAGAGATCATGCAAGACTAGCTACAGTTCCGACGTGACGCTCCGGTCTGCATGCGTCCGTGTTACTACGAATTTCCGCGCACAGGCGTCTTCCCACGGTGCGTCGATGCGAGCTCGTGTACGTCGATTCGCAATATCGCAACGTGGGAATCCAGCTTCACACTTGAACCCTTTTTGCGTGCCTGAATTAAGATAACGACGAGCCAACACCGGTGTCCCTATCCCTTGCTAATGAGAATGGTAATTATCCCATTATGTATGCTTAGAAACCTAATGGAATTCAATTTGTTACATGTCGCGTGTGAAGGATGACAGTGTTTTTATACTTTTTTCCACGGTGAGCAATATTTTCATGGTCGCTCTACTGTATATGAATAAAATTTTAAAGTGGAGTAGATTAGTTAGCGAAGACTTTATTGCACACGAAAAAGGAAATAATTATTGAACTACACGTAGAAAATGGCGGGGAGTCGCTGGATGCGAGCGGCACAAGACCGGGAAGCTTGGAAAACCATGAGGGAGGCCTATGTCCTGCAGTGGGCGTCAAATGGCTGACGATGATGATGTTGATGATGACTTTGAAAATTATTATGGCCTTAAGTCCCCGCATTGTACGATTTTTTAAATGTAAGTGCAAAAAATAAATATTTTATATGTACTTCTACCGGTTTGAGTTGCAATTAACTCGAATCGATGAAAGTATTAATCACAAATGGTAACAGTCGCCTGCTGTCACGATTCGATATCGAACGTGATTCTCATTTTAATTTCCTGTGTGGACCATTTTCAGACAAAAATATATTGATGGCTATTGGAATTGATTTTTTTAGGTGGTAGCGGGGCGGAAGAGCTCTCATTCGGGAGCTCGTGGGTTTAAACCACAGCATGTACCATGACTTTGTTTTCTAAGTTACGTACATTTGTGCAGTTAAAGTAGCTATACTACTCGCTAACGGTGAAGGAAAATATCGTTAGGAAACCTGAGGGTCTGCGGTGTTCACACACCTCAGCGCTTGAAATTGCCAATCCGCGGTGAGCACGCGTGGTGATTAAGCCCATACTCTCTCTTTGAGAGAAGGCCGGTGCCCTGCAGTGGGACCTATATAGGGTACATAAAAAAAAGTGAGGCATCAAGTTATTGGCCATAAAGAAAGCAGGTTAATTAAGTCATTGTGGGCAACATGCACTGACATCCATGGTGACTACGTACCAGTAGCAACCATGGAGGTCAGATGCAGCGTGGCTAACCAAGCTTCTTTGGCGGCATTTTTTTTTATCCTCCTTGCGGAACCCGTCAATAACTTTACCTTTTTTTTAAGCTTGTACTTAACACTCTGTTTTAACCGACTTTTAAAAAGGAGGACACTATCAATTCAACGACGCTTTTATTAGCTTGACTTGTATGACACAACAGGACTTCAAACCTGTCTACTGAGATATAATTTGATACTAGTGCCGCTCAGAAGCGGTATGCATACATCATAATTACTCTATAAATTTCTTTTTTTTTTTTTTTTTGCTTATGTTTTGGTAAATTATATTGTATCCCCATAATTACGATATACACTCTCAAATCTGGTTGGTTTGAGAGCCTCGGTTATGTAATTAGTAATTAAAATGGCATATATTTAGACTGTTACTTTTTTTAAAAATTAGTTGAGTAATCATGGAACTATAACTTTTTTAAGTACTACTACACATTCAAACCTGGTGGGACTCTTCCAACAAAAAATCAAGTAAGTGATTCCGGAATTAAGTTAAGATAGAGTTATCTTGTTTCAAGTAGAAAAATCTTGTTTCAAATAAAAATGCGGTAACAATTAGTTCGTACTACCTCTCCGTCTATGAGAACAAAGACCCGCACCGCTCTGGCTGGCTGCTAATGAATCTAATAGATTCGAGTTTGTGTCGAGATATTTTTGGAAAGAGCTTTAAAAAAACCAACTAGCATATTCGAAAGCTATTGTTAGAGCGCGTTTATGTTGCAATTCTTGGTGCAATTCATGGTGGCTTTCAAACCACCCAAAATTCATGGTGTATAAACTTAATGTGTGTCTAATCTTTGGATTGCCAAAAACACAGTCAGCGTCACGCAGCCCATTTACATTCGCAGAAGGGTCGTCCGGCGGATCGTCGGCGTAACTCAAATTATGTCGCGAGAATTAGATTAACATTAGGACAGACACATTTGTCATGACTCTGGCCCCTACTCTGTGTTAAGATTGAAAAAGAGAACTTTAATAATAATTATTTGTTTGGATAGAATCTGCTGGCTTAATATATTTTCTTTCATCATCAGCCATTTGACGCCCACTGCAGGACATAGGCCTCGCTCATGGTCTTTAACCATGAAGGGTTTTGCCATAATCGCCACGCTTGGCAGGCGGGTTGGCGATCGCAGTATGCGATTGGAATCTCAGGAAGACGCTGCTGCCCGTCTCCTGGTAATTGATTTCCTTAGTCGCCTTTTACGACATCCACGGAAGGAAATGGAGTGACGCTATTCTTAATCCGGCGCCACACGGAACATTTTCTTTAATAACAATAATTAATTTGAAAAGAATCTGCTGGCTTAATATATTTTTTCTACATTATTTTTTTTTTTATTTCATGAAACTTACAACTATTCTTACAAGGAATCCTATTGCGATAGTGAACACATTTTACAAAATAAATATTTGTTAGTAGCCACATGAAATTCTAATAAAAAAATTTAAAAATAAATACAATTCAAATAATCATTAAAAAAATATCAAATACCAAGACAAACATCTGTCAGCAACGCTTTTAGGACTCAATTACCTACCTATTAATAGTGGTTAAACTTAATTGTATTCATAAAAAATAAGAGTATTCAATTTGACTAATTTACGAGTACTGTTTGCTTGGCCATCTAGATAAACATGAAGGTATGAAACCTTCATGTGGTGACGTCACTGTAAAGAAAGAAAGGGAGGCGCCATCTTGGCTTGTCGTTTTTTTTTTGGCGGGAAGGACTTAGTTGTAATTTTTTAAAGTAAATTACTCGAGTAATAATTTTGTTATCTTCTGCGGATTATTTACTGTAATAATGCTAACTAATTGACAATGTGACAAGTATAAATAAAATGTAAGTATATCTTTGAGTACTTTATTTCAAATAGGGACCCCTGCCACTATTTCCATAGTCAAACATAGGAAAATACGGGTGCGTCCATAAAACACGTCATTAAAAAAATTCATGAAATGCCACACAAAACAAACGTTTGTTTTACAATTCCTGGAAGACGTCAATTAGTTTGGGTTATTCGCCACATATTTAAACTTATCTATCTATCTAATCAGCTCAAAAACAAAACTCACTGTTAGGCATAGCCATAGGTCTCTTTTACGCCAACCCATCCGGTTTTTCGGTAGTCTCGTCCAACATTCCGCAACCGCCTTCACAATGTCGTCGGCCCACTAGGCTAGCCAAAAACACACTTTATACATAAATATATTGACTTTCTATTTTGTTATGTCTACTCAATGTCTCGGAGTCTCTTTGATGGATCACATAAGAAATGAGACAATCCACCAATGAAAGACATACCCTATAAGATTAGCAAGCTAAAGTTTTTATTTGCGAAAACTTGTAATTAGCTTTTTGTTCTTTACTAAAATGTATGTATATTATGCTATGTTTAGCTGTAAGTTTTCCTAAAGCTTCAAATAAATTAAATGAAATAAATAATAAAGTGGAAGTGGGCCGGTCACATATACCGAAGAACCGATGGTCGATGGGGTGCAAAGGTTCTCGAGTGGAGACCACGAGCTGGTAAACGCAGTGTAAACGCTGGACCGAGAATCTGAGGAAGATTGCTGGCAGTAGCTGGTTGAGGATGGCCGAGGACAGAAGGCACTGGAATGCCTTGCAGGCGGGGGGAGGGGGGTGGACGAGTACGGGCTGATTGATTGACTTCATAAGCAGCCTATATACGTCCCACTGTAGGGCACAGGCCTTCTCTCAGGGAGAGAGTATGGGCTTAATCACCACGCGTGCCTGCCGCGGATCGGCGATTTTAAGCGCTGAGGTGTGTGAACTCAGACACTCAGGTTTTCTCACGATGTTTTCTTTCACCGTTAGCGAGTGGTGTTGCTACTATAACCTCACAAATGTACGTAACTTAGAAAACAAAGTCATAGGTACATGCTCGCACTGGAAATCGAACCTGGGTCTCTCGCTTCCGAGCCCAATGCTCTACCCACTAGGCTACCACCGCTTTACTTAATGTCTATAAAAAATTGGTTGGCATCTAAAAACTCAAGCTGTACCTACTAAGGTTACCGAGCAGTTAAATTAAACTGTCTGCATCCAGAGTTGAGACCGTGTCCTTTGGGGTGTGCTGAGTAATTTGTCAAGCCCTTTTGTGAAGGAATTCCTCACTTAAGTATAATGCAGGGATGATTTTACCCGGGTGACCACTCTGCGAGTGTTGGCGCGCAAAAAGTTCAGAGTATGCAAAGTTAATTCTGACGTTTATTTTGGTATTCCAAGCCAAAACTCCTCACTTGGAGACCCTATTTTTCTATTCATGAAAGTTGAATATTGCATTTATCTAAGTTTTGGTTGACTTATCAAGCAGATTATCTCAGAGTTGCTTTCTACCATATAAAGTAACTCTGAAATAATCTGCCTTTATATTTATAAATGAAACAAGTTATTTTTATCGTTATAAGCAGTGGTAGGTACTGATGTTTTATTTAGTATATATAATATAATCTTTTATATAGGTAATCTTTTTGTAACTAAAACTTTTCTGAGCTATACACATTATAAAAATTCAAGTTAGTGATACCGGAATGAAGTTAATAATTAAGTATATCTTTTTATGTCCATCTGTCTAAGGACCAATTATATTATCGTATACAGGGTTAGTTTTAAAATCCTATATATAGGATCCCATAGGATATGAAAATTAGTAAGGTTTTATGTACTATGAAGTATTACTTTTTATGACTCTACAAAGGGGCAGATAGGCCCCCTTTTTTTGAGTCATATAAATCCAAAAATAGGAGGATCGACTCATCAATACGAGAAACAATACGAGAAACTTATATTGTTGGAAAAACTTCTAAATCACGGACAAAATATCGGCTATTTTAAATAACTACTTGCTGCAATAAAATATTTTTTATATAGATGTCAACAATTTTTATACAAAAGCGTCCGAAAGGATACGCTAACTTTTGTTAAAAATTAGTGACCTAACTCCATATCACTGTTACATAACTCATTGTAATAAGGTTCGCCAAAAAACCACTTTATGTCAAGTTTTTGAAAGGCATTTTCTCGGCGAAGTAGGATTATAGCACAGTTTTTACCGACTACATTGAGCTGACCTGCCTTTTCTTTATAATATTAGGAGAACTTAGATCACCAAATATACTAGCATGACGGTGAAATAAATTTTATTCAGGGCAGTGGAGATCTGTAAATGGATGCTGCGGATGCAAACTTTGTGGTCACCAGATAGAAAGTTTCACGGCGATCACATTAGAGAGCCTTCATTTCACGCGTGGACTGGAGGACCAGACTAGATAGACCCAAACTTAACAGTCTTCGACGAAAATACACCGGCTTTCAGACCGTTACTAGCTGAAGGAATAGTTAAATAGCCAACAAATTACTCAAGTTTTCCCACGATGTTATCCTTCACCGTTATCTAACATTAAAAGCAAATTAATTGGTACCTACATGTTTCGTTTATGTGAATGTATTTACTTATTTACGTGAATATAAATTGTCCGTGTGGTCTATCTTAGTTCGCATCTTAATTTAATATTTTTAGGTTTTCCAAGCTTCCCGGTCTTGTGCCGCCCGTATCCAGCGACTCCCCGCCAATTTCGATCGCTAATTTTATTCAAACAATGATAACCGCATCTCCAAGATTTTTTTTTAATTAAAAATAAAAACCGGCTTTGTCCAAGTTATATGACCGACATATACATTTTGGGCACCGACTCCAAAATATACATACATACATAAACTCACGCCTGTATCCCAGAGGGGCAGATACCAGGAACTGCCACGAGCTACGATGCTGACAGATCAATTTCGCCCACCGGTTTTGGGTAGTGAGGCCGGCGTTCTTTCGCTAGCTAACTGTGAAGGAAAACATCGTGAGGAAACCTGAGTATCTGCGGTATTCACATAACTCAGCGCTTCGAAATGGCGACCCGCGCGTAGTAATTAAGCCCATACTCTCTCTCTCTCAGACAGAACGCCAGTGCCCTGCAGTGGGACGTACATAATAGGCTAAGTAAAAAAAATATTTTGATAAATTATGATTTGTTCGATTACATTTTTTTTATTATGCCGCGTGATTGTATACGCACAGAACGGTTGCTCCGCGAGTGAGCGGAACCAGACCTAGCGCAGCGGCCCGCTACGATTGATTGTTTTATTGATATCGATAATATTCGAATAAATCGATTTTTTTGGTGACTTATACTGTATATCTCACACATACACATAGGCACTCAAAAAGAAACACACACGCACACATTCACTCACTCACACTCACTTTACTACTCACACATGACTCCAAAAAAAAATTTGCATGCACATTTGCCCTTTTGTCTATTTTTCATATTTTTATTAAATTTTTCATGTTTAATACACAACAAACATTAAGTGACTACTTTTAATGTATTCTGGCACGCGTGAAATATTTGGCTATACACAATTTTTTGAACAATTTTCCAGCCAGCTTTCTGTACAAACGCTTTACTTAATAAATTGGTAAGCTGTGGGCAACTGTTATTACCATTATTTTTAGTTTTTAGTTCATTAGTAATTAAAAGCAGTTTACGTTGTTGTTGTCCCTATTAAAGTAAAATACATAAAATATATTGGTTGGTTGGTATTGTTTAAGTTATGTTCTGCTCAATAACAATTTTAGTTTTTTTTTTTTTATTGCCTAATTCTTCATATTTAATGAGCCTCTTTTTGGCTTGTGACGCAATATTACGCGTCGACCGATAACGACGATTTAGACACAAAGAATTATCAGCTTTTCATCAAGTTTAAGAGGATTTCCTTCCTACGCGATTTAGGTAACCAATTTCCCGGTTCAAGTTTATTGGTCCGCATACAGTAAGTAAGGAGATTCCGAAGATATACCGAACGGCCGGCTTAGGAAAGCCACGTTAGGAAAGAAACGTTTTTCGCCTTCGTGAAGCATTGGAATACTCAGCCCACCTTCAGTCTTTAGGGTTCCATAGTCAACAAGGAACCCTTATAGTTTTGCTATGTCCGTTTGTCTGTCTTTCCGCGGTCTAGCTAAGAGAAGGTTAGCATTAGAAAGCTGAAATTTGCCATAGATATGCATATTAATCGCGCCAACAAATCGGTACCTAGTGTGAAATCTTAAAATGAAATTAGGGTACCTTCCCTACACCTAAATTAGAAAGTGAAACTAAAATTGTTTTTATTGCTCACAAAAATTTCATGTTTGTGTTTTTCTTGGTACAATAAAGAATATTCTTATCTTATCTTATCTTAAAATTAAATAAAGTCAGTACAAGAAATTTCTCAAAATTTAAATTTGGTTAGATGGTCTGACGAACTGGTTACAGTGGCGGGTAGTCACTGGATGCGGGCGGCACAACACCAGAAAGCTTGGAAAACCATTAGGGAGGCCTATTTCCTGCAGTGGGCGTCAAATGGCTGATGATGAAGTAGGTAGCTAAGAATTGAAGTAGCAGTAATTAATTAATTATCCGGTAAAGCGTTGAACGAAGACTGGTGAGATATTGTAAAATTGTACTCGCTGTAATTGGCAATTAATCTTTTTCTTCTTCTTCTTCAATTGGCAAGCCCCAACCTCCTGGCACAATTGAACATGGAGTAATTTTTAGGGTTTCGTACCCGAAGGGTGCCAAACGGGACCCTATTACTAAGACTTCACTGTCCGTTTGTCCGTCTGTCTGGCCATCTGTCTGTCTGCCTGTCTGCCTGTCACCAGGCTGTATCTCATTAACCGTGATAGCTAGGCAGTTGAAACATAGATGATGTATTTCTGTTCCCGCTATAACAATAAATACAGAACACTACAGCACTAAAAAGTTAGAAATAATTTAAAAGAATACCTTTAAATTAGAAGTATGCATGTGCTTAGTTTTATGACCAGGACATATATTTTGGGCACCAACTACAAATTATACTTCTACAATACCTAAATGTAAAATATAACTGAAAGTCTTCACATACTTCTAATTTAAAGGTATTATTTTAAATTATTTAAAATTTTTAGTGCTGTACTGTTCTTAGAGTCGGTTTTTATTTTTTATATATTTCAATTTTTAGTGGGGGAACGGGAGAAAAATAAACAAGTTCCTTATAACTATAATTTACCCTACTTATTTACCTACTTACCCTATTCGTTCCTTTAAAATTTACGTTATCAATTTCCATCTCTGAAAGTCTTCACTTCACCAGAAGATCACCCAATTACCTTGGGACTACGTTTACGCTATTTTATAAAACATCGGATATTACTAAGGAATTAGGCCTTATTTACTGCTGTCCATTGAAGAGTTCCGTTCTCCATCTCTGGAAGTCTTCATCAGATCTTTATCAAATTAAAAAAACCAATGGGACATTATATCTACTCGAACTAAAAAAAAATGTTGAAATCGGTTAAGATTCGACGGAGTTATGCGAGAAAATAGCCAAAAAATAATTTAAAAGAATCCTTTTTTGAAGTCGGTTAAAAACAGAATAAAATAAATATTTAAAGGGGGCTCCCATACAAGAAACGTAATTTTTTGCTCGATATTAGTAACGGCAATAGGTAGACGCTTGAAATTTTCAGAAATTAATAATTCACTTCAAAAATAAATAATAAAATAAATATTTAAGGGGTACAGGGTTATGATGTATAGACAATGGTACGGAACCCTTCGTGCGCGAGTCAGACTCGCATTTGGCCGGTTTTTTATCGCTAGTTTCATTATCACTACCTGGTACCTCTTTAACCGACTTCAAAAACAGGAGGAAGTTTCCATATCTAATTAGGTATGTTCAGCGATAATTCTTTACTACGTCGTAGATTTCATAAATTTGTTAGAAAGAGAGAGTGCCTCAAGGGTAGTCCCATATGATTTGGTCAAAATTTTTTTCCGTGTAAAAATCATCGATCTTTTCTTTTTACCCGACTGCGACGGAGGAGGTTTTTTTGTTGTTACATTTTATTATAAAATTTAAATTTCATAAACGTGTTTTGAGTGTACGAGCTGTCAAACGAGCCGTTCTTTGGAGCCCGAACTAGAGGTAGGCTCCCTACATCAATCACAAGGTGTGACGCTGTATCGATCAATCATCTCCTGTTACTTTATTAATTTCACTAAAATTCCCAGGCCTGTTATGCTATTTTGCTTTCGTGTTTGTTTTGGCTCAGCTTTTAATATACTTTTCTCACGGAAATAATGTTACGCCTTTTACGTCTCTGCTGAATGACTTACCCCCGGTTTCTCGTACACTAACAAGCCGTTAATCTACTGTTAACAGCTGTCAGTGGTTTCTTTGTACGCACTTTGGTCAATTGACAGCTGTTAACAGTAGATTAACAGCATGTTAGTGTACAAGAAACTGGGGGTAAGACTGTCTTTTCTGAAAAAAAAAGGAAATTGTCGTTTGACTGCAACCGATATACCATTTTACTTAGTATTGTCAATAGTAACTAAATAATTTATTGCACAATTTTGTGCTTAGTAAGAAGTAGGCTAATATACCGTACTGAAACTAATTTCTTGTGTAATACTAGGATGTTATCTACTATAATTATCTAAATACAGGGTACTTCAGAAAGTCTCGCGATTTTTAAGGGGGTTAATTACTCTGCAAATAAACAATTTTTATTAGGAAAACAATTAAACCGAAATATCAAAAAAAACATCAGCTCTTTTATACATTCGCTGTCTTACAATTAAGATCGGAACAGCTGACATTTTGACCTAAAACGTCTTACAGTACGGCAGTTGGGGATCAACGCATGCAACGAAAACATGACGCCTCGGCGAGAGCTGTAACTGTGTAACTACGTATTGTATGCAATTTATTTATAAATCGTTGAGTAGAGCAAAGTAGCCGTTCATCATCATCATCAGCCATTTGAAGCCCACTGCAGGACATAGGCCTCTTTCATGGTTTTCATAACCATGAGGGGTTTTGCCATAATCGCCACGCTTGGCAGGCTGGTTGGCGATCGCAGTACGCGATTGAAATCTCAGGAAGACGCTGCTGCCCGTCTCCTGGTAATTGATTTCCTTAGTCGCCTTCTACGACATCCACGGAAGGAAATGGAGTGACGCTATTCTTAATCCGGCGCCACACGGAGCTATTCTTAATCCGGCGCCACTCGGCGCCACAAGTAGCCATTACTCAGATTTTATTGACTTGTGCAACTAGACAGCGCCAGTCCCGCGTTACAAATTGCGCAGTTTGAGATAAAAATTAACGCTTACTTATAGATATTTCATGTTAAACCAACGGCCGTGTAACCCGAATTATGATGGGTTAGTAAAAAACAAAATAAAAAAATATGTATTGATGTGCAGACTTAACTTTCACCAGACTATATATATATATATATTCGAATATTCGAATACGAAGCGATGGTAGCCTAGTGGGTAGAACATTGAACTAGGAAGCGAGAGACCTAGGTTCGATTCCCAGTGCGGGCATGTACCTATGACTTTGTTTTCTAAGTTATGTACATTTGTGAAGTTATAGTAGCAATACCACTCGCTAACGGTAAAGGAAAACATCGTGATGAAACCTAGGTGTCTGAGCTATTCACATGAATAGGCGCTTGATATCGCCTGGTGATTAAGCCCATACTCTCTCTCTAAGAGAAGGACTGTGCCCTGCAGTGGGACGTATATAGGCTGCTCGTGATATTCGAATATTTATGTATTGTTTGAGTAAGTCTCAAGAACGTTTGTAAGTCTATATAATTTTTCAACTCACAAGAATATTTTTTTAATTCCACCGTAATCTAATCCTGTAATCTGTAATATAATATAGGTTAGCCGATGGTGAGCCATTTCACATAAAATATGTAGTGGCTTCCCTTATTTCCTTGTAAAGTAAGGAACCCTAAACAGACTATCAAAAGCTTCATTCAATGAATACGGAAATATGAATAGCTCTATCGAAAAAAAAACGCTTGTTTGAGATAATTAGTACACAGTTTTCCTAGCGAACCATCAGTTAAAATCAGGCTGCCATTTAAAAAGAAATACCTCATTACGAGGACTCGCTGAGGCAGAAAATTATTTTAAAGATCATCTCAAAATAAGAAAAAAATATTTCTTCAAGTTAATTGCTTTTTCGTCAAGTAAAAGTGCGAAGAATAGAAGTATGCCTAGCAGCATCCGTCACCGAAAGGTGCTAATGAATACAGATTTCACAATTTTTTTCGCGGCAATGTCTCAATCATGCCTATTTTTATTTTTAGGTCTAACGACCGAGAACCTAAGTTCAGGAACCTGGTGTTCTTATTATTATGTTTTCTTTTATTAGGACAGGTTGAAGGTAACCTGGATGGTAAACTAAGAAGTAGTCTAAGATGTTACGTGTTTGCCTGTTAAATGCCGGTTAGATCGCAATTATGCCAAAACGGCTATTTTTTGGAGGAAATACTATCCAATCCTCCGCTTTTAGGGTTCCGTAGTCAACAAGGAACCTTTATAGTTTCGCCATATCCGTCCGATTGTCTGCTTAGTCCTTAGTAGAGATTTGAAACATGGATCGGCCACTCTTTCCAAAAATAATCTGCAAAATATGATATGTTCTTTTTGCATTCTCGGCGACAGGGAATCTCTTTGAGCATTTCAACCGAAACTGCTATTGCGAAAAACTTTTGCGATCGGGAATGCTTCACAAAAAAATATCAGCTCTTCCATACATTTTAGTAGCATTAAAATGTATGGAAGAGCTGATATTTCTTTGCTGATATGATTTCGGAGTTTTTCCAGTAATAAAAGTTGTTCGTATTAACGTGTAGAATCCATCTTCATCTATTTTCTCTATTTTCAGAATCTATTTTCAGATATTTAATGGGATTTTGTCACGCCCTGTATAGATGAGCGTGCGATATGTGTGTGATTTTTATTTTACATGGAAACTATGTATGCCCTGTTATGAATACATATTTAATAACTTTCTTAATTAGACAATGTATATTCCATATCCCTCGGAAATTGCTATTTTATTTATTTTTCATTCTCCAATGTATTGCTCCAGTTTATCCAAAGGTTGTCTGGATAAGGTCGCTTTTGGTTCTAAGGCCGTACTCTTAGGTTAGGAAATATCTGTGTGTAATTCCTATTTTATGTAGGTACAATAAAGTGTTCTTTATCAGTCTATATCCCTCCTAGCCGTATTCAGCTACGGTGAATGCTATCCGACTCTCGGGTACGGTTGGTGGTGTGCCCTGTGATGGCTTATTTAGCTGCTCTGACCTTGGCTTTAAAAGTGATACCGTTATTAAAATACATTCTACTGCCGCCTGTGGTTGGGCCTTAAACTCGTTTCGTTTCGCATCCCGGTCGAGTAGTATCCTTTTCTCCGCAAAATCTTCCTTATTTCTAGGCACCAAGAGCCATGCTACATAGCGCTATACTCTAGTAAAGCGGGCTGCCGAGCTTTATTCTATGAAAATACTTAGCAACGGAGCAGCTAAGCTTCCAAATACGTGTAGGCACTCGCGATAAAATCTTGACAAATGAGACAGCGAGCAAACTCGGCTGTAACGGCTTAATTGCTGTAAAACGTTGTGGTCAAAGATGGAAGTTTAGTCTTGTATATTACTTAAATGTTTTATTAATACTCGATGGTTGTAGATAGAGAACAAATTAATTTATTTAAATATTTAACATTTTCAAAACAAAAGAAAATCACAATGCACAATGTCCAAAATGATCTATATTTTGAAATGGACACCTAGTTTAACTTGTAACGTTCATTAAGTCACAGTTTCTGTGCTACTTTGAATAAAAAAAAATTTTTATTTTGACAATTTATAAAATACTGGGATCGAACTTTTTCTATGTCATTACCAGAAAATTTGTAAAATGGTCCAAGAAATAGTTCTTCGAGGAAACAGCAAATTACCTGAATTATTCTTATCCAATTGTAAAATACACTCAGTAAAAAGTTAAACTAAAGGCTATTATAGCCCAGTTAAGTCCAAGTTAGAAGTTAAATTAAAATTAATAAAACAAATTTCCCATCCATAAAATGTAGGTCCTTGTAAATCCATGCTCCCGCCAAACTTCTGAAATTCCATCAAAAAAGTCACTCAAATATTAACGTTGCCTTCAAACTGCTTATAAATTTCACCAGAATGATTAATTGCACAAGAAGTTTCACGAAACCTTGAATCCCTCCTGAAGACCGTCCCAATTTGTCAAACAATTAAACAACAGCTAAGTCGATCGAAAGTGGCTAAAGAGCGCTAACCGACTTACATTCGAAATTTACAATACATAACGAATCCATTATCTTTAGTCAAAGTGTAGTGGATGCACAGTATGCTAAGAACCAACGAAAATTAATTCAAGGTTATAATTCAATATGTACACCCTGTAACACCCTGCAAATAAATGCTTTCTTTCTTTCTATGCATCCAAATGGGGGGGTGTAGTGCATACTACATGGAGCGTTCGCGCGCCTCACGCGTATTGCAGGGGTAGGACGATGGCACGAGTCACGCGTTTTATGGCGCTAAAATGACAGAATTTGACAATGAATGTACTGGAAAGTCGCGACTTCTGTCATCCAAAAGGCGCGACTAGCGTCGTCATACCCATGCTGGCCGACGGAAGATTCTCACGCCGCGCGACATGCCTGTCATCAGTCAGTTGCTTCAAGTCTTGTTTTTGCTATCACGATTTTTCTCGCACACAATATTACAGCCTACAAAAACCTTCGATTGTTTTCATTGTTGAGGAGGAAACGCATTCCCCTCACATTGGTGAGGGGGATCGTACTCGTCAATACGAACGACTTTTATTATGGGGAGAACTTTTAATCGCGAAAAAGTATCTGCAGTTCCCATACGCAGTTCATTTTATTTGTAAACTGTCTGCTTGTATGTAACTATTTTTATTAGTAAAGAACGTTTTACTTATTAAACCTCTACCACAGACTATTTTAATCGGCGTTTATGGAATGTCATAATGCATCGTGTTTTTATAAATACCACCGTTAGAGTGATTTCTAACAACTGATTTTTTCGCGATTTCGTAGCTAAGTAAAATATGGTAAAAGTGTTTCGTCTTGACAAGTAGAACCATCAATTTTTAGATACATACCAGGTTTTTGTTCAACCCTGTAAAGATAAAATATAAGGAGTTTTATTCACAAAAAAATGTGACAAAGGAAAAATAAAAAATAAGATTGTCTGAAAGAGATCACTCTGAGCGATAAGACCAATCAATATGTGAAAATTATTATCACCTATACGTAAAAGAACTAAAAAAATTAAAACATAAAGTAGTGGTAGTGAATAGTTACTAGAAAAGTCATAAAAAAATCGAAACTCTGTACTGCCCCATCCCAAACTAACACCCAGTATAATCTGATTTTACTAGCATTATAGGAATAAATCGCACTGTGCGAATATTAACGTCTGTCAAAGGTTTTGTGAAGTAACGAATTTTGTGTCTGAGGCAGTTTTGAACCAATTTATTTCATTAAGGCATCAAAAGTTATAAAAGTTTGGCACTTAGAAATTGCGGCGATGGGTGAAATAACACAGTCTATTATACTACTGATGTTCAGTAACTGTTTTACAGCGTAACAAATTGAACTAAACATCGTTTGACAGATTGATAACATCGTTTGACAACTTTTACGAAGGTGCAAAAAGACAAAAATCATAGAACGTTTCTTGTATTTTCGTTTCTCTTATTATTTGTTCCTATTCACATACCACAGCGCTTGAAATCGCCAATCCGCGGTGGGCACGTATGGTGATTAAGCCCATACTCTCTCTCTCTGAGAGAAGGACTGTGCCTCACAGTGGGCCGTATATAGGCTGCTTATATATTATTTGTTAGGAAACCGGCTTAAGTTCGTTATGCTCGTTGCAAGTTATAAATCCATAAAGTCGGACTTAATAAAATAGGTTCTGATTTAAGTATGGAACCCTCAAAAATATAAACAGACACAATTACAGCCCATTGTATCACTTTGTAATGTTTACAATTCCACTTATAATTTTTTTACATATACTTTATTAAACTATGTAGGTATTTCTGACATACGAAATGTTATAAATTGACAATGCCTCTTTATAAAACGATTAAAATTAAATGAGGGTATATACAAAATACTTGTATATACCCTCATCTAATACATTCATACTAAGCATTTTTCACGTTTATTATACCAAATATGGCGAGAACATGTCAACTCGGCGAGCGCACTACATACTCCAAAATTCCTGCATCACACACGCAATGTTACTCATGATATACTATAAATATAACCTCCGACGAACAACAGTCTCCCTCCTAGCCGCGGTCTCCCTCCTAGCCGCGGTCACGATGTGACGAGCTGTCCCAAGCGGACGCTCCCCTAAGGAGCTCCGCTGCGCGCCCTCCTCGGCATCGAGGTGGGTCGCTCACGATATCGGTTTAGGGGTCCTTAGGACCAAACCAGCCCCCAGGTGGTGTTTAGTGGGTAGGCGCACTTTGCATGAGCATTCACCACCTCCCTCCCCCGTGTCCTCCGGAGGGTGCCCTTTTTAGGGCTAAAAAAAAAAAAACAACAGTTAGGTCAGCTATCCCCAGGCATACGATCAGCTTGGCGGGAAATATCCCTTTATAGTGGAAGAGCACAATCACCCGCTATTCCCTATAAAAGTTTCAGTTCCGAATAAAGGTGAACTATCAATAGGGGAACTTCCTTAAGGGCGAACGGCTAAAAAAATATACACAAGAATGTTTTCCAGTGAAACATCCGATGTCCTATGAAGGTGAATATTCAGAGTCACCCGGGCCGCTTTCTGCATTCTTTTCTGGATAAAAGTGCCAGTTGAGTTTGGGGTCTGAGATACAAGCGTAGCGATCTGCGGTGTTCCTTTGAACCTCTTTTTAGACAACTGGCTTTACTCTGCTGGTCCAGATAAATATTCAGAATTTACACTCATTTTAAGTACTAACCTAATATTTACGAATAGTAACTTAACGTCAATTTTATAAGTAGCGACATGAGATACGCGAATACGAGATCGGTGATCGGGATGTAAATATCCCTATTCCATACATAATTTTAATTTTAAACAATAATGGTTTAGCTTTCATTTAACGCATTTTTTCACACAAGTATTGTTGTCGGTGACCACCAGTGTTTGTTTCTTGCTTCTGCGTGGGAGGGAGGGCGGTGCATTAACTAACCGCATGGTGCTTGTGGGATTTTGGCGGAATTTAACAAAGTAATTTTCACATTTTAATGCTAAAATTATTTTAAGCAAACCGCCACAGAAACTGCAACTTAATGGACGTGTAAAAAGTGGACAAAAACACTGTAGAAATCATCTCATTACGTATGTTGCCGGCCGACCAACCAACCTTTTTTTATGTTTTTACTGCTTTTACACTTTTTCTATGTCTAATATTTTTTTTAAATTGAAAAAGTACTATGTCAAGGACAAAGACGAATAAAAAAAGATTCCTAAAGTTACTCTCGCGTTTTTCTTACATTTTTACGTGCATACGTTTCAACGCAGGTAATGAGATAGAAAACTTGGGCCTTTGCATGTAGACGTTGTAGAAATTACCTCATTACGTACGTAATGAGATGATTTTTACAGCGTCCAGTGGCACCTTCACTCACACTAGATGGGTGAACGGACCACCCGGATGCTGCAGTGCCTGGGAAACTGTTTTTTAGATGTAATAGGCTTGCCCAGCACCTTTACCAGCCTGAGAGCTTAAACGGCCTAGCCCACAGGAAAGACAAGTCAATACGTGTGGAGCCAACAGAGCCGCGGGTTTCCTCACGATGTTTTCCTTCACGGTTAGCGTGTGTTTTGGGCAAACGAACACCACCATAAAACCACCATGAATCATGTAACATACATGTAAAAGCCCTGTCATTATTTAAGATCGGTACCTTTGCGCCCGCCACATGGCCCCGGCCCGGCTTAATGTGAGTAGCCCTTTAGTTTTTAGGGCGTGACAAACGTTTAAAACGGAAAAACATTCTTTATAATTTTAATCAGCCTTCTTTTTTTGTTTTGATTTCAGTCCCCCACTTGTTTTTGGTGGCGCTTTTAACACTGAGACCACGCCCTAATGGTTTTAGAGGCTATGTAACAATTTCGACACAGCACAAAGGAGTAAGGGTATGCTGAAGGGACCTTCTTTTGTTCACGTTGACTTTTTGTACCCAACCTTAACCTTTTGTTATTAAAATTATAGCTCCTGCTGAAAATTATGAAAAAGAGTTTTTCCAGTCTCAAGTTTCAGCTTAACACTTCTGATGAAATTTTATTAGTAAAATAGCAATCTACTGCTACTTACTCTGAAAATGGCTATGCCCTGCTATTGAAAACGAATTTCTGTTTTTTACTTATTAATCATACATTCAGTCTACCTGTAAGGATGTAAGATTAGATTAGAACTCTTTATTAGGTTATTGTAGGTTAGGTTATTGAGGTGTTCACATCCCTCAGCGCTGGAAATCGCGGATCCGCGGTGAGCACGCTTGGTGATTAGAGCCCATTCTCTCTCTCCGAGAGAAGGCCTTTGCCCTACAGTGGGGCGTATTTATAGACTCAATTATTATTAGGTTATTTTATGATTGTAGAGATTTTGTGATGAGAGAGTTAGTAAAAAACTGTATGAGTGACATAGTTAACATTATGACTATGCACCCAGCCCAGCAATTAACGTTTCATTGAAATTGAGCTTTAAGTTATGTATTGTATGTTTCATAAAGTCACAGTTAAAAAGCCAACGGCGTCTAAGCGCGCTTGCCTGCTTTACTTTACTTTTTACTAACTAGCAGTCGGCGCGCTTCAAGCGAGCGGACCTCATGCTTCCAGCGCGCCGACTGCGAGTCGCCAGCTAGTCCTAGACCTAGGGGTGTTCAATCAAAAATGCCATAAAATATGCGATCGCGGTGGCAGCAAGCATGCATGCACCCTGCAGCCAGACTACCACTTTAACCGACATTGAGCAACACTTCCTCATACTCTTAAGGCTCTTCCACATAGGCGCGTTATTATCGGTCTATAATACAGCATGCGTTATTGCGATGATGCGTCGCGATTCCTTGCACACAGCTGCGTTTTTATTGTCTGATATTTGTATTCCGTATTCGTATTTTGGCAGGTTTTTCCCTAATGTCGGGCAGATTTACCATTTTTGTGATGGTCACACGGTACAGTTATTATCCCCTACCGGCCCCTGCTGCGTTTTCGTCAGTCATCTTCCATAGCTGTTGTTAATGATAAAACTTCTTCGTCTTATGATACATAATATCTATATTATACATTTTTAGAACACTCATAACCGTGGGCAAAACTAAATTTCGTCCTTGGCGTACTAGCGATCTCGCAGCTACGTGTGGGATCGCATACATCTCGATACAAATGTTCTAAGAACTCATATCGGAATATCGCAGAACGGAGGAACGCAAGCGTCCTACTTCTATTGCGTCGTTATTATCGCAGCATTGTATAACTTCGTAGCCATCCTAATACTTAATATACAAAAAACAGATATCGCAATAACGCATCCGGTATCATCAACCGATAATAAGGCGACTATGTGGGAGAGCCTTTATCCTACTAACTAAACGCTACCTCCGAATCTTTTGTTGGCCCTCTGACTCCACAGAACCGCAGCTCTTATCACGATTCACCCAATACGACCGTTCCCGCATAGGTAGCATGACGGAGCAAGTAGCATGCTCAAAGCAATCGTGATTTTCCAGTACAGACATTAATTGTCAAATTCTGACGTTTCATCTCCGCTGCGTCGTGCTACTTATACTGGTTAATAAGTATTTACGCAAAATTAATGGCGCAACTTGACTTCTAACGTACTTACGAGAGCGTAAGTAGATCAGCCTCAAAGTAAAGTAAATCCGAACCAGCGATTGCAATATTGTTATACGAAGTAAAGCTTTCAGGGTGCTTTAAATATTCAGCCAGCGAGAATGCGTTCCTCGTAGGCTTGCGTAATATATGTCGATAAACTTATTGATTGAATGATTAGCCATGATAATTAAATACAATTAATATTTGTCATCGATTCATCATAGCGATGAGATATTTAAATCGATGCAAACGAAAATAAACCTTATAGTAATAATGTTACAAGCTAGAACTTGAAGTAGGTTGATAAAAGCTTGTTACGTCGGACAGGACGTGCGGCGACCGAATCCCGCCCGAACAACGTCATCGCAGTGCCTTGACCGAGCCTCTTCTGTCGCCTGACGGATATCAAAATATTTAAAAGAGTAACCTGCTAGTAAACAGGTTATTGTGAAACGGAAACTCTAATTTGAGAGTATCGGGAGCAGCGCATTTTTAAAGATAAACCTTTAGATGACTGACGTAGCCTATAATATAAGCGATCTGACATGGCTTTGGGCTGATAACACATGCCGAAGAACCGATGGTCAATGTGGTGCAAAGGTTCTACAATCACACTTTTGGTTTCAAACTAGAGTATCCTATGCCGTGGTAAAGGTAGAGACTTCAAAAACATGGTAATAAACTCAGACTAAGACCGTTTATGCACATTACATTCCCCGGCCTCCAGATATATATTTGAATATCACTCTAAGTACACAAATCTTTATTTGGATAAAGGAGACTAATTAAAATCGTTTCACATAAAAATTGTTTGTTTGTTTGGGAGAAAATGATTCGAACCCGATAAAAGTTATAACAGAACTTAGTCATGCCTTGAAACTGTGTGAGAGCTGTTTTCTTATAGTACTGAGCGTTCATAATAGTAGGTATTTAAATGAAAATATGCTAAATAGTACGATGAAAACTTTGTGTAACAGCTCTCAAAGTTGCAAATTCTTGGACACTCAACCAACTTATGAGACGAAAAATAAGTACCTTACGCTCACTTCGAAAGCGATAAACTTCGCTATAGACTGCAAAGACTATGATGAACGCTTTATAAAAAATATAAAGGTTCAGATCCAAAATAGAGCTAACGAAACAATACCTGAAATAGAAATAACTAATAAATCAACTGTAGAAATTACGCAGAAAGCACAAACACATTTCACTCCAGCCAAAATAAATACCCTGGACCAAAATATTTTGGAAAAAAACATTTTTTTTCGTCTATCCTCAACACTATAAGAGGAGCACTCTAACGTGTTTTCACCAAAACATTGCAGGACTATTAGTTAAACGAGAGCTTTTGGAAATACTGCTCAGCGATCTTGAAACACAAACTGTGTCAAATGACGTTATATGCCTGAGTGAAACGTTTCTTAAGCAGGGTACAGAAAATAACGCCTGCTTATCAGGATATAAAATGAGTGCGTCATACTCACGTATAACACAAAAAAAGGGGGTGTTTGTATATTTACCAGAGCTAATATACCCGTAAAGGAAGTTACATCCGTCAGACACTTTGTGGTTGAAAAATATTTCGAGTGCTGTGCTATAGAAATACCTAAAATCAAATGCATAGTTCTTTGCGTATATCGCACACCTGCCTCGGATTTAAAAGTGTTCTTTAGCCAACTACAATGTGTTCTTCATAAATTTTCCACAAAAAACCAAAAGAAACTTATTTTATGCGGCGATTGGAACATAGATATATTGAAAAAAAATAAAGAAACACAGGAATTAATTTCCATACTTAAACACTATAATATGCAACTCCACATAACAGAACCAACCAGACAAAAAACGTGTATAGATAACATTGCTAGCAATATACAGGACATAGAGTCATCTAAAACTTTACAAAGTGGACTGTCTGATCACAATACCTGTCAACTAATGACGTTTTTTATTGATAAAAGTCTTAAACCAGAAAACTACTATTATATTAAAAAAAGAGACTATAGTAAAGAAAACATAGAACAATTTCATAATTGCTTGAGTTCCCTATCTTGGTCACAAGTTCTTGAAATTGAGGATGCTGATTTAGCATTTAATACATTTCATGAAGACTTCGAATTATTCTACAAACTATGTTTCCCGACTATAAAAGTAAAAATCAAAACTAATATAAACGGTTTAAAATGGATAACACCCGGTATAAAATTATCGTGTAACAAAAGTAGACAACTAAGGTACAAATACTATACAACAAAAAAACAAACACGACAAGCAAAATTATTTAATATACTCAAAAGTTCTAAAAAAATGTATATACAAAGCACAAACCACAACAAATAAACGCTATATAATAAAATCAAAAAATAAATGTAAGGCCGCCTGGAACATAATTAAAGATAACAGTGAAAGCTTAAAAAATGATAGCATAGAAAAAATAATCATAAATGGCTGCGAAATCACCGATCCTGTAGAAATTGCAACAGAATTCAATAAAAGATTTATAGACAAGGAATCAAAAGCTATGCAATTTCATAATACTAATAAAGAATATATATGTCGAATCCCCAATTCTATATACCTTCAACCTTGTGATTCTCAAGAAATTGTAACAATTATTAAATCACTGAATAACACCAATTCGCTAGGATATGACGGCGTCAACACAAAAATTCTGAAATATTGCGCTTATTGTATAGCTAAAATTCTTTGCTATCTGATTAATCTGTCGTTTGAAACAGGTCGATTTCCAACAGCTCTAAAACCGTCAATTATTAAACCTCTACATAAAAAAGATAGTAAAAACGACATAAATAACTACCGTCCCATTGCTCTTATTAGCATTTTTTCAAAAATTTATGAAAAAGCTATGCAAATGAGAATAAATAGTTTCTTAAATAAACACAAAATTATTAAAGTTGAGCAAAACGGCTTCCAAAAAAATAAGTCCACGAGCCTAGCAGGTTTTCAATTAATTACGGAAGTTATTGAGTACGTAGACACAGGAAAACCAGTAGCAGTTATATTTTTTGATATGTCAAAAGCGTTCGATTATGTTTCACATAATATACTGCTTGACAAATGTGAAAAACTTGGCATCAGAGGTGTAGCATGGGATTGGTTAAATAGCTATCTCTCTGATCGGCAGCAATTTGTTGAAATTACTACCATGGCAGAAAATAGAGTTCATGTATATAAGTCTCCTCTAGAGGTAAACAAATACGGTGTCCCTCAGGGAAGCATAATGGGACCGTTACTTTTTTTATTGTATTTAAATAACCTTCCTGAAGTCACTAATAATAAATGCATCTTATTCGCAGATGACATCTCTATGACAATAAATTGTATTGACGATAAAACTTTTGAATCAGACACAAATGATAGTATAGATAAGATTGTAGGATGGCTGGACGCAAACAATTTACATGTTAATGAAAATAAGACCAAATATATACAATTCAGAAATAATAAAATGACATTAAAAAATATCAATGTGAAATGTAATAATATACAATTAGAACATGCACCATTTACGACTTTCCTAGGCGTTATTTTAGATGAACACTTCACCTGGTTACCCCACATAGAAAAAGTGTGTAATAAACTAAATAGGTTTGTGTATGCTCTACACAGACTGAAAAAAACTTCCGATGTACACACATCCTTAATGGCATACCACGGTTATGTCGCTTCAGTTTTGAGGTACGCACTAATTCTATGGGGAAACGCTAGAGACATAAATAGGGTTTTTATTCTGCAAAAGCGATGCATCAGAGCCATTTGTAGTGCGTCACCCTTAGATTCTTGTAAGCCTCTATTTAAGAAATTAAAAGTACTGTCGTTGCCAAGTCTTTACATATACGAAATGGCATGTTTTGCACACAATCACCCGAACATTTTTACGAAATACTGTAAGCAATACAAATTCAGTACAAGACATCCAAACAAAATTGTCTATCCGCCATGTAAAACTGAATTTTGCCAAAGAAGCTGCTACCGCATGCTTATAAAAATTTATAATAAGCTTCCAGAGACGCTAAAACGTTTGCCACTGACTCGCTTTAAGCCTTGTTTGCATAGATGGCTTTTAGATGAATGTTCTTATACTGTCGCCGAATTTTTTACCTTAAAAAATATTAATATTGACATTTAATAAAAAATAATGATGTAATATAATAATAGTGTAAATAGTATTCAATTGTAAATATGTCTTATTTGTAAATTAGATAGTTATGACATGTTGTAATCGGACGTTATAATATTTAGAATGTTAGAATATAATAATTTTTGCATGCCTAGACAGGTGAAATGTGTAGAGCCATATACTCAAACTTATCCGACCACCATATGTACGACGTTTCATGCAAATAAACTCATTTCATTTAAATATTATACTAAATAGATGCATATGTAATTTTCTATCACATCTATATGCATCTTTATTTTTCCTAATTTTGTATATATATTTAAATGTATAATTTTTGAATACTCAGCTTTCAGCAATACTCCCGGTAGACAGTTTTACTGAACCTTTCGCATTTTAGAAAGGTTCAGTAAAACTCATTGAGGTTACTCTACTTTTCACAAATGTCATAACAACTTTTTTGCACCACTTAACTTAACTTTTTGGAAAAATTGACAAAATGCTTATCGATATGTTTGTTTACTTGCGCATCCCTAGTTCTTCGGAAAACTCTCATAATTTCCTCTTAGAAATCTCACATGAAAACACACTCTATGTAGCTGAAAATAAGACTGTAAAGGAGACTCGGCACTGAGTGACCGTGGGTAGCGTTTTGGATTATTAATCGTGCTACATACGCTGGTTGGCTCGGACTAGCTAAACTATAAAGGCTGTGATTGTTTTAGCTCGGTAATTGTCTGGTAAGTTACGTACATCTGTGAAGTTGCCACTCGCAGCACTACTCGCAAACAGTGAAGGAAAACACCGTGAGGAAACCTGAGTGTCTGACGTGTTCACATACCTCAGCGGTGGAAATTGCCAATCTATGAGAAAAGGCCTGTGCCCTGCAGCGGGATGTATATAGACTACATAAAAAAGCAAGTTTAGTAAGCAGTGAGTTGCAAGATGTGTGTGTGTGTATGTTATGTCTATATATATGTACTCTTACGTTATGTCTAACAATAATAACAATATTGGCCATTATGATGATTTATATAGTGTCCAGTGGCACCTTCACTCACACTTGATGAGTGAAGGGACCACACGGGCGCTGCCGTGTCTGGGCAAATACATAATTTTTAAATTCTGAGAGACTGGTATACCTAAGTTTTTAATGAGTCTCTCAGATTGATCGAATATAATCTACAATGTCAGCTCAATGCGTGCCTACTAAGCTTCGAATAGATCTAAATATTATGCAATTTTAGAAAGAAAGGAAGACATTTATTGGAGAAAATTAACACATCACAAGAAAGAACAGACATAACAAGAAACATAAATAGAAAGTGGCAGTCCCTGGTCTCTGCCTACCTCTCTGGGATACAGGCGTGAGTTTATGCTATGTTATGTTATAAATTATAGAAAGGAAAAATAATTCACATATATACAACATAGGACAAGGCAAAGTTAGAGCGTCAGAGTGCATCCTGTGGTATGTCAAAGGGCATCCGCAAAGGGCATCTGACTCAGCATTGTGCTGGGGGTGCGAGCCCTCAGCGCTGGTTTTCAGTCATGCCCGCGGTAATTTGAATGTGTATTATTTTAATTTATAATGCTTTATTATTGACCTATTTAAAATAAAATAAAACTCAAAATTTAATGCACAGAGGGTTCCATTCGATTTTGATAAAAACTGTAATCTTATGATATCTTCGAATCTTATTGTAAAATGTTTGTTCAATCACTAACATATCTACCAAAATATACAGGCTGTATTAAGATATTTCTACTCTCCCCAAAAAGAGGGGGGGGGAAGGTTGTACCCGTCGTCACGAGCAAATTTTACTACGAAGAATAACTGCGAAATAAAACAAAAAATAAGGAGTTCAATAAATACTAGAGTTACCTTCCACCTAAATGACTGGAACAACTAATCATTTCGGGCCTCTATTTGGGAAGATAGGAGAGTTTTTTGACCCTGTTCTTCTTCTTCTTAGCGTTTCGATGGCAAAACAATTTTCAGCAAAGTCTTTATTAAACAGATGCGGCACAGAACCACGGGCAACAATCAGTGGGTCCCTGACGCTGATTGGCAAATCCTTTCACTACGATGGCAGACTCAAGCCTTGAAGCCGACGCTTTGTGTCTTCTTCTTCTTCAATCTATAGCCACCCAATGCTGAGTGTAGGTCTCATCTAACGCACACCATTTACTTCGGTCTTGGGCTTTCCGCATGCAGTCTTTTCCTGCCACTCTGACCAGGTCGTCAGTCCATCTCAATGGTTGGCTGCCCACATTTCTGCGCCCATCTCTAGGTCTCCAGACTAGCACTTTCATGCCCCATCTTTTGTCTTGCCTACGACATATATGGCCTGCCCATTTCCACTTCTTACGGGCAAACACCTTAGCTATGTCGGTGAGTTTCGTCCTTCGGATTTCGGTGTGTCTGATCCGATCTTGGAGTTAGATAAACAACATAGCTCTCTCTCCAGAGCTCTTTGAGTCACCTGCAGCTTGTGAACAGTTTGTTTGGTGAGTGTCCATGACTCCGCTGGATAAACCATGACGGGAAGGACACATTCTTCAAACGTCTGACGCTTGAGTTTTCTTAGTATATTGGCCCCCTTGAACACTTTGGACAGTTTGCCAAAAGAAGAAGAAGAAGAAGAAAGACATTTAAAGCTCCCCATCCTAACCGCTTTGTGTAGTCTTTATTAATAACGAACGTTTCTCGCAGAATAAGTCAAAAATTTTATCTGACCTTCACTGCTCAACACACTGCGACGTTACGTGCGTCCAAGAAACCCATAGAGACGAAACTCAGCTCCGGCCAAATATTCCTAGACTCACTCTTATCGGCGAGACCTATCAAACGAAGCACGGTAACGCAGTGTTTGTTACTCCCGACGTAAGCACAAAGTCCAGCAAGTCGGCCCACGTGCTGTTTATGTGGTAGATTGGATGATGCAGAATCTCATGTGCTCTTCCCGACGTAAGTGTGAAAATACATCAAAGCTAAAGTAATGTAAACAAATAGCTCTCTCAGCACCTCTTATTCGAGCGAGTAATACAATGCATCCACGTGACGTCGTAAAACAGATTTTTATCATTATCCCATAAAAGGGGAGCTAACGCCTGTAATACCCATAGCATAATCCATTTACGAATCTTAAATACTGAGATATAAGACCGCAATTTGCTTGTGCTTGCCCGTACTTATTTTTTGCTTAAGGCTGGGTTCTCCGAGCGCACAGATTTTTATGGGACTTATTGCGCTAAGTAGGATTTTTTTAAATCACAGAAATATAAATTATATTAATTAAATTTTGAAGACCGACGTCACTGACTCCTGGCACGGGTGATAAACACTTAAAAAGAGGTCTTAACCTTGTAAAATATGTTGTAAAATTTTGTATTAGAAATAAACATTTTTCTTTTTTTTTACTAACACGTTCAGCGATAGTTATTTTGGTGTACCTATGTTTTATTATCTAAAACTCAGAACAGCTCAAATAAAACCATATCTATTGGTAATTTAGACTCATGACCGCGATTTTTTTGATGCTATAAAGAATAATAAATCACAAAAATAATGATCGACAGCCCTAGATTGGACATCGAAGAGTAATTTTTTTTTCAGATTTTAAATACTAACCATTAGAGAGTAAAATGTATTTTTATGCACCTGATTTATATGGGGTAATTTTGGAGAACACATCCTCAAGAATACGCTAATGAAATACGGGAAAGTTCCGATTCATTTCCGGGTTAAATTACTGCCTCGTTTGCACAGTGGTTCGTTTGCAAGCAGATCTAATAACAGAGGTTATGGATTATATTCCCACCAGGAGCCATACGGCTTTGTACAAATAACCTCAATCTGCGCATTCTGAGTCTGATATAAGCCAGTATTGCGCTACAATCAAAAGCAATATGCTCGAAATAACGACTTAGTAAATATTTAAGTAACAATAAATAGTATTTTACTCGTTGAAATTCTAGAGCGCATTGGAAACTAAAGGTGCATTTTGAACAAATTATTAATTAAACGCACTCGATTGATTTGATTTATTTATTGAGCTTCCTTGTTGTATAAAAGATGTTACTTAAAAAAACTAGAACTAAACAAGGACCCTGCAAGGGCGCCGCTAAAATTAAGTTATATTTATAACTTAAATTAAACTTAGCTCTATTTACAACGTACATATTCTATACATAAATATACACAATTATAACCATTTAATACAATGAAAATTTATTTACAATCTTATATTACTGTCATGCTCATCGATAAAATCTTTCAAGGTATAGTAACATTTTTCGTTCAAGTATTGACTAAGAGCTTTTTTGAATACATTAGGTTTTTGTAAGGCAAGTTGGCCAAATAAGCGTTGGGAGAATGGAGGCTGATCCCTGGACCCGCCACTTCTTTTTTTGTTTCAATTTATCAACCAAACTGATATGCGTGTTAGTCTATGTGAATCGTTGATATTATCTAGATTGAACTGCTGTTATGTCGTTTATGGTGGCTGTATTTTTGGCAGGACAAGAAGATTAATACAACGTGTGCAAAACGCATGCGCAGGGTTTTGTTTCAAAATCTCTCCCAGAACCCATATCACCCCGTACTTGAACGACGCAAAACTCCTGAACGTGGAGGCTCGACGACAACTACACCTTGCCACATCCTGTTTGGTGTAGTGCGCACCAAAACACCCTTTTATCTATACAAGAAACTTGAGTTTTCGTCTAGACAACGCATAGTTCACAAGGATAAGATTGTCATCCCTGTGCACCGTGTGCATTTCGAAGTAGTTTCCGCGGAGGATGTGCGCGGCGTTACGAGCCGACTGTTTTATCACAGCAAGTATTTTAGGATGTATTTTTTTAAAATTATTAGTTAGACAGAAACAATAAATTCTGTCAAACTACTAACAAGCGTGTTACGCGGAGTCCACGCCAGCGGCATCTGTACCTTGGCCGTGATCGCGGAGCATGTTGACACCGGGTTTACAAAACACGGGTGCAATTTTCATGTCACAGTAAACTGTATCCACCAAATAAGTTACACGTCTTTTGTTAGTCAGTTTTATCGTCTTTTTAGATCCCAGTGTCTTGAAATAAATAAGTAATGAAATAAATAAATAAGTAATAAGTAAGACAATCTTTTATATATAGATAATATTTATTGTAAATATGTAAATAAGAATTTTGTTATTCTGTTATAATAATAGATATTATGATTCATAATTTAATTAATAAAGAAAAAAAAATTTAATAAAAAATATAATAAATATATAAGGGGAATAAAGTAATAAAATATTAACCTACATACCTATTTTTATGGATATTATTTTAATTTAGGCAAACAAGAGTGATCGTTTTTCGAGTCCCTACTTTGACATAATGTTGGCGAAGTAGAAAACTCATTCATCAAAAGTTATGAAAACATTACGAAGCTAATAAGAAACTTATCCTCGGTACTTTGCGTATGTGATGTAACACAAAGTTTACCTTTACAAGGGGAAATTCTCAAATTGAGATGTTTATGAGACTGCAACTTTCGGTTACAAGTAATTAACGAGACTCTCGTAAAAAGCAAGCATATTTCTGACGAATTAATTTTACGTATGCCTATGTACTGCGGTAGTAGATCCTTTGAAAGACCTGTGGATTCACATGGCACATTTCAGGCGTAAGATAAGATGATAATATTGACGTGAAACGTCTTTCAGTTCGGTAGTAGAGGTCACTTGCTAAAACCGCGTGCAACGGAAACATGTCGCCTCGGCGAGGGTTGTAACTTTATAAGTACTTGCTGCGTGCAATGCATATTTATATGTCGTTGAGAAGAGGAAAGTAATCATCTCTCAGATACTCTTGCCAGTGCCGCGTAACACACTGCGCAGTTTGAGCTTAGAATTAACGCTTACTTACACACATTTCACGTTAAACTAACGGCCGTGTAACCCAACACATCCCCACCCAATTTTTTTATCCAAAAACAAAACATTGTCATTATAATATTTTACCTTACCTTATCTTATTAGTAGACCCAGTGAACGGACGGTGCTTTTCGAAAACAAAATTCATAATGCATGACGACTGAAATAGTTTTCCCATGCAACGTTTTCCAGGAACTTGCATGTTGTGCATACAACAGTACTTCTGCTTAGGCAAGCGCCACACACGTGAGACGTGGGGCGAGGTCGGGGCGAAGACGCGACGGGTTGTAAAGAGATTGCGCCCCCACCCCGTCTTATTTATTAGTTTACTGCCTCGTTAGTCTAGAGGTATCACATCTGATTAGCATGCCGTGGGTCGTGAGTTCAAGTTTAATCCCACTGGGGGCCGCCGTACATTTGCACAAAGGGCCTCTGGATTTATTTCCATATTTGTGATGTCATTTCCTGGTTACCGTGGCAGAGGGTATCCTAGTTTGGAACAAGGACAAGTGATTGTGTTGTGTGGAAGTTATAAGTTATTATTATTATATGTTTATTGCTCCATTCTACGGGTAAAATGTAAATGTACAAGGGCTTGCTTAATGCAAGATCTTAATAAACGTATTCTTTCGTTCCTTCTGTCTTATCTGTATATTATTGTAATATTATCGGTGCAAGCAATGTCCCATCGCTTCAGTATACTTCGTATGAAATTGAATTAAAGGGCCGCCGCGTCGCCGACCGTCCTCGTTCCTCATCCCTTCCGTGTGGCCCGCACCTTACACCTATGTGTATGTCGCAGAGCATCTATTGTCACGCCTCGCGCCAGGCGGGGTGGGCAGAGAGCAAACATTCTCGCCGCTCTGTCTGTTGACTTTGCGCTTTGCACTTATGAACGGTGCCCGGAGCTGCACCAAATATGGAAGCTTGAGAATAAGTAGATACGGCACTTTATTGCTAATCATATTAGTAATGCGTATGCGTATGATGAAATCGCATCGGTACTAAGCTGGCCTCACATTCAAGAGGTCGTGGGTTTAAATCCCGGCGTGTACCAAAGACTTTGTTCCCTAACTTATCGTCACAAAAGTTGTTTGTGACAATAAGTTGAATAACTTTCTTATGTTTCACAACGCTTTTATATTACTAGGCATCATAGAGGAGGTTTCAGTATTCTTTACAATTCCTGGCGTCTATTGTCTATTTCAGCGTCTATTATCAATCGTTTTCGTTCTGTTTTGGCTTGGCATGTTACTAAAGGACGCAGTTACAAAGCCTTTTACGATCATCATCATCATCATCATCATCATCATCAAGCCCGATTCGGGAGCGGCAGGCCTTATGTAGGACATAAAAGAAGAGTCTGGAGTCAGGTCGGTACGGATTTGGTGCCTCCTGGCTCTCTTGCCTGCCAGTGCCAAGCACCACAATTTGTCGCAGGTCTTCCGAACTTTTTCCCTCCAGGCGTCTCTGTCCACAGAAAGCTTACGGCAGCCCTCGTGCTTGATCCCGAAACGTCACGCTTGACGCAATCTTTTGCGGTCCGCCCACACGCCTCTTTGCAGCAATCGCAGGAATTGCGCATTTCTAGGTGACCATGGGAGTTGGTTTATACCGTAATCACATGTAAAAAGGAATTTCCACTATATTCTCGTTTTCCTAGCTCATCATCATCATCAGCCATTTGACGCCCACCGCAGGACATAGGCCTCCTTCGTGGTTTTCATAACCATGAGAGGTTTTGCCATAATCGCCACGCTTGGCAGGCGGGTTGGCGATCGCAGTAGGTATGCGGTTGGAATCTCAGGAAGACGCTGCTGCCCGTCTCCTGCCCGTTTCCGAGCTCGCTGTTGCAAAAATATCTGCCAGCCACGAGACACCGCGCTGCCACGGCGCGCCACCCACTTGAGCCGGCGACACCTCGGCTTGCTCGCAGCTCACAACTACCGATCTGCAGTTTGAGAAATGACCTAACTTGCGGATGTGAGTACTTTCGTGAGAAGAGTTAAAGGGGCTTATTCTAGCGCATTGCATAATATTTAATTGTTGTTTAGGAATACTCCCCGCCACCGTAACCAGTAAATAATAATAGTTTAAATTTATTTGTTTTGGGTTCGAGTCCCGGCATTTACTTTTTTTTCTAAGTTACGTACATTTGTGAAGTTATAGTAGCAATACCACTCGCTAATCGTGAAGGAAAACATCGTGAGGAAACCTGAGTGTCTGAGGTGTTCACATACCTCAGCGCTTCAAATTTCCAATCCGCGTTCCGCTTAATCACCATGCGTTTAATCCCATACTCTCTCTCTCTCTGAGAGAAGGCCTGTGCCCTGCAATAGAACGAAAATAGGCTACGTAAAAAAATGAATGGCATACAGTGGATTAAAATATGAAAGTTAGGCCATCAATCCACTGGGACACTTCCTTGTCAGCTTTATGAATGTTCTGAATGTCTCCGTTTATCGACCATAGCGGACAGTAGTCAGTAATGTCATGTGAATAAGAAAGGTGTAGGTATAGTCAGTAATCAGTCGCTGGATGCGGGCGGCACAACACTGGGAAGCTTGGAAAATCACGAGGGAGGCCTATGTCCTGCAGTGGGCGTCAAATGGCTGATGATGATGATGATAGTCAGTAATCTGGCTACTACTAAGGACTTCCTCTAATAGAACGAAAAGTCTATTTGTGCCAATATCTTGCACACTGGCGTCAAAGGAGTTACCGGATGCAACGCGATGCATTGTTGCGAGCGCGCATTGGTAATGACAGTTCGAAGCAATTGCTTTAGATAAAGAGATATCGTAATACAATTATTGTCGGTCCAACTGTGTTATTAACGTTTGACAAATCAATTCGATTTTTTATGATAATTGATTTAAGTTGCATTACTATTTTATTTGTTTGATGTTTTCATAGTTTGTCTATCTGAGCGTGATAAACTAAAAACTACCCAACGAGTTTTATAATATTTAAACCTGATTTATTATAGTATAGATCTTTGTAATGACATAGGTTTATATTTTTTATAGAAAATCCACTTAAATAGTCTTAGCTACATAATCTACTCTTTATAATATTGATAAACACGTCGCATCACTATTGTGAAAAGATAAAGGTGTCTATAAATGTCTCTCTACTAATTGAGGTTGGCCGTCAGCTTCTCATATTTTTCTTCGTTTCAATTGAGGGAAGGAGGTGTGTCGGGACAAGAAGGAAGTCATAACTCAGAAACAACAGGGAATGGATGGACGTAGCCAGCATCTTGGCAAGAAACAAAGAAGAATATGCGTAGTTGATGTCCACAATCAGAAAGTTGTATGTCCGAAGATGTATTGAAAATTAGTCATACAAGACTCATTGAACGGGGAAGTTGTTAACGCTGTGCATGTGATCATTAAGTGTATACTATCTCTCTCTCTCTCTCTGAGACCGTGCCCTAGAGTGGAACGAATATTATAAGAGCCAGTCATAATATATTTCAACAGATTTTGCCCGAAATCATATGGTTAGAGCAATTTTCTATTGGCTATATCATAAAGGGTGAATTTTTTCTTTCAAATCCGTGACCAAAACGACCTTTTTTACGAACACGTGAATAAATCATAGGTTATTGTATCATAAGTAGTTATAACTTACTGCGTCATAGAGAGAGGAAAAGGTTTATCTACATAATGAGTTCTACGTAATTTTCAAAATTATGTTGTATTTTTTTATTTATTAAACTACTCAGCTAAGGGTGCATTTAGAACTAGACCAAAGTTACTAGTACATCAAATAAAGGATGTATTAGCAAAAGGCAAGATAAAAAGTACCAGAAACTGGCGTGTGTGAATGAAATGACTAATGAATGTTGATGAACGAAAATTCGCTCTCTAGACAATGCCTACTTTGTAAGTGTCACTAGAGTGAGATACAATGGCTTCTTAGTAATAGAAAACCTTTTTTAAAGCTACGACGCTAAATATTTTATTGTTTTCGATAAAAAAAAAAACACCCACACTTGTCAACATGTGAATTTTTCGTACCAACTTCCAAGTAGCGAAGTGAAAAATGTGTGAAATTCACCAACAGTTAACCGTTTTAAATGTTAAATTTTCACTCAATGAAACTTCGTCGTTCTATAACTGAATTTTGTAGCAGCTAAGGTCGAATAATCTACCAAAAATGTGGAGTTTTTTTTTGGAATATGTTAAAAGGAAGTTAAACGTAATGATATTTCAATTAACAGTTGAGCTGTGTTAGCGCATCGGTTGAACGCTTGCCTTACACCCGTGAGGTCCTGGGTTCCAACCTCGGCATACCAATTATTTTATTTTCCAAGCTATGTACATTTGTAATATTGTAGAAGAATTACCACTCGCTAACGGTAAAAGAAAACATCGTGAGGAAACCGGAGTTACTGAGGCGCTCACAAACTTCAGCGCCTACTTTGTCCAATGGCCCAATTATGAGGCTAAGAGATGCGGTCGTAGTGGGCTATGCAGCTGTAAAAGTTAGTTTACAACTTTGTAACAGTTGGCCCTGAATCGAAACGGGAAGGGACGTCCTAGGTAGATACACTTCAACCATATTTGGTCAGTGTAATTAGCAAAGGGCAAGATAAAAAGTAAATGTATTTAAACAAAAATAAAAAGTACCCGAAACCAGTGTGCGCGCATGCAACGACTAATTAATGTTGATGAAGCAGAAAAGGTCTATCAGGATCGTGGCAAGGGGCACACCCTGATCTCTGCCTGCCCCTCGAGGATACAGGCGTGCGTTTATGTTATGTAATGTACTAGTTTGGTTGCTACGAAACGCTAACGAAGCATTTATCGTAGCACTTCGTAGTAGATCTCCTAGCACTTCTCGCAGTAGTTCTCGTAGCACTTTTCGTAGTAATTCTACGTAAGGCACTTAATAGACTTATGGAAGTCAATAAATTAAATAACAGACCTCTGAGCATGGGCTTAGAGGCCATCCAAGGATATGGATCCATCAGAGGCTTGGCTGGAATACCAACTTATTAAATAGAATGTGATTGTCCTCCAATGAAAAGAAATAGAAACTTATTTTATTGGCATCGTACATTTTAAATCGTATACTGAGTTAATAAATCAAGTTCCAATTTTTTTTTTTTATGTGGCCTATACTCGTCCCACTGTAGGGCACAGGCCTTCTCTCAGACAGAGAGTATGGGCTTATTTACCACGCCTGCCCACCGCGGATTGACAATTTCAACGCTGAGGTACGTGAGGACCTCAGATATTTAGGTTTCCTCGCGATGTTTTCCTTCTCAGTTAGCGATGGGTATTGCTACTCTAAAGATAGGTAGATAAAGATAAATACAAAGATTTAACTTTACAAATGTACGTAACTTAGAAAACAAAGTATTAGTACATGCCGGGATTCGAACCCACATCCTCCCAGATGAGAAACCGGCGTTCTACCGCTCCGCTTTCACTCAAAGTATTAATTAATTCGACTAATTTCTTTCGCAAGCATAACACATTTCACATCTCGTTTTGGATCCACTTTCTAGTAATTTAGATTGAAAAGTGCTTTAGTATTTTGCAGATTGAAGTGGTTGAACTCTGATGTTGCAGTTCACCTCTCAAAACATTTCAAAGAGATCCCCAGACTTTTCAGCTAGTAATATTTTTCAGTCTAGACCGACGACATTATTGTGAAATATCGGGGCCATAACCGGTGCGCGCAGTTGCCTTGTTTCACCACTTTTTGTGCATATCGTAAAAATAGTGATATTTTCACTGTAAATTTTTTGGCCATTTTAAATCGAACCGAGGGCAGCGGGCAACATTGTACATTGACATTCAACAAATAGAATGTAAATTATTTGTTTAAAATTTATTTTTTTATTGATTCACTAGATACCTATTTTCCTATTTTTATTTTACCTTTTATCTTGTATGTAAAGTACCACGTGTGTAAAGTAAACTCATGCGTGTATGCAGGCTCTGACTAGGGTTGGCCACTTTCTGTCATCCTAAAAACCGCTAATGAAGCACAATTTTTTTTATTAGATAAATAAAGAAAAAAATAAAAATATTTTTTATTAGATACATAAATTATGAAATTTAACATGAGCATTGAGTATGATAAATCACATTATACTTACTACCACTATTGAAGGCAGAGTCGTAACGTTATTTTATTGCAATACCACAAATTTCTCTTAAGCTTAGATAATCGCGCCAAAGCCGGTGTAATCAAATTCCAACAAATAGTCATTTATTCCGACGAATAGAATACTGTGAATTGGAATTCGCTCATGAATTGATATAAGCAGTAGTGGTCGCATATAAACGGTGGTAGTGGAGCGGTAGAACTCGCCGGCTTCTCATTCAGGAGGGCGTGAGTACGAATCCCGGCATGTACCAATGACTTTGTTTTCTAAGTTACGTACATTTGTGAAGTTATAGTAGCAACTCTTAGCAACCACTCGCTAACTGTGAAGGAAAACATCGTGAGGAAACCTGAGTGTCGGAGGTGTTCACATACCTCGGTGATAAAGATTTTCAATCCGCGGTGGGCACGCGTGGTGCTTAGGCCCATTCTCTCTCTCTGAGAGAAGGTCTGTGCCCTACAGCGGGACGTATGCCTATAGGCTGAATACATATTGATACCTGTAGGGCTTTTGTTACGTATTATATATAAATAAATAAATGTCTTCCACACAACACAAACACTTGTTCTGGTCCCCAACTAGGATACTATGGTAACCAGGCAAGGACATCACAAACATGGGGGAAATACACCCAGACTGAGATATTATAATCGCTAAATTTTTGAATTTTTCTGTCATTCATAAACTTTGTACTTTTCCAAATTATTTTATGATATGTATGAATGCTGCCCAGTAATGAATGCCTAAGGAGATCAATTACCTGTTCTGTGTTGGCAGGTTCACCCAGGGAAACCTTTAAAAGTGACATACTTAGGTGTTAGTAGATATAAACCCACACAAGCTCTGCAGTATCATAAATGCAAAACGACCTTGTTTATTCAAAGCACCGACCATTGCGCAGGGCATTTAGCTCGCCGTCCATTGCGTGTGGAGTTCATCTCGCCGCTCCCGGTCGGTTGAGCGAAATGTTTCCTGCGAGGGTGATAGCGTTGCACTTGCTCCGTATAATGTCTGTACTTCTCTTTGGATAGGTAATAAACGTACATAATACAGCCTATATATTTCCCACTGTAGGGTACAGGCCTTCTCTCAGAAAGAGAGAGAGAAAGTATGGGCTCAATCACCCCCACGTATGTGAGGTATGTGAGGTATGTGAACACATCAGGCAGTCCGGTTTCCTCATGACAATTAGCGAGGGGTTTTGCTACTATAAAGTCACAAATGTATGAAACTTAGAAAACAAGGTCATGGGTACGTGCGGATACGCCGGGGTTCGAACCCACGACCTCTGAGGCAAGCCCTCAACCGACCGCGCTACCACCGCCCTGGGCTTCCAATAAACATAACATAAAAGGTCCCGCTGCAGAGCAGAGCCTTTTCTCGAGACAGCCTCAGAAATTAGGTGTGATCGTGATAACAATGTCGCGTGCCAACGCCAAGCGATATTTTAAAGCTCACTTAGAGGAAACCGCAATCAAATAATATTCCTTTCAATCGACATTTTACATCGAAACGTAAATTCTTTCAATCTGTACTTAGTTTCTTTCATTTTAAATATTTTTGCGTAGTTTAATTAAACCCAGGGAAAGTCTACTTGGCATGGCGTGTATTCACCATAGTATAAAGCTTGTATTGACCAGTAGAACCCAGAACACTAGTTCCTTGTTTCTATTGGCAGCCTTGAGAAGCAAGATAGCCGACTTGGTTGCCCACCTTCGATAGGAGACAGCACATAGTGAATAAGAAGAAAATAAATAAATAGATAAATAATACCGGAAACCAGCGTGCGGGCATGCAACGACTAGTGAATGTTGAGGAAGCGAAAGTGATCTGTCAGGATCGTGGCAAACGGCAGTCCCTGGTGTCTGCCTACCCCCCTGGGATACAGGCGTGAGGTTACGTATGTATGTATGTAAATAAATAACTTCCACACAGCACAATCACTCCTCCTGGTACCAAACTAGGATACCAGACTGAGACCATTCGTACAAATGTACGACGGCCATCAGTGGGAATCGAACCCACGACCTCCGGCATGGTAATCGGACGTGACACTGCTAGACCAACGAGGCAGATATTATGACGATTTCCTAACACCCAGTTTATAATTTACAATAATGTAATGCGGGTTTTTTCCAACATCCTACCCAGGTGGGGAAAAAAACTTAAAGTCAATTTCTTTCTGCATCAGCGGTGGTAGCCTAGTGGGTAGAACATTGGCCTCGGAAGCGGGAGACCCAGGTTCGATACCCAGAGCGGGCATGTACCTATGACTTTGTTTTCTAAGTTATGTACATTTGTGAAGTTATAGTAGCAATACCACTCGCTAACCGTGAAGGAAAACATCGTGAGGAAACCTTGTACATTTGTGAAGTTATAGTAGCAATACCACTCGCTAACCGTGAAGGAAAACATCGTGAGGAAACCTGAGTGTCTGAGCTATTCATATATCTCAGCGCTTGAAATCGCCAATCCGCGGTGGGCACGCGTGGTGATTAAGCCCATACTCTCTTCCTGAGAGAAGGCCTGTGCCCTACAGTGGGATGTATACAGGCTGCTTATGCTTATGCAATTTCTGCTTGCCAGCAAAACAAACACTTACCAAGGTACACTGAAAGAAGATAGGTAATAAAGTTACCCAGAAGAAGTCGCCTTCGGCCGTTTTTCCCCAACTGCAGTGTACCTTATCGTGAGCAGCGTAAACACCTGAAACACTCATGAAATGGGTAAGATTAGCTCGGCCATGAAGTTGGCCCCAGAGTCTTAGGTAAGATTACAATGTTATTTATTGTGTGCCTTGCCTATCGGGATTAAGTTTTATCTGATACATCCATGATAACAGATTTATGTATATAGATATAGAGCGGGCTACTTAGACGAAATAGGGGATGTAATATAAAAAGGACAAGATAAAAAGTACCCGTGCACACAACGACTCATGTATGTTGATAAAGCAAAGGAAGTCTGTTAGGATCGTGGCAAGTGGAAAACCATGGTCTCTACCTACCCTTCCGGCGTGAGAAAAAAACCGGCCAAGTGAGAGTCGAACTCGTGCAGGAAAGGTTCCGTATCATTATCTATAAAATATTAGACACAAAGATCGAGAAAACACCGCAAAAATTACGTTTGTTGTATGGGAGCCCCCCTTAAATATTTATTTTATTTCAATTGTTTATTTTTGAAGCAAATATAGAATTAATTTAATATTCTGTGAATATTTCAAGCGTCTACCTGTTGCCGTTATTAATATCGAGCAAAAAACGGCAAAAAAGTACTTTTGTTGTTTGGAAACCCTCCTTAAATATTTATTTTATTCAATTTTTAGTATTTGTTTTCATAGCGGCAACGGCAAATACATCACTCGTGCAAATTTCAACTGCCTAGCTATCACGGTTCATGAGATACAGCCTAGACAGACAGACAGACGGCTTGACAGACTGACAGACGGACAGTGAAGTCTTAGTAATAGGGTCCCGTTTGGCACCCTTCGGATACGGAACCCTAAGAACGGCGCACTCTATAATTATTAATCATATAATTTGGTTCTGAAGCCTTACTTATGTCACATGGCTAGGCTATTTCGCCTTTTCTGCATTGATGGTGAGCAAGTTATTATCCAACTAGCAGGCAACCTCCGCCATGCCAACATCGGCCGTGAAAACCACCCTTTCCTACTTCTAAAGCGTGACACTCATATTGAGCTACATAACTGTACGACAGACGAATAGTTATTTGTTATACAACAGTGCAAAGTTGCTTTTTAACCGCGTGCTCAATTTTGATGACCGAGCAAGCGAAGGATTCTAGCGTTACCGAGGGATTCAAAAGAGCAGTAGGCAAGAACGGCACTAGGTGAAAAATCTTTGTCCTCGAGTGCAACACGTAACTTTTCATGCCACCTCATCGAGGAAATGACTAAATGCAAAAAAAAAAACATAAAGGAGGTTCCGAGTCTGAGTTTTTAACAAATTAAAAAAAGTTGTATGATAAATTCGGCACCATGGAGGTAGAAGTAAATAGGTTTAATTATGTTTACAAATTTACAAACTTAGTGCACTTGTTCTAAATTAAATTTACTTTATCCTCTAGCGGATAAAAACGGCTTTTGCACTCAGATATCGAAGAGCAAAAATACTCTTTCCGAGATGGGAAGGATGAAAAAATAGATGTTTTATTTTGAAACACTATAAAAGATACTTTAATCGCTACATCTATGGTCCTGTTTTATTCATTCGTTTTGTCTGTTGTGTATTTAGTTTTATTTCTGTTGTTGTGCATATTATGTTACTTATCTGCTTATTTTGTTTCTGTGATGTATCTTGTTGGTATAATAAATGTCTTTCTTCTTCTTTTAATTACCCTAGCGGACCGATCTATGTAAACTTGGGCACAGATCTGTGATGAGGCAGACGAGCGGTTAAGGCACCGTCATTTAAATTGGACCAAGGGTTACCTCTAAACATAATAAAGTAATAAAAAAAAATTAGGACGTCGATCTTTCAGTTGAGCCACGAACTAGCTTGTTAACAAACCTTGTTTATTTTTAGTGATGAAATTGGCACTAAGACAAAAGGGTCACACCGTAAAGGCGAACGCGCCCAGTTTACCTACGACTCGCATAAGGTGGATATGCCTCTGAAACGCGGGCTCAAGTACAGGACTCGAGTAGGCTCTCGTATGAAGACGTCTGTACGGTAAAGTGACACTTGTTTCACGCCACGTCTGAAGAGCGGTAGATGAACTATGGGTAAATGGCCACGTGAGAGGAACCAAAGAGTTTCTGAAGTGTCTTTTGTGGCTTGAGATTTTATAATGTGGGTAAAATATTGAGAATGACTGAGAACAGAAAGAAGTGGAAAGCTTTATGTCAAGCAGTAGACGAATACTGGCTGATTGATTGAGTATCTGAGATTCTCAATCAAGGAGGAACTGAATGTATTTCCATGTTTTTGATGTCTTGATGTTCTTGTCTGGTTGACGCTGCACAGGGTATCTTAGTTTAGCATCAACAGCCTATTTATACGCACCAAATCCTGTCGGAATCCTGACGTTTGCGACAGCAATTATTATAGAATTTGACAGACGATTGGAATCTTTCAGGATTTGGTGCGCGTAATATAGAAGCTGGACGTGAAGTGAAGGGTGGAAGTTTTTTTTTTATTAAGTAGGCTAAGTTGGAAATATTAACTTTTATTACCAGCAGCATAAGAGTTACCAAACAAAATATGGATCGACTTCGAATTCCAACGGAAATACCAATACAGAACTTGGACGAAAACCTCCCCGTAATTTCTTATAAAAATCTGTAAGGTATTGGCAGGAAGGAATCCTTTTGTGACATAAAGTTAACCATTTTGTTTAAATAATCCAGCCCGGTCTTTATGCTGACAAAAATTGTTATTGCCCTTTATCTTTAAAGTACAGTCAAGTCAGCACATCTGATACGTTTTCAATTAATTTTTTTCATGCATGCCGAGGTCTCGCTTGCGTGAAAATGAGCAGTAACATACAGGGTGTAACAACTATACTTCCAAAATGAAGGGGTTTAACTTGTCAATACGAATAACTGTAACTATGAGGAAATAATAGAATAAAGAGAAATAACGAAAGAACACATTTATTTAACGCCACAAAGACATACACACACTTACCTAGGTACGAGAATGTTTGTGCACGTTAATGGTTTTTCTACGCGGTGGTAAAAAGGCCTCATGATCAGCATTTGTCGCAGGTAATAAATTGTAAACAACCCACAACACCGATTAGAATATCAGCTGTTCCATAAATAGGTATGTGTGAATAAATATGGTCAGATATTTAAATCCAGGAACTCCTTACCTGCATGCCAAACTTCATTCAAATTCGTAAAGACCTTTTTGCCGGATTTCATGAAAAAGCTGCTAGTAAAAAAAACTTAACTGCAAAGTGCGTTACTCAGAGCTGCAAGTGATGTAAATTACTTCGGCCAGATGTCGCTGCCTGTACGTAATACAGAGAAGTTTGTAAAGAGGCTCGAAATTTCGCTGGTGCCCGCACTTGCCCATTAGCTCAGTTGGGAGAGTGCTGGCACTTTCAGCCAGAGGTCGCGGGTTCAAGTCCCGGCATGGGTGGAAATTTTAGCCTCTAACCTCTTGGCCCAATTATGTATTCGTGTACCATCTAAACACTTGCGACAGAAAACAATTTTAAATATCCCGTACGCATCTACTAATTATAGGAAGAACACCTATCTCGTACGTGCAAGTAGGAATTTCAATATAATGTCAGATGACTATGACCTGGATTTGTTTAACACTAAACAGGCTGAGGCGAGGCGCGTGCTTAGTGAGTTGTTTTTTGACACATAGCTTGTTGAACTGGACGGAGCGTGGACGGAATCAATCTCATTTGATCAATTGCTGCTTTCTTGTTTCCCTTTCTTCATGTAATTATATTTGTATCTAAATGGTGGTTATCACCTGTGAACTGTTTGCGCTTTATCTAATTTACTTCTAATAGTGAAGACTTCTAATTGGCTTAGTGTGTCCTAATTTTTCTATGTATTATAACCTTGTAATAGCTGTTAGTCTTCCTAGAAACTAAAATAAATAAATAAATAAATAGGTTTTTAGTGCAACAAAAAGAATATAAACCTCCTAGTATTATAACTTTCGCATAACATCACTGGCATTAACTGGGGCTTGTTGTACAAACCGCGCGAGATTGCCCCACTGGAAAATCCAATAAGGTCGGTTTTCGTTTACTTCAAAGACGCTGGAATATCTCTCGGCGCGCTTCTAGCACGGGAGGAGCCCAGATTTTCATCTCCGATTAAGTTCCTAACGAAATTTAGGACGTTGATTGACAAAAACAGTCTTTCGGATTGGATTTCAGCCCTAGATGGATTCTTGAATTAAATTGTGAACAATGCCTATTACAGCGAAGATGTAGAAAAGCCGATTTACGTTTTGTGTGACCTAACGGCGTGGCGGTTACTCGCTTGTGTTCTAGTGTAGAGGTTATGAGATCGATTCCTACAATCGATATATATCGATATATCGATATATGGATGCACACAAATTGCCACAGGCTGATGGTTTCGCAATCTTTGATAGACTTGACGGCTGTAATTGTGATTATTTATGAGACAAACTTAATTCCTTACATTCATCACATTAATTGACTGCTAGCCACTTCAGTCTACCTTGACCACGGTAACTGCAACGGTGCCGAAATGTCGGGAACCCATTAAGTGTCTAACTTTGTACGAGCATTGCGAGTCATAAAAAAGTACTACTGTGTTCATCATCATCAGCCCACTGCAGGATATAGGCCTCCCTCATGGTTTTCCAAGCTTCTTGGTCTTGTGGGGCCCGCATCCAGCGACTCCCCGCCACCGTAACCGGGTCGTCAGACCGTCTGGTGGGGGGGCTTCCCACACTGAGTCGTCCGGTCCGCGGTGGCCAGGTCAGAAATTTTTCGCCGTATTTACAGAAAGTATATTCAAATTCATTCAAATAAAGTGTTGAGTCTCGACCACCTATCCGGGTGCATTCGACTGACATGACCGGCCCAGCTCCGCTTTAATTTCGCCGTTTAGATGCCCACGTCAATAAATAATAATTAAATAGGTCATATTGAAAGCCTAGAAATCTGTTTATCCAAAGTGTAACGTTGAGCAATCTCATCTATTGAACGTAATGGATTATTGTAACAGACATGAAGGAGTAATTAATCGAGTAAACCGAAGCCGTTACTCTGAATCTGTGCTCGGAAGAAGTATCAATATTTGTTGTTATTTTATGTTTATGTTGGCGCTAATAGTGGAGGAAAACATGTGAGGAAACTTGAGTGTCTGAGGTGTTCACATATCTCAGCGCTTGAAGTTGCCAATCCACGGTGGGCACGCGTGGTGATTAAGCCCATGCTCTCTCTCTGAGAGAAGGCCTGTGCCCTACAGTGGGTAGTATATAGGCTGCATTGTGTTATTGTACGTGCATTAGATTTTACTTATGACTTAAGAAACTGTCTATCAATATGCCAAACTTTCTATTCACATCCGTAGACACATTTATATATCTGTAGGGCCGTATGCAAAAAGACTGGGATCTTTTCTATATTACTATATTTGCAGTAAACATAATTTTACTTTCACTTTCTATTCAAATTAATAACCACCGGTTTCTGGTACGATACAAATCAGTTAATGTAATTTTAAGATCTGAAAATAGAGAACTTGCACTAAAATATGTTTTAATATAATCGGAAAGGCCATAAAGATAAATAAACGTGGTTGATTTTTTTTCTCTACTAATACTTTTCATAATATGATAAGTCAACATAATCACGTGACACAAAAAAGCGCCATAAAAATCGGGCTCAAACTATGACGTCACAACTTGCACGTAACGCCTTATATAAGATAATGTATGAAGCGTTTATCAATATTTGAGTTGATATGCCAAACTTTCTATCTACATACGTAGACACATTTATATCCGTGGAGCCATATACAAAAAGTCTGGGATCTTTTCCAGTGCTACAAGACCAGGCGAGTTCTCTGAGGACTTTAGGTGGAGCATGAGGCTTTTTTGAAAGAATTTTCATGTTATTGTTCATTAGAAAACATTTATAATTCAATAAAAATCTAATAAGTTTTTATGATTACAGTATCTTAATTTCTCGCAATTTTTAAGTCCCCAAACACCCAAAAAATGTAAGTTTTTGGTTTTATTTTCAAATTTTTCATGAATTTTTATGTGTTTGCTATGGTATAAAAGCAATGTCAATCCAATTGAAATTACACGCAAGTTCCCCATTTTTCCCCAAGTTAACTGACAGCTATTAACAGTAGGTATCTTAAGAGATCGTTAGTGTACGAGAAACAGGGTCATTAGTGTACTGACAAATAATTGCAATGTAAAACACTGCATTTTAACATGTTACTTAAATTTTATGGCTACACTGACATCATTTTGCTGCTTCAATATTTTCTTGTTTAAAAGAAGACAAACAATACAACGTTAAATATATTAAATGAAATGAAAAATATTTATTTAGCTGAACAACTCTTCACAATACATAAAGTAACTCTGAACCCCAAACTAAATCAAATTGTTTCTTGGGGCACAGTGATCAATATATAAATGTTATATTTATAACAATTCATTCAACAAAATAATTTTTACATGGATACATTCTCGAAAGACTCATACATACATAAACTCACGCCGGAAACCCGGAAGGGCAGGCAGAAACCAGGATAAAATAATGTCCTAAAATAGCAAAGAGAGTAAGAGATCTTTGTAAAAAGTATTTCATTCATTCTATTCATAACCCACCAGTGTTCCTGGGAGCTATAGAATTTACTATTTTCTCTATGTAGACTTAATAAATTTGTACTTTAAACTGGTTCCTTGCCACGATATAAACTTATCCCGTACATCTTACAATTACGTCTCTTAACAGCCACGGTAGTTTTAAAAAATATGCATCAATGTTTGTATCACCACCTCACGTTGCAAAGTAAGTCCCAATGTTCCCGGTGATTAAATCTTAACGTAACTAACTGGTAAATTTACATTCCAATTGCCGAGGCTGGTACATAGATGGAAGCCACTTCATCACGTAGACGTTGGAATTATCACGTTGCTTCTTGAATAATAACTTAGGCACTGAACGAATTAATTGTAGTGATTAAGAACGAAAGCATTGTGTGAAATAACTACCTGGGCCTAGATTCTGTTAATGCATTGTAGTAACATGACAACTGCATGAACATGGCGGTTTTCATTTCATGGCTGCTTTAAGTCTACGCGGGGACACCCATCAAACCTTCTAGGCGTCAATGGTACAAAAAAACACGTCACGTGACCCGACAGTGTCCCTGTCATTATACTACAATGCACTAACAGATTCGAGGCCCAGTTATTCTTATCGGCGCAGACTAGACTTGCGTTGGTCGATATTTGTGGGATATTTTGGTTGTGAAACAAATGTTTTGTCCGATTTCATAGACCTTTTGCAGAGGTAAGTATTAAGAGTACATACATTTATTTAGTAAACAGAAAAAGTTAACGCAAAATCAGAACATTCATAAAAAGATTTGTAATAAAAACGAGCACAGCCAAAACCAACCAAAAACAGAACACAACACTAACAAAAAAACCAAGCAATATTATTCAAAAATACCGCCCCGCGACACACCCGACCCAAGGGATTCCATGACGCCGGCAGCATTCCTCAGCTGCACCGCCAGGGAAATCCTTTGCATCAGGTATGCCCCGGATAATGGTCATAGTAAATGTTTTAATTTAAAACTTCGCAGTTCGACATCGCAAATAAACTCTCGCTATACGTAGACCACCGAAAGTTAATTGTCCATGCCCGAAATACAATTTACGTGCCAGCGTTCGCAACTTATAAGTGAGCAAAAGGGCAAAAGAATGTCTAAGTAGATCAAGAATTCACGGGAGTATATTCATATTCATTTCAGTTTCAGTAATAACATCGTCAAATAGTAATAATAATAATACAAGATCTAAGCAGATGCTCAGCTTAAATAACTTAACAATAGCTTAATAATAAAATTCATCATCATCATCAGCCATATGACGCCCACTGCAGGTCACAGGCCTGCATCATGGTTTTTAACCACGAAGGGTTTTGCCATAATCTCCACGCTTGGCAGGCGGGTTGGCGATTGCAGTATGCGGTTTGAATCTCAGGAGGACGCTGCTGCCCGTCTCCTGGTAATTGATTTCCTTAGTCACCTTCTACGACATCCACGGAAGGAAATGGACTGACGCTATTCTTAATCCGGCGCCACACGGAACGATAGGAATAATAAAATTACAGTCTCACAACTAATAAATTTAAATCAATCAAAAATTAAAATCTTAGTAATCACAGATAATAAATTAATGTCAATTCGGTTGTTTGTCCAGTTATTCCTCAAAAGAATAGTAAGCTTTTACACATAGAATGATACTGTATCAAAATCTACTTAGCTGTTAACAAAACTAAGATTACGATACACCAAAACCTCTTCACGTAATTCGAATAAGGTCAAATATGGATATGGACATACAGAATGACTAAACTTAGTGTGAACTTGGCGAAAACCTTCTGACGTAATTTGGTATCCAGCCAATTAATCACTTCATTCTGTAATGAAAATTTAATGAGAATTTTTGCCTACAATCAAGTTTAAATAATTGTTTGTTCAGGTTTTGAATGTATTGCATTTTTTTTTCATTCAAAATGTATGCGGTTTATTCATGTGTTTTTATGTATGCAACAAAGTATTAAAGTATGCATGTTGTTTTTGATTTAATTTTTGAAAACTTTTGTTCATTAAATAACTTTTAAAAAGAGAATTTCAGATGAGGAGTGGAGCTACTGTAGCACAGGCCTCGGCTTTTTATAGGGCTCCGACGCAATTTTTGTAATTTTGTTTTGTAATATTGTGAATAAACGAATTATTATTATTACATTAATTAACTGTAGCATAAAGTTTTGTTCTATGTACGTTTCTTTTATTTATGCTATTTGGAAGCTTCGTTGTCTGTGTCTAATAACACCTTTGTTTTCTAAGTTATGTACATTTCTGAAGTTATAATAGCAATAACATTCGCTAACTGTGAAGGAAAACATCGTGAGGAAACCTGAGTGTCTGAACTATTCACATACCTCAGCGCTCGAAATCGCCAATCCGCGGTGGGCACGCGTGGTGATTAGGCCCACGCTCTCTCCCTGAGTGAAGGCCTGTGCCCTACAGTGGGACGTATATAGGCTGCTTATGTTGTCCATGGTCGGTATTTACTTTTACTGCATAAATATTTATTCCGTGTTACTTATTTGCTGTTATATCAGAGCTCTACCGATTAGAGTTCACGCAGGTGACTACAGGTAATCCGGATTAAAATTTGATAATATTTTTCTTGACATATCGATGGCAAACAAGGTTCGCCACTGCAGAAAAAACATATGTGCAATGATAGCGATGGTATATTTTGTACATTAGTTTTCTTCCTCTGGGTTTTATTATCTGAGAGCGGCCAGTGCTTCTGCAGTGAGGACTTATACATATTTCTCAATAAGCGCTTATGATAATATGCTTGTTAGACCTACAATAAATGACTCAGCGAGTCAGATCGTTTAATTTATTCAAAAAATAAACAATCCCTTTTTTTTCTTTTGCATTTTTTTATCTGTGGAAATCAGTGTAGCGTGGTGTACAGGGTGATTTTGGAGTCGTTAGCAATATTTTGAGGGAATGTTCATTTCTTTAAGAAAAACAGTACTATTAATGATTCGTCAGTAATGGTATAAAATATTTGTAAATATTTGTGATTTCTGAGCTTTGGCTCCAAACTGTAGAATCAAATTCGAAGTAGTAGGAAGTACCCTAACGTTGAAAAATGTTTTTGTTAATATTTATTTATTTGTTACATTAGCAAAATATACATTATACCTTACATCTAGGTATGGCACAATACGCAACGTTCTGATGTATATTTCCATTTTAAATGTACAAATCCTAAGCGGAGGCTAGGAACTTAAAAACTAGATGCGTGTAAGAAAAATATTAAACTTTTGTAGCTACTAACTTTTATTAAAATTAGACTATCAATGTTTAACAAAACCTAACAACATTTACTGATTTAAGATTTAAACATGTTGAGTAAATCTGAAAAAATATCTATTTCGGGATCTTTACTCAATATATAATATTATAGAATAGATGAACGATTTCATTGTTAATATTATAATTTATTTAGTTTTAAAAAGTGTACTGGCGACGGGATTGCATATTAACAACTATATGACACATTTTATAGCTCACAAGAACTCAATCTGCAGGTTTACTAAAGGTCATTGGAATGGTGGCGTCGTGGGCGGGTCACCTATCTTGCTCTAAAATGGTTGAGACTGGTGATATGTTCCTGCGTTATGCTCGTGAACGGATGCTTTTCGTATGTCTGGCCTTAGCATTTAGCGTTTTTCCTACTTTTATAAGACGCATTATATTGGCTTTTAAGGTTATTGTTGGCAATCACTGAAATACGGCCCGAAGACAACGGCTAACACAGTAACATAGTACATTGACATTCAGCAAATAGAATGTAAATTATTTACGTTGAAATAAATTATTGATTATGAATTAGAAAAGCAATTGAGTTGGCAGGGACGACCATACGACGCTTGAACCATGTGTTTTTTTATTTTTATTGCTTTTCGTCCTGATACTGTTTGTTCATGCTTAAGTGAAGTAGTTTTGAGTAACAAAAAAAAATGTTTACGCTTTAGTTTTTTTTTAAACCAGCACCAAAATAAAGTTTTGAATTTCCCCTTCAAATTCACCCCGTAGATATCCCAACATTCTCATAAGCACAAAGCATGCCGACAGCGGACCTAAATAAGCAAACAACATTAAATAAATAAATATACAAAAATATGCTCTGTAACCGCATAATCGAGTGATAAAGATATCGAAAGGTTCCCAGTTACACAAGTCCGACGCGTCGGAGAATCCGAATGTATCTGCGCTATAAATCATAAGATAGTTTGCTAAGGCCGGCTCCGCGCCAGGCTGTGGACGAAATCGCTTGTGAAATACGTCCTTGAGTACTTCTAGACTAAGATCCAGGACATCTGTAAGACAGGGCTATCGGGTAATTAACCATAAGACCACTCAGGGAATGTGCTTAGATTATACTGATCTAGTGATCTTCGCTGGACTGTCGTCATACTCGTAATTTTTGGATAAATCTCTCGAAGGAGAACTTCAGTTTTTCTTTAATTCGATTTATCTTTACAACAGTGTTTGTTCGTGTATTACGCTTTATTTCATAAAATTTTAAAGAATATACCTAAATAAAAGTAAGTGTAGATGTACAAGGGCGGACTTTGAATTAAAAAAAGATGTAATTTTTTTTTATTATTTAAAATATTTTAAATTCTTATTGTGTACACTAACACCCTGAAAAAGGCGAAAAAACAAACCCACACCCTGTACATGAGACAACCGGACCAACACTAGCACCGCTCTGATATTATCAGTTTGGTAAAAGTAGAAACATGTAACCCGCACAGAGGTTCACGGATTATCCTCAATTAAAACTAGGATTTCTTCTGCTATAAAAAGGGTACGCTTTTGTAACGTCGCCCTTGAATGTTCGCCATGTCTACTCTTTTTTGTTACCAAAGTTTGTTGCTAGTTTAAATTGTTTTTGTTGGCACAGCCGTGCCGCATATGTTTGCTTACAAATCTATCTGTTAAGGGGCTTAGAGCCCTTAATGACCTTGACCCTTGAGCCCTTAATGGTGATTTCCTCACGATATTTTCCTTCACTGTTAGCGAGTGATATTACTCCTACAAATTATAGGTACAGGTATTTCGCCAAATGTGTCCTATGGTTTGCTAACTTAATTATGCACCTATTGTTTGTAATTCTTTGTAAGGATATTGGCTTGTGTGCCTACTGTATGTAATTCTTTGCAATGTTGTCAAATAAAGTTTATTCTTATTCTTCTTATTCTAAATTTGTAAATGTATCTAACTCAAGCAAACAAAGTCATTGGTACATGATGGGATCGAACCAAAGACCATTCTACTCGTATGTGCGGTAAGCAATCATCAAGTAAAGGTGTGGCATTGTGATTAATGGCACGCTGACGTCGTCGTAACGTCGTAACGTAATGGGATCCGCTGATTGCTCTAATTATTCGTGATTTGTATTCAAATTAGTGTCATTCCTTCCTTGCTTGCTGCGAAGTAATTTGCTAAAGGTGGGTGGACCGATAGCCTTCAGAGAGGCTCATATAATATTCTTTGTTCTTCGTTGACGTCATATGTTAAATAAAGTATTGTGACTATAAGATCGCACAAAATTTTATTACAATCTTGTAAATAAGATTTCTCTCACGACACCTAATTACGCGCACCAAAACCTGTCCGAACCCTAACGTTTGCGATAGCATTTTGTATGTAATTTGACCGATGTCGCTCAGGATTTAGTGCGCGTAATATAGGAACTGCTTATATTTTATAAACCGTTTTCTTTCAAACTGAAATTGGTATAGCCATTTTTAGAACCTACAGTCTAAAACAGAGCCGGATTTTGAGGTCTGAGGCCCTAGGGCAACGAAGGAGCGGAGGCCCCTAATTATTCCCAAATCATAAGCAGCCTATATACGTACCACTGTAGGGCACAAGCCTTCTCTCAGGGAGAGAGTATGGGCTTAATCACCACGCGTGCCCACCGCGGATTGGCGATTTCAAGCGCTGAGGTATGGGAATAGCTCAGACACTCAGGTTTCCTCACGATGTTTTCCTTCACCGTTAGCGAGTGGTATTGCTACTATTGTGAAGTTTCACAAATTCACAAATGTACATAACTTAGAAAACCAAGTCATAGGTACATGCCCGCACTGGGGATCGACCCTGGGTCTCTCGCTTCCGAGTCCGATGTTCTACCCACTAGGCTACCATCGCTCTTTATTCCCAAATAAAAAATACGAAACAAAAACTACAATGAATACGACGAATTTTTTTTTAAATTTGAAAAAAAAACAGAAGTACTCATAAAAGATTGGCGTTTAATGATTGTACATATTAGCCTTTTGTGGGGGCCTTTTCTTTGTGGAGGCCCCAGGGCAGTAGCCCCGCCTGCCCTCCCCTAAATCCGGCCCTGGTCTAAAATCTAAGGTCCACAACCTAGGATTGAATCGATCTCCGCTAAAAACTGCAGTTTTCGCAAAAATGCGTTGAAGTCCTACATTTTTGGTCAGCTTCTATTCGGTAGGTTCTAAAACGAGCTATACCAATTTCGCTTCTTAAGAAAACGGTTTATAAAACGAGCTATGATTTTTTTCTTCATTGGTGGCGCTAAGTAGCGCTGAGTAGCACCTTGAGGCGCAGGTAATGGACGAAGGAGGATTTTCTTACGGTTCTAAGTAGGTCTGATTCCTTTAATTCAGTATGTTCAAATTGTAATCATGACAATATTGATTATATTACCCTAAACTGGTAAAAAACGCAATCGTGATTCGGTAGCATTTTATACCACAGATGGTGCAAGAAATTAACTGGTAAACATACGAAATAGACGTATAATTATTATTATTATTTATTTGGGAAACTTGCAACTTACATAATAAATGGACAGAGACTTAGAATAACTACACTTAAGCTAAGAATAAGTTTCCGCATATACCTTGTAACTAAGTGGCAAACATGTGCAAGTGAATGAAAAATTTAAAGTAAGTTTACACCACACTACAACACCAATGGCGCGTCGTTTACGACGATTTACTTCAACTAAAATTAGATAAGCTAACAAATAAATACTCAATAATAGATAAGTAAATATTTACACTATAAATTTATAATACATATTATTATACACATATTATGTATTATAAGTAGATTAGATTATGGCAAAACCCTTCATGGTTATGAAAACCACGAAGGAGGCCTATGCCCTGCAGTGGGCAAATGGCTGATGATGATGATGATATCAGTAATTTAGGTATTAAGTACACTTTTTTCAAAGACGGGTCAGAAGAGAAGAATTTATTTTTTCCCAAGTGACAGACCCGAATCTCAGCCTACCCCTCCGAGATACAGGCATGAGTTTATGTTATAATGTTATATGATTGTCTTCCATTGGCAGCGTTAGTTAGCACTTAAGGGGCTCCATAGAGTTAACACTAGCGCCACCAAGGGAAAAAAATCATATCTTTTTTTCAGATCGTATTTGCAAAAAGTGTCTGTACGATCTCTCAATCATGTTAACAGAGATTTTTTAGGTCTCATGGCCGTGAGCCTAAGGTAACAAACCTTAAATGCCATCTTTTCCCCGTTCCGTGATCCTAGGTTCTCGTTCTTGGATCTTAAAAATGAAAAAAGAATCGTGTCATCCGCAGAAGAACATACGATTTTCTTTTTCATTGGTGGCGCCAGTGAGCTCCATGGATCCCCTTAAACACCACACGTAGTGCTTCAAAGTCAGTGTGGCGCCCTCCACCAAAAGACGGTTAGTCATTAATTAGCAACTTGGGTAGAAGTTTAACGAGGTCAAAATGTACACGTACGTACTGACAGGGGCGCAATTATCTCCCGGAGCGTCGCTTATCTCTGGCGTGAGAGGGTCTTTATGCGAGGCGGTTATTATTTATACTTTATATTTATTTACGATGCCCTTGCCCAGTTATCCTAGTTTGGGACCAGGACAAGTGATTGTGTTGTGTGATAGTTAGATAGATATATAGATTATTCTTTATTGTATGTACACCAGGAATTATATATGAGAATTAAAAAACAATATAGGACAGTATAATTGGCGGCCTTATTACTGAAAGTAAATTCTTCCATACAGCCCTATTATGAAGTTATTTATTTGTTATATTCTTATTTACATTACATAAGCAGCCTATATACTACATAAGTCCCACTGTACGGTACAGGCCTTCTCCACCACCACGCGTGCCGATCGCGGGTTGTCGATTTCACCGTTAGCGAGTGGTATTGCTACTATAACTTCATAAATTTACATAACTTAGAAAACAAAGTCATAGCACTGGGAATCGAACCTGGGTCCCTCGTTTCCGAGTCCAATGTTCTGCCCACTAGGCTACCACCGCTCTTATTTACATACTTTGTTTTTTTTAATATCATAAGTATTTTAATTTATTAATAGACAATAATATTAACCATTTTATTTTAATTTGAAGCTAGTAAAAAACGATGAAGTATAAAATAAATAAATAAATAATAAATAAATTATTTTTATTCGAGCCAAAGCCATATTAAATAACATAACACTACAACTTTATAAAAGTAAAACAATACTTTAATTGCATTTTATACCAGTCAACCGCAGGAGGTTAAAAAAATATTGGTAGGCGTGCAAAATGAAATAGGTGGAAAATTAGAAATACAGTTTAAAACATGCGGTTAAATATCTTGTAAAATGAAGCAAAAACCGATAGTTCTTGAACATAGCAGCAAGTTAGCTGAATTATTCTTGTAGAGTAGTTAGAACTGCCTCTTTTTTTGTATTACCGTCGAGAGTTCTTAAAAGTTAAACAATGTTAACAATATTAAATAGGTTTTTAAAATTGTCCTCAGCTAGGGTTAGTGCAACAAAAAGAATATAATGTTAACAATGCCCAGATTTCTCTACGAGATCGAATCAGAAATGATGAGATGCGTAGACGAACGAAAGTCGTCGACATAGCCCAGCGGATTAGTAAGTTGAAGTGGCAGTGGGCGTGGGCGGGGCACATAGCACGCAGAACTGATGGCCGATGGGGCCAAAGTTCTCGAATGGAGACCACATATCGGCAAGCGCAGCGTAGGACGACCAGCCACATGATGGACAGATGACCTCATCCAAGTGGCAGGAAGGCGCTGGATGCAGGCTGCTTCCAACCGGTCTTTTTGGAAATCCATGGAGGAGGCCTATGTCCAGCAGTGGACTTCTTGTGGCTGAATGATGATGATGAATGCCCAGATTACCTACGAAAATTAGATATAGTATACCACACCGTTCTAGAAGTAAATATGCCAATAGATCTTTTTCCAGCGCACTGAGGCAAAAGTCGACATGTGTAAAATTAACCTTCAATATTTAAGTTTCAACACGACTCTGACGTGCCTCCGACTTTTAATGGAGCTAATGTAACTAGAGAGATCAAGTGGCCGTTCAACGTCTGAGAACATCCCCAGTATTTATATTATCTGGGCATACATACATAAACTCACGCCTGTATCCCAGAAGGGTAGGCAGAGACCAGGGACTGCCACATGCCACGGTCCTGATAGATCACTTTCGCTTCCTCGACAACCATTAGTCGTTGCATGCACGGCACGCACGCCGGTTTCTATCTACCGGCGTAAAACTCAGTAATCGTGAGACTTGTCATTAACCCCCTGTTTCCCGTAGTGTACGGGTCTGTTAACAATTAATAGCTTAGGACCAAACTTTTGTGCCCACCGCGGATTGTCAATTTCAAGTGCTTAGCGCCTTTGCAAGCATAAATAAACAAACAGACAGACAGACAGACGGACGGACGGACGGACGGACGGACGGACGGACGGACGGACGGACGGACGGACGGACGGACGGACGGACGGACGGACGGACAGACAGACAGACAGACAGACAGACAGATCCCAAACTAGGATACCATGTGCTATGGTAACCAGGCAAACATGAAAATAAATCGAGACTGACGCCATTTGTACAAATGTACGGCGGTCCCCAGTGGGAATCGAACCCATGACCTCTGTTTTGGTAGCCAAGCGCCTTACCTGCTAGACCAACCAGGCAGTCAAGATTAGAGCATGGCATAGTACGAGTAACAATATGACAAATTAACAAATCAACGTAACTTAAAAAGCAAAGTTGCGTGGTGCGTGGCGGGATCCGAACCTACGACCCGTCAAATGTGAATTCAACCTTCTTATGTTGCACTACCACCACTTAATATTACCCTAGCTTAAGGGACATAACAGGCCTCTCACCTGTGTAGGAACGAACTAGTGCCACTTTGGGAGCGACAAAATAATCAGGAAGTTGCAATGGCTTCCAGCCAACTGGAGTTTGGATAAATAGCAAGTCAAACAAACTGCAAGCAAGTTAGCTTAGGGCCTACTCGAGATAGCTGGTAATACAGATGAGTTTATCAAATTTTATCATTAATTTGTTACGACTTCATAAGTAGTCGTTGACCAATTGACCAACTAGCTGTTGCCCGCGACTTCGTTCGCGTGGTAATTTTGGTGTGTATTTTTCCGGGATGAAAAATAGCCTATGTATCAATCCAGACTATAATATATCTCTGTGCAAAATTTCATCCGGATACGTTCAGGCGTTTTTGCGTGAAAGAGTAACAAACATCCATCCATACATACAAACTTTCGCGTTATAATATTAGTAAGGATATAGTCTTTTCGTAAAAATATATATGAGTATGGTATATATGGAAATACTTTTTTTTGGGTTCCGTACCCAAAGGGTAAGGGTAATGGGGTACTAAGACTCCGCTGTCTGTCCGTCCGTCCCTCCGTCTGTCACCAGGCTGTATCTCATGAACCGTGACAATTGGACAGTTAAAATTTTCACAGATGATGTACTTCTGTTGCTCTCGTATAACAACAAATACTAAAAACAGAATAAAATAAATATTTAAGGGGGGCTCCTATACAAAAAAACGTGATTTTTTTGCCGTTTTTTGCTCGATATTAATAACGGCAACCGGTAGACGCTTGAAATATTCAAATGTTGTATAGATATGGAAACCTTCGTGCGCGAGTCCGACTCGCACTTGCCTGGTTTCTTTCATATCTATCTATAATAATAGCAGCAACACTATCAAAGACAGTCACAGTCATTGATAAACGCTTCATCATAAATTATAATGTGTTAAATTCAAGTTATGACGTCACACTTAGAGCCCGATTTGTGTTTCGCGTTTTTGTACCACGTGACTAGAATGACTTTTCGACAGGTTATATCATGAAAAGTATTAGTAGAAGAGGAAAATATTAAGCAAGGTTATTTATCTTTTACCATAGCCTCTTCAATGGGTAAAAATATTGTACCTTTTTGATGCAAATTCTCCATTGTATTATACTTTATTGCACAAGAAACATATAAAAGGATATTGCATAAGAAATTACATGTACAAAGGCGAGGTCATGCCTGTAACAGATTTCTTCTAGCAAACCTTGGAGAGTCGGAGAAACAGTAAAAAACGGGTCTATATTAGTGTACAAAATAAAGTACAAAAAGTACAAAACTTACAGCAAAAACAAAAGAAAAACGGCCCAAACTAAATACCTGAAAAAATAATTAAAACTAAATATGTAGTGAATAATACATAAAACATAAACATAACATAAACTCACGCCTGTATCCCAGAGGAGTGCCACTTGCTACGATCCTGACAGATCACTTTCGCTTCCTCAACATTAATTAGTCGTTGCATGCACGCACGCCGGTTTCGGGTACTTTTTATCTTGCCCTTTGTTAATACATCCTCTATTTGGTCGAAGTATGTCCGTCTGGGTCGTCCGTTGTCGTGAATAATACATATACATAAATATATAGCTCAAAGTTATTACTGTATATATCTACATATATAATGCTCCTTCAACCCTTGTTATAGACAAGTAGACAACCTACCCCGCTAAACTATTTCGAAAACAAGAATTTTATTACAAAATCTTAACAAAAACATTTCGAAAGTCTTAGATCAAAAGTTAAGACAATCTCTTACCCCCGGTTTCTCGTACACTTTTAATCTACTCTTAACAGCTGTCAATTTGCCAACGTGCACACAAAGAAAACAAGTGACATAATCTGTTAATAGCATATTAACACATAGCACGCAGAACTGATGGCCGATGGGGCCGAAAAGTTCTCGAATGGAGACCACATATCGGCAAGCGCAGCGTAGGACGACCAGCCACAAGATGGACAGATGACCTCATCCAAGTGGCAGGAAGGCGCTGGATGCAGGCCGCTTCCAACCGGTCTTTTTGGAATTCCATGGAGGAGGCCTACGTCCAGCAGTGGACTTCTTGTGGCTGAATGATGATGATGATATTAACAGATTACAGTGTACGAGAAACCAGGGGTAAGTGACGCACTTTAGGGCTAACTCCGTATAGCCGTTGTGCCCATTCCTTCACTGCCAAATAGGGAGTAGACGCTGATATGTGAACAAATACAAGCGGAGAGCAAACATGGCCGGTGGCTGGTCCCTGGGTGGCCTCGAGGCCGCGCAAGGCCTGGCCACGTTTAGTTCCCGCCTTTTCTATGTGCTTTCAGGAAGCTACGGTCCTCCCTTGGTATCGGCTTGTTTTAAAATCAGTGTATGTATTGGAGAACCAATGTTTTAGTAGGCACACTCAGACTTTTGTAGGCACTGTAAGTCGCTAATAAAAGCATCGCTAAGGACATAAAAATGAGATTAATTCTGCACCACAAATTATTATTATTATATTTTTTTTAATCTCATCCCGTGGGATGATCACATTAATTTGTTTAAATTTATGTGGTAGGTTATGACTAATTTAGTTTTCTTTAATTATATTTAAAGTTTATGTGTGTACTAGAATCAAATTATATAAGTCATCACGTTATCTTACATCTGTACAGGAATTTCAAAAATTAATTTAATCGTCATGAATCTGGAGTTTTAAAATTTTAATAAATTTTAATTTTTAAAACAACGCTGGTTATTATAATATAAATTTCAGAATCACTTTTCGAAGAGTGATTCCGACATTGATAGATTGATTGAGTGATTCCGGAATTAGGTTAATAATGTGTAATGCTTACGAAAGTTGTAGTTAAAAAAGACCGGCTATATTTAGAAGGTTCAGGTACCTACAATAAGTGATTAAGTGATGTCTTTCTTTGTAGTTTTCATAGTGTTAATATGGGTCTTGCAACTTAAAATAAATGCATTTTATATTCTTTTTGTTGCACTAACCCGTGCTGAGGACATTTTTAATTTAGCAATTTTTTTGACATTTTTGTTTTAGCCTCTAAATAGGTTTTTTTTGCATTTTATTTTTTATTTATTATATTTTCTTCTCTTGAATTGTTTTTTCTTTAAAGGGCAACCAACAGTTGAGTAAAAGCAAATTGTAAAAAGGTTGTACCAGGTCCTGCGTAATTTCCTATCCAAGATGGATTCTTATAATGTTGATAACTTTCTAACCACAAGAGATTTAATTCACTACCATAATTTTTTTTATACAGTTGCTCAAAAAGTGGCGTATTGCAGATACATACTCGAGCTTTTTCTCGGCTCGGGTAGACATTTGCCGGAACTCTTCGCAATGACAGGCTTTCCGCACTCGTAATGAACTACGATGACCTTAAAAGCATTAGTGCTGAAATTAAATCACTGGCAAAATCTGTAACTGCAATGGCCTTAAATACGTTAAAGTCGTAATTAAGGCAATTTCAGATCGGAGGGTGTGTAAGAGCACTATAAAAAAGGTCGTCCATAGAACCTAACTTATCTACACTATTGTGCCGTCGAAATACATAGAACCTAACTTATCTACACTATTGTGCCGTCGAAATACATAGAACCTAACTTATCTACACTATTGTGCCGTCGAAATACATAGAACCTAACTTATCTACACTATTGTGCCGTCGAAATACATAGAACCTAACTTATCTACACTATTGTGCCGTCGAAATACATAGAACCTAACTTATCTACACTATTGTGCCGTCGAAATACATTAAGCGGATTTTCAGCGAGGGTGCGAGGTCCATTTAAATTGTAATAGAAGTTGATTAAGGCTCAACTTTATGATACCAAGTGTGCACAAATTCAAAAGTTTTCGAAATGGTAAGTACGTACATCTATAGGTCTAAATAAGTAATTCCGTGTGGCGCCGGATTAAGAATAGCGTCACTCCATTTCCTTCCGTGGATGTTGTAGAAGGCGACTAAGGAAATCAATTACCAGGAGATGGGCAGCAGCGTCTTCCTGAGATTCCAACCGCACGCATACTGCGATCGCCAACCCGCCTGCCAAGCGTGGCGATTGTGGCAAAAACCCTCATGGTTATGAAAACTGCGAAGGAGGCCTGTGTCCTGCAGTGGGCGCCATATGGCTGATGATGAAGTAATAAGTAAGTTTATTTAATATTTTACGAGTAAATTGCAATACATCTTAATGTTTTCTTCATAACTTAGGTTAGCTGAGGGGTCATGGCTATGAAAACCACGAGGGAGGCCTATGTCCTGCAGTGGGCGCCATATGGCTGATGATGAAGTAATTAGTAAGTATATTTAATATTTTACGAGTAAGTTGCAATACATCTTAATGTTTTCTTCATAACTTAGGTTAGCTGTTAGATAATGTTACGTAGCATTAAGCTCGCCTATGTGCAAAACTGTGTGTTTAAATTCAGTAAAGGATTTTAATAATAATAATACACACATACATACATAAACTCACGCCTGTATCCCACAGGGGTAGGCAGAGACCAGGGACTGCCACGATCCTGACAGATCACTTTATTATATTATTGGAAGACTGGTAATTTTTGGATGCTTTCATTTTGTGTTTTTAGTCTACTTTGTACACATCAATAACGAAGAAAATCAGCAATTTTCTTTACGGAGCTCCTTGATTCATCACGCGTGCCCGTAATTTGGAAATTCCAAGAGCTGAGGGCAAGCTTCTAAAATGCATGGCTGTTCAATAGAGTCATATTAAAACATAAACATAAACATGGACATACAGGCACATACATTTCTTCTGGCCCCACACTAGGATACCCTGTGTCGTGGGAACCAGAAACAACGAAATCACAAACATGTAAACATCCAAGACCTAAGGTTTTTTTTTTTGTCCCCAGCCGGGATTCGAACCCGGGACCTCTCGCATGGTATGCAGATGCACTGCCGCTGCGCCACGAGGTCGTCAAATATGGCCGCGCGATTTTGTTTTACTGTCTAAAGGCCGGCCACATGCAGTCGGAAATCCGTTTCGAAATTCCGATTCGAAATGTCGATTCGGGATTCCGAACGCGGTAAATTCATACAAACCTGAAATAGTTATTTCATTAACACTATTGGTAGTCTAGTAACTAGCCGCATTCCAATGGTATAAACCATGCAACTCTAAATATTTCAGCATCCATTTCAGCGTTCACTGAGCGTTTTCTTAAAACGGATAAAATGGTAAAAAAGGCAGAGACGACAGCGCGTATAAGCACTAATGTTAAAACAGGGCATTTTTTCAATGTAACAGTGACATAAAAAGCCCTGCAAATTGACACGTCAGTGAAGTACCCATAAATCCCGAGACCTACAACGCCTCGCGCTATAATCTCCGGTCCAACCTTCGAATGGTATCCAAGTACAGTTGCAGGTCGTAAGTTGTAGCTATAGTACACGAAAGTTTTAGCAAACATTTCTCATTAATTACGACAATTACTGCTTCGTTGCTCAAGTTAGTTAGACCTGAGATTTTCGTACTTAGCCTCATGGCTGGGCCATTTTACGTAGAAAAACTGTTCTTCGTTGGTCTAGCGGCATCACGTCTGATTGCCACACCGAAGGTCATCAGTTCGATTCCCACTGGGGGGCCGCTGTACATTTGTACAAATTGTCTCAGTCTGGGTGTATTTCCGTGTTTGTGATGTCCTTGCCTTCCATAGCACAGGGTATCGTAGTTCGGAACCAGGATAAGTGATTGTGTTGCGTGGAAGTTATTACTATTTTCCTCTCTGTCACAAAATATAGACAAAATTATTGTAGAACATACGGCGAGGTAGAAGATTTATTAAAATTTCTTATATAGCGTGCAAATATAAAACTCTCAATCACACGCACGCATGTACCCACACACGCACACACGCACGCATGCACACACACACACACACACACACACACACATACACATACACACTCACACACACACACACATAAACACTTTAATTTAGTAATTGTATATTTGGGGAAGAGCGGGCCCTCCTGACACAGGTATTTCTTTATTTTACTAGGAGGGTCCAGCCTCTGTACTTTATTTGTAAATTTATAATGACATAAACAACTTGAATTGGAGAAACAATTTGAAGCGAGAAGCAAATATTTATCCCGTCCCTTTTTATTTTATTTTATTTTTTTTTATTTTTATTTATTGAAAGAAAACAAACAATTGTACAATATGGTTAAATACATAGAATAATTACATTTACACTATGTAATTGCACAACCAGCAGCGTTTTCTATAGACTAAATCAAAGACATAAAAGAGAAAAGCTCATAGCTATATCGATTTCTAAGAGGTAATTTCTACAACTGTGTAAAGTTTCACAATAATACTTCAACATATGTAGGTATGTACAATAAAGTGTTAACCATCTATCTATTAGCAAGAGTCAACTCAAGACTTCGCTTGGAAGACAAGTAGTACTGATTGAAATTGAAATAGGAGTCACTCGCCAGGAGGTGGGCGCGCATTCCGATCGAGTCTCAAGTTAACTCCCGCCAGCTGTAATAATGGAACAACAAAAAGAAAAAAAAAAAAAAAAACACACATTAATTTGTTCTGTGCATGTGCCTATCAATGTGCCAAAGCCCAACCAACGAACAAAAAATCGAAATAAAATTGACGTAAAAATTTAAAATTAGAAAATTTCAAATTTTAAAGAAAACTTTAAATTCCAAATTTCAAATTTTAAATCTTAAATTACCCACGTTGAATTTAAACCAAGTTGGGAAGTGTACTAATAACAGACTTTCTAAATAATCCTGGAGAAAGACAAAATAGATCAATATGGTGTAGATGTTCGTTATACGTGCGCATTAACCTGTGAATCGGCGCGCGCTCGCCAGCGTTAGTCCTACATCGCTTAGCCATAAACAAGCGATGGGTGAACCCATCACGGATGCGCTGGGATCCACTGGGTACACGGTAGGATATTTGGTCACTTAAAGAGTTCGTGTCAAACTTATTGTGACATATATTGTAAAGAAGCATGGAGTCCAGAAGTGTCCTTCTGGCCTTCAAAGACAAAATTGAAAATTTATTTAGTAATTTGGCATATGACAAACGAGAATGGTAGCATTTGTAGTTAACTACACGTAGGTACTTACGCTGTACTGATTCCAATTGGTCACTGTATTTATTGTAATGGGGATTCCATATTGCTGTTGCATATTCAAGTTGAGACCTAACTAGGGAGGTGTATAGATATATATATGTTGCAGGGCGTTTAAAATTATTGCATGTACGCATTACGAAGCCATATAGTTGGTAAGCTTTATTAGTAATATGATCTATATGTGCATCAAATTGTAGTTTGTCATCCAACAGAATGCCTAGATCCCTGATTAATGAGACTTTTTGCAGTGGTTCGTTATTTAAGCTGTATGTGAAGTTAATAACATTAATTTTTTTGGTGAAGGTAATGGTTTTACATTTAGGTATACTCAATTGAAGTTTATTAGAAAAACAGTAGTTAGATAAACGATCTAGATCTTGTTGAAGTTTGATACAGTCCTCATAGTTTGTTATTTTACGATACACTTTAAGATCATCAGCATACAGTAAGTAATTTTCTTCAATTAACAGTGCTATAAATGAGTCGATACATATCTCGATGTGACTTCTTCCGACTGTAAGCGCCTGCTTCAAATGTCGTGCCAGCGCCTTGCGTTCGCAATGTCTACTTTTCACCGGAATTAAGGCTCCGTACGTGCCACTTTCACCTCGCTAAGAGTTGTCAAAACTAAGCCTTGGAGGTGCCTTTTAAACAAGGATATCCTTGTCTAAAAGGCACCTCCGAGGCTTAGTTAAAAGCTAGAAAAAGTTAGAGTCAAAGCTTTTGGTGTTATTTTTTTAGGCAGCCTATATGCGTCCCACTGTAGAGCACAGGCCTTCGAGTGAGTTTAATCACCACGCGTGCCCACCGCGGATGGCGATTTCAAGCGCTGAGGTATGTGAACAGCTCAGACACTCAGGTTTCCTAACGATGTTTTCCTTCACCGTTAGCGAGTGGTATTGCTACTATAACTTCACAAATGTACCTACATAACTTAGAAAACAAAGGTGTTATTTATGATTTTTTAGTTTATAATACTTTGGCCTTATTTATAATACGTTTAATTTAATACTATAGATTTATTTATTAAGCGTTATAAGTTGATCAAATTAAACGGTTGAAAAATATAATTCTAAATAGGTTTTTAAAATATAATTCTAGTAATCGTTTCTTGGCCCCTACGATACAGGCCTAGCGTGGGGACCACCGTTATGTCAAAGTTGTTAACAGCCAATTTGTTGCAACTTACCTCTGTTATTAGGGTTCCGTACCCGAAGGGTGCCAAACGGGACCCTATTACTAAGACTTCACCGTCCGTCTGTCTGTCTGTCTGTCTGTCTGTAACCAGGCTGTATCTCATGAAGCGTGATAGCTAGGCAGTTGAAAATTTCACAGATATACTTCTGTTGCCGCTATAATAACAAAAAAAATAAAATAGTATTTTTGTAAACATTGTTTTCTGCAACCGGTTTTTAATAAATTATTCTTATTTTTAACTAAACACCGTACGTTTAATCACGTACTAAAATGATAAACTTAGAAGTATGTTTGTCACTTACTTGATTTTTGGTCGGAAGAGTCCTCGAAGAGTCCGACCAGGTCCGGTGTTAAGTTAATAATGGGTTGTGTTTACGAAAGTTTTAGTTCGAAAGTTATTCTTATTCTTATGAAAGCACGATTCCTCTAAAACACTCCTCGGGGGTAGTTTACATAATCTGTGGTTACGTTTTTCCCTTTTCCACAGACTATTTAAGCTGCCTCTGAGGAGTGTTTTAAGGAATCGTGTTTTTATAAATAAGGCCGTCCGATTTTTGCCATTGGCAAAGTCATCATCATCATCAACCCATTATGTCCCCATCGAGGGGCACGGGTCTCTTCCCTGAGGAAGGTATAGGCCATACTCCATCACGGGGCCAAGTCCGGATTGGTGGAGGCTTGTAGACTAGTGACTCGTCTACTGTCAGAAGTTGTTAAGCCGCCCTAAGGCCTCTGACTTGGCTTAACGACTGCCATCTATCGACGGCAGCCGGCACCAACAGCTTAACGTGCCTTGCGAAGCACGGAACCGCTCGGAAAAATGCCACTAGCGTTAGGCATAGACGGCGACCCATCCATGCACTGAACGCGCCCTGTGTTGCTTAACCTTCGTGATCGTTTAAGATCACTCAGGCAGTCGGGGCTACGAGCGAAGCAAAGTGACGACTCGTTTTATTGTGAAAATTTGCAGTTGCGTTTTTGTTAAGTCCTTACCCTCTCACTCTCCTCGGAGAGAAAGCCTGTGCCCTGAAGTGGGACGTATATAGGCTACATAAACAAAAATATATCACTTGGTTCTAAACCAGGATACCCTGTGCTATAGTAACCAGACAAGGATCTCACAACAATGGAAATACACCCAGACTGTGGTAATTTGTACAAAGCAAGTACGACGGCCTCCAGTGAAAATCAAACCCACAACCTCCGGTTCAGTACACAAGACTCTCGAACTGTCTTGATCGTTAAACCAGTTTTCAATAGATTTTTATCGTTATAGAACCACCCCCTCCCTCCCTATATCCGTTGTCGATACAAGCACTAAGCCACCACATCCGAAATCAATAACCAGCCTGGCTAATTCACCGTATCACTTGTGACTTCCGGGAATAGAACCCGGCAAGTTTATGGTAACTTGGCAGCACAGTGAGTTGACCCTTGACGTTACTTGTGACGTCACATCCATGGTAAATTGAGTTGTCGGCGTTACAAATCGAAGATTAAACTCAAAACTCCAAATGTTACTTTTACAGACATCTTCTACGTTTATGTATTCTGATCTGTACATTTTGGCTCGTTAGGACAGGATACAGGAAATTAAAAAATAAAAGAATTTTCATATGAATCCACACGCACGTTCCCGAGATAACTCTATTAGAATTTGTGTTTCACAACTACAATTGTTCTAAATTTAGTAAACCTTTTCTACACATAATGCTGTTGACAGTACGTATTTGCAAAGATTTCCGTTCACCAATGCTGAGCACCACATTGCGACTGTAGTTAGCCACTTTACTGTACCACTCAGTCGAGATACAGACGCTAGGCCGGCATTCGTCTAGGGGCTGACACTGCTTCGTCCCGTTGCCCCAGCCCCAGACGTCTTGCTACGGACTAGTGTTGGCAGTTACACGGCAAATAGTTACCTAACCCTGGTCGGAAGTACTTGGACGACATGGTGTTGGAAAATGCAACACTAATGGCACCGACCTTTTGTCTCTCTGCGCGGAATTTGGTCTCAGTATAACTAACACATTCTTTCGGTTGCCTGAAAAGTATAAGACGTCATGGATGCACCCCCGCTCCAAACACTGGCATCTGCTTGACTACGTTATAGTGCGCAGACGCGACTTAAAGGACGTACTCATTACCAGGACCATGCGCGGGGCGGAAGGATGGACCAATCATCGCAGAGCAGATCACAAAATTCCTGCCAGACTGGCTGTTGCGAAGTTAATACACAATAAGGAGATACAGAAAGAACTTGACATGGAATTTGGAAAATCGGAATTTGGCGCCGTCACAGACTCCTCTTCCGTTAATGAGGATTGGCGCACATTCTCAAGAGCTCTACATGACTGTTCTCAGCGTGTTATTGGTAAACCGCAAAAGAAGAATCACGACAGGTTTGATGATTCGGACTCTGAATTGCGAAGACTTGTTAGTGACTACAGACAGGCTTTAAGCAAGAAGACGGTCGCTATTAAGCAGCGTAGACAACTTCAGCGAGATCTGAAATGCAGGGTGCGGGCCCTAAAAAATCTTTGGTGGCAAAAAAAAGCGGAAGAACTTCAGAAAGCTGCAGACTCCAATCAAACTGGAAAATTTTATGAGTGTCTGAAAACTGTCTTTGGCCCTCGTTGCAAACGGACAGCTCCAGTTTTTTCACGTGATGGAAGTAAACGCGTTACAGATCCTCAAGAAGTTCTTTTACGATGGGCGGAGCACTTTAAGGAAGTGCTTAACCCAAACAGCCACGGTGCCGATCTTGCCTATTTAGAATCGCTTGAGAACTCGCCAATTTCAAGTAAACTTGAAGACGCTCCCTCTTTTTATGAGTTCATACAGGCCATTGGACGACTTAAAAATGGCAAAACTCCCGGTCCAGACAGTCTGCCGTCTGAAATATATAAGTACGGAGGACCACACATACATAATAGGCTGTTTGAGTTAGTACTAAAAATATGGCACTGGGAATCTGTACCACAGGACTGGAAAGATGCCTCTACATGCAAACTGTACAAAGGAAAGGGTGAACTTTCCGACTGCGGTGCGTATAGGGGCATTTCTCTGCTCTGTGTGGCTGGAAAAATCCTATCACATATTGTAAATAGGAGGCTGCAAGAACTAGCAGAGACTATTCTTCCAGAAACTCAGTACGGTTTTCGTCCAAATAGAGGCACGGTTGACGGAATTTTTGTGGTTAAACAGCTTCAAGAAAAAAGTTTGGAACAGCACCGTGACCTCAACATGTGCTTCGTCGACTTGGAGAAAGCCTTTGAAGTACTGTAACGGACAAATTATGCTCAGCGTTAGGTCTGATAAAACAGTATTTGATCTGTCACGCTTTAAAGCTGAAAATAAAGTCGCCAAACTGTCCATCTTGGAAGTTCTCTATGCCGACGACGTCTGTCTCATGGCTGACAGTATGGAACATCTGCAGCAATATCTGGACAATCTAGACGAGTCTTGTCGCAAATTTGGTCTAGTGATAAGTGCCTCTAAAACCCAGGTCCTTAAACAACCAGCTAGAGGTAGACCTGCGAGTAGTGCTTCACTTATGCTAAATGGTAAGAAGCTGGAAGAGGTGCAGTCTTATCGGTACCTTGGGAGCTTAATAAGTAGCGACAACCGTCTGGAATCTGAAATCTCAACACGCATAGCTAGGGCTGCGACAGCCTTTGGTAAGCTGCAACAAAGAGTTTGGAGGGAACGCGGTCTAAGTCTTCATACTAAGATGCTTGTATATAAAGCAATTATTTTACCTCTCTTGCTTTATGCGTCGGAGACGTGGTGCCTTTACAGAGGTGATATTCGACGCCTTGACGTCTTCCACATGAAATGCTTTCGGGAAATTTTACGTGTATGCTGGGAGGACCGTGTTCCCAATACCGAAATTCTACGCCGTACCAAAATGACTGGTATGGAGTGCCTCCTAATGAAAGGACAACTAAGATGGTGCGGACACGTGGTGCGGATGGACTCTTCAAGACTGCCGAAAGCTGTTTTCTATTCCCAACTTAGCTGCGGAAAACGCAAAGTAGGTGGTCAATACCTACGGTTTAAAGATGTCCTAAAGCGCTACCTACTCTCAAGCAATATAGCCGTCAACGAGTGGGAGGAACTTGCACAACAAAAGTTTGAATGGCGAAAAGCTATTAGCTCAGGCACCATCGCCTTTGAACACGCGCGTCTTCAGGAACTCGACGCCAAGCGCCAGTTTCGGAAAACTCGTCCTAAGCCCTCATACAATTATACATATAACTCCAGCGGTCAACTGTATTGCGGCAGCTGTGACCGTGTGTTTAAGAGCAAATTCGGTTTTGCATCACACGCTCGAGCGCACGCTCGGGTCTAAGATGGGTCCTTGTCGGGGTGTCGCCGTCGACGGAATCGTTGTGGAGGACATCAGTTACTATAAGAATGGCGATGAGCTTTAATTTAAATTACGAATTCCAATAAAAATACAAGTTAAATGACAAAATAAAACAAAAAATGTGTTGCTTCTATCAGTAACATATAAAAGTAACGATTAGTTCGGAAAGTTACATTATATATATATATATAACAGCAAACGAGCAATGGATCGAGGAATATAGGCCGATGGTTTATTGAAAGAATTAAAATAAAAAAGAAATAAATATATATACATATATATTATATATGTATATATATATTTATTACTTATATATTATAAATATTAAGAAGCGATTCACAATTCACACATCCATCACTTATGGTATAATAATTAACAATTCATTTCATGCTCAACCGGCGTGAGATAATGCAGCGACTAATGAATATTGATGAAGCGAACAAGTTTTATCAGGATCGTACCAAGAGGCTTGCCTCTGCCTATCCCTTTAACACACAAGCGTGTGATTATGTATTTATGTAAGTAAATAAAACAGAGACCCAAATTTCCCAGTAAGTACGACAACATTATACCTTTCATGGCAACCCCAGATCAACTCAGCACAGCACTATTGTTGACAGTTTACGAGGCCAGTAAAGCCGCTCTATCCAGCACAAGAGTGCTGTAAAATGTAGAGTGTCCCGGCTAAATTGTTAATAGTGACGCTGATGGTGCCAGTCTATTGGAGATTCCGTATCTGGCACCTGGGACTAGCGGCTAGAAGTGAGGCGGCTTTATAAAACTGGGCCTCGTTCTACCAAGCGCGTATTTGGCCAATATAGTGTAAATTGTGAATCGGTAGAAAGTGCAGGCCTCTCCTAATACAGGTTTTTATGCTTAAATGAAGAGATCCAAAACAAAAAATGGTTACGTAAATAAATAACTTTAAATTTGAATCGGCGGCCCTTATCATTATACGCTTGAATCACGACCTGGAGAAACTAATACATTAGGAGACAAAGTGAGTTACTGTAAGTCTCTTGACTGTTCAGATTGGGCTCAGATGGGCAGGCCACAAATAGAACGCATGCCGGATAGCATAACAGCGAAAGTAATGTCCAAATGGGTTCCAGGACAAAAGAGACCGACGCGGTTAACAGACTTACCGTAACTGACTTTGTCACCTTATGTGTTAGTTTATGCCCTTCGGGCAGGCCGGAAAAGAGGCGGCCTGACTGCAAAATGAAAACCTTAAAAAGATGGAGCAGGTGTCAGCATGGAAGAAAGATGCAATGGAGCGAGCGAAATAGAAAAAAAATGTCGAAGAGGCCAAGACTCACACCGGGATGTAGCTCCACAGGAATTAAAGTAACGAAGCTTCAGCAATACATTGATTTGTGTCAAAATGTTGTTTATTTTTTATCTATGTTTAAGAAAGCGAAAAAAGGTTAAAAAAATTACGAGTATCAAAAATAGCAAATGTGTTTGATGTATTTGTGTTACGAACATAATAACGCATTTTCTGATTTGTGAGCGTGTTATGTGTGTGTGAAAATATAAATAAATGGTTTATCTATCTATATATACTTGCATATTAGCTAAGTATATAATAGTGGTGGTGGTGGGCACGAGTGGTGGTTAAGCCCATACTCTCTCCCTGAGAGAAGGTTGTGCCCTACAGTGGGACGTATACAGGCTGCTTATGTATACCGCGCTTTAACATTATGTAATCGAAAAATATTACAAATCTCGTAAAGTTTCGTAAGCTTATAAGCCAGAGGTAGGATTCCACGGCGGTACAAAGGGAAAAGAGTTTCTATTCCAAGAAGACGATGCAAAGACATCTGGGGCCTAACTATGCGCACCAAATCCTGAGCGATTTCAATCCTACATTCATCATCATCATCATCATCAGCCAGTTGACGCCCACTGCAGGACATAGGCCTCCTTCATGGTTTTCATAACCATGAGGGGTTTTGCCAGCGATTCCAATCGTCTGACTGTCAAACATGGCATGCATGGAATTTAACAGCTAGACAATTGGAATCGCTCAGGATTCGGTGCGCATAATTAGGCCACTGCATGGGTCCACTCCAATCCGCGGTGGGCATGCGTGGTGATTAAGCCCATACTCTTTCCCTGAGAGAAGGCATACTGTAGCCAGTGGGACGTATATAGGCTGCTTATATTATGTTATAGGTAGTACGACGGCATAAGTCACGTGTTTTGTGGCGCAAAAATGACAGAATTTGACAATGAATGTACTGGAATGAAGTGGAAAGTCGCGACTTTTGACATTTAAAACGCGTGACTTGTGTCGCCGTACTAACCATGCTGGTAGTTAGTAGTATTGCCATTCTTGTCTCGTACGCACGCGTCGCACCCATCGGGGTTCTTAATCTGACTACTTAACAAATCGCAATGCGACTTGCAGCGTTAAAACAGAGGATACTTCAAGATCCAATATCTACTTAAGTATGTACTTGAACTCTGCCAAATTATTACAAGAGTTGTCTTATTTAAATGTAGGTAGGGGTAATATTTTATGTAGGTAAATTAAAATATTAAAAATAAGTAGTTTAAACTATAACTTTGGGGATGGTTAACTATGGCAATCAGTAAAATTGCTGCTTTAACTTAAAAAATGGTTCGAGCGTCTTATGGTCGGCACCGGATAACTGAATTGTTATTTTACTTTTTACGCATACTGGACGGCTGGAAAAAAAGTCATTTCTGCCACGATACTTCGTACCCCCTTTATTGGTTATTACAGTTTTGTACCAAACGCTGAAAATCGCGGTTATCTATCTACTTTTTATTCCTTGTCATTGTAAATGTAAATAAATAAAATAAATAAACAAATGTAAAGACGAAGAGGATATTACTTTAATATATTGCTAGCAATTTTAAACTCACCCTATAGGTGGCTTAAAAGAAAAATGCCCGCTTTGGCAGGAACAAGCCATGTTTTCCCTCACCTTGAGATTTACCAAAGAATGCCTCTCGTGTTCCTAATTCTGCTTATTTTTCCCCAAAAATGTCTCGTTTGGATGTTTTGTTAAACACAGAGTGGGATTATCCGCGTCTTAAGGATTATGTCACTCGAATAGACCGAATTGCGCCAAATAGTCCAGTCAAAAAGGACAAAAAAAGCGCTAATTCCTGACAGGCTGGATTTTTGCGTAGATCTTAAATACGTCATTACAAATGCTATGTGAAAAGTCCCCCATCGATCCCGTTTGTGCGTTGTTTTTCTTTTAATTTTTTTTATTTGTCCTTTTCCGTACTTCCATTGGAATAGGTGAAAATTCAGAAAAGCTTTCCAAAGTGTATCAGTTGTACGAAAATTATCCTCTAGCTAAACAGTATTTGTAATTTGGCATACACATTCACTGAAACAAATACATTTTAAAACGCTTTGCAGCGGTGTTATTTTAGTAAGCTGGTATTTGCTCGTTTAATTTACAAACGCAATAAGGAACTGTAATTTACCGTAAATACTATTTAAACACTATTGCTTTTAAATAACAGTATCTGTTTACGAATGCAAGGCCTACAGGTAGATATTTTTTTTATGTAGCCTATATACGTCCCACCGCAAGGCAAAGGCCTCCTTCGTGGTTTTCATACCCATGAGGGGTTTTGCCATAATCGCCACGCTTGGCAGGCGGGTTGGCGATCGCAGTATGCGGTTGGAATCTCAGGAAGACACTGCTGCACGTCTCCTGGTAATTGGTTTCCTTAGTCGCCTTCTACGACATCCACGGAAGGAAATTGAGTGACACTACTCTTAATCCGGCGCCACACGGAATCTGAAAAAAAAAATATTTTGACGGCCAACTACGAAGCCCACTGCGCGTGGCACGACACGCACTTGGCCGTTTATTATTTTATTTTATGTCCTTTTAAGATTTTTTCTGCGTTACAGTTGCACTATCTGATAGAGAAGCTTGTAAATATAAGTGATAAATAGAATGATCATTCTTCTTTATAGGAAACTGATTTACTGAAGGCGACATTGGTAAAGCGTGTAAGTCTAAATAAATTACGTAAGCTCTGATAAACTGTGTGTTTATTTATTTATGTATTTATTATTATTATTAAGTATCTCGAACTATCTTTTAAATGTACATAAACTTAACGATTAAATAATACATCTTAAAACAAAATAAAAAATGTGTTATTTATATGAGTAGTTTAAAACATAATAATAAAACAAATATAAAAAGCCATGAGGGAGGCCTATGTCCTGCAGTGGGCGTCAAACGGCTGATGATGATGATGAATAAAACAAATACCTATAACAAAAAAAGTGTTTATAAAACACAAAATCGCCTTGTGTACTAGGAATGTCTTTTTTAGTCCTCTAGTAGAACTTTATTGTAACTTATGTAACTTTATGTAGGTATGTTTGTAATTGTACTACCAATTTTTTTTTAATTTATTTTGACATTATTATTCTTTTATTACATTGCGAGGAATGTGCACTATATATACAAATAATAACCAAGGCAAGCATACTTTTAAAAATACAAACTTAACCTAGTACTAATGTTATGCGTTACTGTTGGTACTTTAGATAAGTACCAAACAAAAAAGAGAAAAACCTACGACATACAAAAGACAAAATAATATACATAAGAACATGTTTTTTTTAACCTAAGATAGAGAACACTTTATTGCACAACGAGGTGAAAGAATAACAAAAAATAACCTACCTACCTGTAAAGTATGTAAAGGTTTATTATTATTAACTCTAAGTATAAATATTAATATTCATATTTGCACCGACAAACCGTCTCACTTTTTCTTGAGCAACTCTCCATCTTCAGTTGTCTGGAAGAAATTGCTATAAGCAGTAAGGCCGCCAATTGTCAATATATTATGTTTGTGTTTTTTTCTGGTACACAATCAAGAATATTCTTATGTTATCTTATCTTGTCTTGTCTACTTCACGTGTTTCAGGAATTGCGCAGGTACACGTTTATGTGTGTATACTAAACACAATCATTGTTAGCGAATTCTTTTGAAACTGGCAAATTGATAACCATTGCCCCTCTCTCCATGATACAATAATAAATTTTGACCTCGATACGTTTTATTTGCAATCAGGACTGTTGTTTTACTGTCTAAGGCCGGCCACATACAGTCGGAATTATTCCGTTTCGGAATTTTGATTCGGAATTCCGATCGCAGTAAATTCATACAAACCTATGGACCTACCACATACATACGGCAGGTTTCCATTCGTGGCATGTCCATAGGTTTGTATGAATTGACTGCGTTTGAAATCGCGATTCGAAATTTCGATGTAGAATTCTGAAACGGAATTCGGACTGTATGTGCCGGCCACATGCAGTCGGAAATCCGTGTCGGAATTTCGATTCGAAATGTCGATTCGGGATTCCGAACGCAGTAAGTAAATTCGAACAAACCTATGGACCTACCACATACATACCTACAGTAGTTTTCCATTCGAAATTTTCTCCGTAAAATTCCGGAACGGAATTTCGACTATATGTGGCCGGTCTTAGACAGGAGAATAAAATTGTGGTCAGCCTTAAAGCCATCGAAAAAATTCGACAGGCAATTTGAAACAAGATAATCTAATAATTATTAAAATCTCGTGTCACAGTGTTTGTTATCAAACTCCTCCGAAACGGCTTCAGAGAGTAACTAATGTGGCAGAACAACGTTTTCCGAGTCAGCTAGCATGACATATCAAAAAGTGCTAATTTTACTGACTTATTTTACCACTAATCCAATTTTCTAGCTAGACTTTGTAAGAGTTGGCTAGAATTTTCGCTCAATATCGGCCGTGCATTTCCGGCAGGGGCCGTAATGAGCGCTGCCATTTAATAGAATGTCCGATGCCGGACCCTTTCAAAGGAAACCAATTTAAACTAGGTGTTTGAGAAGCACTTGATTAGATTTAATGGACTAAGGACTTCCTTGAACACGTCGCAGCGTTTAATAGTTGTTTCACAAAAAATACATATACCTAGTTTTATTTTTTCGCAATTTTTCTGAACGATGCCAAGGTAACTAAGGAGATTAATTTTATATTTTTTATACCTTGAAAATCCTGCGTTACGTATCCATCAATTTTCATTACATTACATAAATTCGCGCACGCATTCCCGGAGGGGTAGGCAGAGACCAAGATTTGCCACTTATCACGATCCTGACGCAAATCTTTCGCTTCATCGACATTTCTCAGTCGCTAGATCATAAGACTTCATCAATTTATTTTAACAAAATGTCTGTCTAGATGAACTTTTTAAGCCCAGCCTGAATGAATGCTTAATAAATTCATTGAAAAACCATCGGAACATAATTCAGGCAATCGTAAAACCAGATTGGAAATTACATTGTACAAACCCATTCCGCCAGAGGACTGGACTTTGGAATTAGGTTTTTGTACATCAAAAGATAACCGTATTGTGGATAATTCTTTATGTTTTGGAACAAAATATATGGGAGAAAGGTTGAATTATTTTATATGCAGCCTATAAACTCTGAAATTTGGGTGGTTTGAGAGCCGCGGTTATGTAATTAGTAATTAAAAAACCGGCCAAGTGCGAGTCGGACTCGCGCACGAAGGGTTCTATACCATTATCTATACAATATTAGACACAAAGATAAAAAAACAACAAAAAATCACATTTGTTGTGTGGGAAAATAATTGTTTTATTTTGTTTTTAGTATTTGTTGTTATAGCCAGAAATACATAATCTGTGAAAATTTCAACTCTCTAGCTATAACGGTTCTTGAGATACAGCCTGGTGACAGACAGACGGACGGACGGACTGACGGACGGACGGACAGACAGACAGCGAAGTCCTAGTAATAGGTTCCCGTTTTTACCCTTTGGGTACGGAACCCTAATAATGAAATTCAGAACATCTAGTTAAAAATCGAGTTGAGAAAATATCGCGATCAATTAGTACCGCCTTTCTGTCTATCAGAGCAATGACCCGCGGCACGCACCCACGGGTGACCCACCGGTCTGGCTGGCTAATAATAGCCCCCATAGATTCGATTTTGGGTCGAGATATTATTGAAAAGTATCTTTTTTTTTTAAATTACTAGCGTAACTCGAAAGCTATTATTAAGATTCATTAATTTTGCTATGGCTCTCAAACCGCCTAAAATTCATGGTTTATATACGACGCACTGTTCGGCTCAGGTCTCCTCTCAGAGAGAGTATGTGCTTTACCACGCGTGTCCACTGGCTTGGCAATTTCAAGCTCTGAGATATGTGAACACTCAGGCATCCGAGTGCTTCAGGTTTCCTCCAATGTTTTCTTTCACAGTCAGCGAGTGGTACTGCTGCTATAAGTCCACAAATCTACGATACATTGAAAACAAAGTCAATCGCACATGCTGAGGTTCGAACCCACCATCGCCTCGCGACTTTGTACGCAGGGAATTCAGAGTGTCGGACTCGCGCACGAAGGGTTTCGTACCGTTATCTTTACAACATTTGAATATTTTAAGCGTCTACCTGTTGCCGTTATTAATATCGAGTACAAAACGGCAAAAAAATCACGTTTGTTGTATGGGAGCCCAACTTAAATATTTTATTTTATTTTATTCTGTTTTTAGTATTTGTTTTTATAGCTAAAACAGAAATACATCATGTGTGAAAATTTCAACTATCTAACTATCACGGTTCATGAGATACAGCCTGGTGTCAGACGGACGGACAGCGGAATCTTAGTAATAGAGTCCCTTATCCTTTGGGTACGGAACCCTAAAAAGCATTCTATGAGGACGTAGTCTATTCGTGTCAAAGATCTCGTGCAAATCGGTTCGTGAAAAAACATAAAACCTTCCAGGCCAGTACTTGTTATTTGTTTAGTCGACCGTTAAGTACACACGTATAGTCTTTAGCGAGGTCATGGGATTAATAAGCGAAGTGTCAGCTTTTTGTTTGCACCTTTTATTCCTTCCACACACTGCATCAGTACAAATATGGTTGAAATTCACCTGTGGTTTTTGCGTCTCTTTTACGCAGGGAAAACACATCTTGCTGGCACAACCTAAGCGGGAAGAACGATTGACCGAGTCACTGAGCGAATGATCAGATTGAATGATTGAGTGGCCAATCGATGGAAGTGCTTCGTGCACATTCTCTTGCTAAATGTCGTTTTGCGGAGTGTGCACGCGACTTGAGTGAAGCTGCATTACGTTGTACATTGTTGCCACGAGTCTACCCAGTAGCGATAAGAGCTACTTTGCAACAAAAATGTAAAGGTTGACCCGGTGTTGACTGTACAGTAAGAATATTCTCTGCTGTGGTCATTGGATGTAAATATTTCCGTGTTCTATTCAATTCGTGTATATTATTAAAATATTCATGGCGGGTGCATACTATTGCGGTTCACACATTATTGCGTTTTGTTTGAAATCATCATCATCATCATCAGCCTATGCTTGTCCACTGCTGGACATAGGCCTCTCCTATAGCACGCCACTGAGCACGGTCCTCGGCTACTCTCATCAAAGTGCGATTTCGAAATGTGTTCGGTTGTGCATAAGGAGTACAAAAATACTATTATCAAACCGATTGAAAAGGAAATTGGGTGACAGGCAGTGGACTCGGTGAGTATTTCTTCCAATACAAACGTGGTGAAACCTATCATAATTGATATTAAAAAAACCTACAGTAAATAATCCAACAATTTTACCCAAGGTTTGATATATTTTTCGGATTAGTATTAGGTAACAGCAAGTATTTATTAACAAATAAGTACCTCAGACATATATATTCTGGCAATAAACAATTCAATTGCTCGTCTCTAGCACATACTGGCGTGTGTGCCGGTCTCAGCGCTTAAATTGTCAACCCGCAGTATTCAACACTTAAGTAAACAATTACATGGTATTCGTTAGCAAGATTGTAAGGGGATATTCTAACCATAGAAGCAGTGGTACTGGTACATACGTACATGTATGGAGTATACTAAACATCAGAAAACAGAAATCAATCATTTATTTCAACGTAAAGACATTACACTCTGTTTGTTGAATGTCAATGCAATATGTTACTATGTTAGCCGCTGCCTTTGGGCCGTATTTGTAGTGAAGAAAAAGGCAGCAGGAAAAAATCTCCACTCTGACCATCTTTGTCATCATCATCATCATTCAGCCACAAGAAGTCCACTGCTGACATAGGCCTCCTCCGTGGATCTTTTCTCAAATCGTTTTAAACTTAATAAATCAGAGCCTATATGATAAGGCCCGATGCTCGGTGCTCGGACGATGTGGCCAGGTCAGCAGGGGGCACGATGATGCGAATGGCGGGAGACCGCGAAAGATGGCGTGCTGGGGAAAAGGCCTATATCCAGCAGTGGGCAGAGGTGGGCTGATGATGATGATGATGATAATGATATGATAAGATTCCGCGATTGCCATCAATAACTTTTAGAGCCAAAACTTTAGTTGATTTTCTTACAAAAGTAGAAAAAACATAAATGCTGCGGCCAGACACGCGACCAGCACCCGTTTACGAGCATAACGCAGGGGTCAGCCATCACCAGCCTCGACCATTTTAGAGGGAGATAGGTGACCCGCCCACCACGCCACCATTCGAATGGCCTTCAGCAAACCTGCAGATTGAGTTCTTTTCAGTTATAAAATGTGTGACATAGCTATTAATATCACAATATCACGTCGTCTGTACACTTTTTAAAACTATATAAATTATTATATTAATAGTTAATTACAGTGAAATCGTACTGGAATTAGTTTGCTACCAAGGGCCTACATCGTTCATATACTCGTCTATTCTATATAATAGTCTTTTTTACATAGCGACTTTTTAATGAATGTTTTAAATTTATTTTCAGACAAGGGTAGGACATGTTCTGGAATTCTGCTGTAAAAACGAACGCAATAGCCTACAAATGAAGAAGAGGAAGAAGAAAGACATTTATTATACCAACAAGATACATCGCAGAAACAAAGTTGTCACAAAAGGCAGCTGACTCAGCTTTGTGCTGAGGAAGTGATCTCTCAGCGATGATTTTCAGTCAGTGCCTACGGTCTATACAAATACTGTGTGTACAAATTAATGATCTTGGCTAAACGAAATTTAGAATAAGCAATCTTATTTCTATTTCTAGTGTTTACGTTATGGACGTCCCTATTTAATCTGAACATTGTATACAGATAAACATACATACTGTAACGTAATTTTACCGTTCCGTTTCTTTTAACTTTAATCGTCAGTTGATATTAAGTAATTGACCCTACTTTTCAATTCTCTTTGAATGACCGAGGCAATGTCCGCGCCCTATTTCGCGGCTATTGTTGTACACGTTGTAGCGTCGCCATTCCCCTTTGGTAATATGTACTACTCTTTGCCTATTCCCCTCCGGGCTACAACAGCGAGCGCGCGCGCACTATATCGCCATGGCCACTAAGCGCTCTAAGGCGCGAGACACACAGATGGGACGTGGGGTGAGGCCGGGGTAAGATGTATAGAGTCACAGACCAAGAGCGACCGCAGAGCAAGGACTGTGGTCTGTGACTCTATACATCTTACCGCGCCCTCGCCCCACGTTCCATCTGTGTGTCTCGCGCCCAATAGTGCGGAAGGGGAATCATCTTCGACTTTATTTGCGATCTCTTAATTTGCGTATTGTATATTAAATGATTAGAGCACATTGTGGACTGAAAGAGGATGTAGTGACTAGAATTGAGAAAGGAATGTTGCGTTGGTTTGGACATGTGAAGAGGATGAAGGAAGAAAGATTGACGAAACAAATATATCAAGCGAATGTGGGTAAAAGGGCCAATAAAGGACGTCCCAGGATATACTTCGACCAAATAGAGGATGTATTAGCAAAGGGCAAGATAAAAAGTACCCGAAACCGGCATGCATGCATGCAACGACTAATGAATGTTGAGGAAGCGAATGTGATCTGTCAGGATCGTGGCAAGTGGCAGTCCCTAGTCTCTGCCTTAGGATACAGGCGTGAGTTTATGTATGTATGTATCTTAATCAACTTATGTTATGTTGTTTTGCCCCGCTATTTGGTGTTCCACGGCCTGGCTCAAATGACATGGCTTCCACAGCATGGTTTCCACACATGGACTTTTATTCGGCCGACTTCCACCTACCCACCGACCAAAATATGCCTGACCCACTTCTCTGCGGCTTCTTCGCCTGCAGTGAACCAGGAACTAGTGTCGTGTTAGTTCAACGCTCCTTCGGAAACTGACTTAGTCCTCTTTTACTCACGGCCCTCTGCCGACTTTTCTAGTGTTTTGGTTTTTTGTAAACTACCCATCTATTCTGCTTTCAGTAATTAAATCTTTTGCTAACGGTTTCTTACCTCTTTCATTAAGACCCATTACATTAAATACACACAAACAAACAAACAAATGTTTAAAGTAACATAAAATAGGTAACTCTGAGCCCCAAACTAAATTAAATTGTATCTTGGGGCACAGTGGTCCATTCAGGGTGAACTTAAATATATCACAACATTGTGTTTGTACAGTAATAAAATAAATTTTAAACATGCATACAGCAAACTATAATATGGCTCAAGTCTTTTATTTCAAATAATAAAATAAACCTACATACAATATTATTAAAATATTATTATAGATATTATATTGATACGATAGTTTGTACGAGTTTAATATAATAAAATAAAATAGACTATTACATAAACATAAGTATAAGCCTGCTGGAATTAATATGACATACATAAAACTACATAAATATACTGTGATAGATGCATCGTAATAAGTAAACCAAACATCTTTTCCAATTCCAACTTTGGTAATTTATTCACGTCGGATACATATCATATTACCACCCTTTTGAGCTCCGCCGTAGTCGGGTAAGAAGGGCCCCTATCCCGTATCTCTTACCTATTTCCGCTAAAAGCTTGCGATGTAAATCGAATTGAGCTTATGCCAATTTATCAGGCTCCACGACACCTTATGAGGTGTTAGCGCCGAGACGAAACGTTCCCTTTGGGTTTCTAACCGACTATTGATGAAAAAGTAGGTTCGAGAAAGAGTGACAGAATTGTTGTTGCGAAAGTAAGCCTGCTGTTATGTCTAGCATGCCGTCTTACTTTGACAATCGAACATTTTAGCGACTATAAAAAATATGTACTTTTGATAAATAGAAAATAATTGAAAATAGAGAATGTTTATTTGTCTTCAAACATAGTAAACTTGGTATGAATCTTTGCGAGATAATAAAATTACGGACATTTTAAAGACATTTTTGTTTTCCTACGCAACATAAAGTCGGTTGATAGCAAAAATCCTACTCGGATCTAAAAATCTCGGAAAAATCCTATGTGGATAAATACTGAGTAGGAATTCCATCTCCAATACACGACCTTTACTGCTACCTCTTACACTCGTAATAATGACAAGCATAAATTAAAACCCGATCCACTTTTTGCTTTTATTACAAAATCGATTTTCAGAACTGCCAATAAATCTCTGTCACTTGAAATATTTTAATTTTGTACTTTATTTATGAACTCAGAATTGGACCGTGTCACGCAGAAATTATGCATCGATAATGTTTTTTCGCGATTTCACAGTTAATAATAAAAGTTGTTTGTATCGATGCCAACCTACAAGCCTCCACCAATCCGGACTTGGCCCCCGTGGTGGAGTATGGCCTATACCTTCCTCAGGGAAGAGACCCGTGCCCCTCGGTGGGGACATAAATGGGTTGATGATGATGATGATGTATCGATGCCAAAAATTACCTTCTTTAAGTTCTACCGGCCATATGTCATGCCATAATCAGCGAACCTATGGAAATGTACAGGGTGATGTCTCTATCATAAATCCTTAATTTTAAAATTTTCCCATAACCTTTCAAGATACCGATTCTTGAGTGCTGAGATAAACTATCCGTACACACTCACACACACACATACACGCACACGTTCACGTCCACCAATCACACACACCGTAGCGGTAGAGACAACAATGTAAAGTCTACACAGAACTGTCTGCGATAAATTGGATTGCGGACAGTGCATAAAGTCCAGATTCTGTGTACGTCGATGCTGGAAATCGTGACGATTTTATACCGTTAAAATAAATATAACCAATGGAAATTCCGAGATCCGTGATTCTTAATTTAGTTTGTAGGTTTTTGTAGAATCACGCATTTGTCCCCTTCGACGAAGCGGAAGGCGAGAGAGTGCGCGTGAAGTTGTGCTGTAGCTTTTTAGCCAACTTCAAAAAGGAATCAGAATTCCTCGGATTCCTTTCAAGTCCCGGCATGGGTGGATTTTTTCCTATAAATAGGTTTTTAAAATTGAGGACAACAACGTTGTACGGGTTAGTGCAACAAAAAGAATATAATTATTTCTGTATTTTTAGTGCTTTAGTGTTTGGAAGTCGGTTTTTTTATGTAGCCTATATTTGTCCCACTGCAAGGGTAGAGGCCTTCTCTCAGAAAGAGAGAGAGTATGAGCTTAATCACCACGCATGCCCACCGCGGATTGGCAATTTCAAGCGGTGAGGTTTGTGAACACCTCAGTCACTCACGTTTCCTCTCGATGTTTTTTTTTTATTATTTCTTTACAAATACCAATTTAGAGACTAAAACCGTACATTTTCATATCGTACTTGAAATTACAGCATACGTGAATGAAGGAGGAACAAGTACAGTCTTTCCTAATTAAGAAAATTGTAGAAACTCATTTGTTCATTTACTTTTTTTGATTTTAATCTGATCAGTGAAATAAATAGTAATATGGTATCCTTATGAATATTTCTTTGTCTCCGAAACACATTATAGTCGACATTACTCGATTAATAATTGCCAAGTTACCCCTTAAAATGTATTTATCTATTAATACTTAACAATTAAACATTCCGGCAAGGTACATAAAATAAAAATTTAGCAATCATATATTATATGTTACTAGATGACCCGGCAAACGTTGTTTTGCCATATTAATTAACCTACAACCTATGCTCAGACCTACCAAATATACACAAAAAAATTCATAAAAATCGGTGAAGCCGTTTCAGAGGAGTTCGATAACAAACACTAAGACACGACATTTTTATATATTAGATTTATTTTTAAAATGTTGATATTAAGTTTAATATTATTAATTATTAACTTAATACCGGATAAATTTACTTGGTTAAGATTAACATGCTTTTAAACACTGGTGTTTTACAATATTATTGGCTTTTATTAGGCTTTTAGTAAATTCACATGAATGCCTCGTTTGTCAAGCGGTATCACTTCTGATTACCACGCCGAAGGTCGTGGGTTCGATTCCCACTGATGGCTGCCTAACATTTGTACAAACGGCCTAAGTCTGAGTGTATTTACATGTTTTTGATATTCTTGTCTTGTTGCGATAGCACAAAAAAATATATTTTCCATTTCACTTCAGTGATACGCCTTGGCTTCTTCTCTTTCATTAGTATATACACCGACAAGCATGGCCAAAGCTGGTGGGTCAGTCTCTTAAAATATACAGTTCAGAAACAATTAAGCCACTATTTCAGCACCCACGGCTTTTGCACATGACGTTGACTGTTGAACGCGTTGACGACGCGCGTAGAACGCAATCAATACGTTCTGCAAACGTAGGGCCGCGCCGGCACGTTGTAACTTTTGCTCACAATCCTCGCGTTTTTAATCTGCTAATAGACATAGACATAATTTATAGGTACTAAGATTCATTACATGTCAAATTGAGAGACAATAATTACATTAATAGCTATAAAATAATAAAATGTCAAATTTTACATAATTGTAACAATATAAATTTCAAAAATGAAAGAAAATAATATCCATTGTCTACATTATGTAGACTGTTTAAAGGCCAGGAACTTCCCGTAGCTGTAGAAGCACCTCTCGAAAAGCCATTGTTTTAATTTTATTTTAAAAGTGGACTCACTGCATGCGCTTACAATATCTTCCCTAAGTTTGTTATATGCCTCCGGACCCATGACGTGGACAGTCTTACCTGTCTTGTTCAAGTTGCGGGCGACTGCGGCAAGTCTCTGCGCTTCTCGCGTGGCGTAGGCGTGCCGGTCCCCGCGGCGCGAGTACTGCTGCAGATGCTCGCGCGCGTACTGCGCCACCTGCAGCACCAACAGCCCGGGCAGCGTGATAACGCGCTGCTCCACAAAGTGCGGCCGCGCCGACGTGTCCTGTGATACTTGCGCTATGACGCGCACGGCTCGCTTCTGCATACGGAACACGTGCTCCCAGTCGGCGGCGCGAGCCCATAGGTTTACGCCGTACTGCACTAGTGAGTGCACGGTAGAGAAGTAGCACGTGCGCACTGAATCTGCCGGCACAGTCGATGTGAGTCGGCGCAGCGCGAAGCATGCCCTGCCCAGGCGAGCGCACAAGCTCTCAATATATGCCCCCCATGTCAACGCCCTATCCAGCTGAAACCCGAGAAACGGAGCTGTGTCAACCTGCCAGATCTAGACTCCTTCAATATCGACTGCTACTAGAGGCTTGATGCGCACTGAAAGGTCGAACTCAATATATTGGGTTTTAGAAAGGTTGAGCATCAGTCCGTTCTAGCGGAACGCAGAGGACGCGCTCATAAAAACGCGCGTCGTCAGCTCATAAAAAACGTGGTGTGCAAAGGTCCTTATGGCTTCCCAACTCAGACAAAAGAGGACTAGCTACTTAAGTGCAAGCGCTACGATGCGATGAAGGATAATGTTCCTTACCGCGATCCACGCCGCACTTAGCTCCTTTTGTTCCCCACCTCTTTTTTCCAACCTAAGAGACAAGACATTCTTAGGATTACGGCAATTTTAAAAGGGCCTAGAATCTGTTATTACCTTGCAGTACAATGACAATTGCATGAACGAGTCGATTTCATTTCATTGCCGCTTCGAGTCTACGCGCACACACGCGTCAACCGTCTAAGCGTAAAAAAAACGTAACATGAACTCACGCCTGCCTCAGATTGATAGGCAGAGGCCAGGGTTTGACAGCTCTGGCATGTACGATAATGACTTTGGTTTCTAAGTTACGTACTAGCAACAGTGCCACTCGGTAGCTCTGAACGACACAAAGTGTCTAAGGTGTTCAAAACGTCAGCACTTGAAACCGAGAATCCGCGATGGGTACTCTTCTGAGCTCTCTGAGAGAAGGCCTGTGCCCTACAGTGGGAATTGCTTAATATTATATATTGCATGCAGCGAGTTATGAATGAATGTTGATGAAGCGAAACCTTAGTCTCTGCCTACCCCCCAAGGATGCAGGCATGGGTTGATGTAATGTATGTATGTTTTACAACCATGCTGCAATGTAAAAGAATATGAAAAATTTAAGTCGTTATTCAAGAACTAAGTTACCTTGTCTTAATTTAGGCTGACTTTAGTCGTAAACTTAAACTGTGCCCAAAATTATACTCCATCAAACTTAGCACCAAAGGCAACTATAATTGAACAGGACGCATACACGTGTTAATCATTTGTTGAGCAACTGAATTTAAATTACCGTAATCACATCCATATCATTGATAGCTACAGCAGCATTATACACTGGCCTGCAAAACTAAGTATCACACTTTTAAAATTGCAATAACTTTTTATGTACACAAGATATAATTTAGAAATAAAAAGAACTGGAAAAAAAGTTTTATTTTGCAGTATAGTTTAAAAGAAAGCTGATAAAATTAGTTGATAAACGTTTTTTTATTTTAAATCTTTAACTTCTATAGTTTAGAAAAAAATATAAAATGAAAAGTGTGATACTTACTTTTGCAGGTCAGTGTATAATGTGTTATATAATGCAAAATCAAAAACCCATTTATTGGGTATCGGTAAATTAAGGCTACTGTTACGTCGGGCATTCTGTCTCGCTCGCACAAGCTTTAATTTGTTTAGTGATTTTACTAAAATTATACTTTTGATAAAAGTGGTCTTAGAGTTTGATAGATAATAAAATTACAGATTTTTTAAATTCATATTTGATTTCTATTATTTAGTTTTTCATACAGAAAAGTTATTTCCAAATTTATCAAAATCTAGGTACAGGATAAGAAAAATATGTTTCGCATGTCCGTAGTTTTATTATCCATAAAACCCTCCGGTCACATTTATCCATTTATCAAAAATGTGAGATTTTGCGAGCGACACAACTGCCCGACATAAAAGCAGCTTTAAGCCTCTTCCGATGATCATAAATATTGACGCCAACAATGATAGTCTATGTATAGTACAATAACGATCGTATAGTATATGCTTGAAGTTGTTAGTTGTGTAAAGCAGATAATAAAAACCCTGTTTTTACAAAACCCTACACTGCGCGTGGCCCGACACGCACTTGGCCGGTTTTACCGCTGCTCCGACTCTCCAAGGTGTGCTGGAAGAAATCTCTGAGGTGAGCTCGCTTGTTCCTTCTTACGTAATTTCCTGTTCAATACTTCATGTGCAATAAGTATAATTTAAATTTTTTTGTAGTACGACGACGCTAGTCGCGCGTTTTAACGTCGACAGTCGCGACTATCTAGTACATTAACTGTCCAATTCTGACATTTTTGAAGAAGAAGAAGAAGAAAAAACATTATTATAAAAACAGTGCACACGCCACAATAACAAAACAAAAAAAACAAAGAAAATATTTCAACCGAAATGTTATAAAAAAGAAAGGAAAACGAACGGTCACGGCGTGTCACTGCTGCTATAAATGGCAACTGACTCAGCAGTATGCAGAGGGTCAAGCCTTCAGCGCTGATTTTCAGTCAGTGCCAGGTTGCCAGGTTGGTTTTGCGCCACAAAACGCGTTCGGTCTAGATACTTAGCCCGGGCTAGGGCTTCCCACTTGGTTGTAACAGCTGGCTCACTACAAGAAGGGATGATGAGTTCTGCACGGCTAGTACTATGACACGAGTTGACTCGTGCAGAACTCATCATCTCTTCTTGTAGTGAGCCAGCTGTTACGACCAAGTGGGAAGCCCAAGCCCGGGGTAAGTATCTAGACCGTATTGAAATGGGAATTGGGTCCCTCGGAACTGGGGACCCTTTAATCATTGGACCGGTAATGATAATGTCCAATAGGCAATTATTTTAGCACCGGATTCGGTACTAAAGAGGGTTAATAAACATTTTAACTCAAAATTTCCGTTCACATATTTACGCCACATTGGTGCCGGCCTGGATAGCATTATTTTAATGTGCTAATTGGCATGGGAATTGGTGTTTGTGCACATCAGCGCTCAAAATAGCCAATACTAGATGGGTACGCGTGGTGATTAATCCAGTACTCTCTTTCTGCGAGGCGGCTTATGCGCTGCAGTGGAAAGTATATAGGCAGCATTTAGTATGTATATACCTAATTAGCATTAGAACATTTGTTTATACTCGTACATACAATCCCAAACTGGCATTTAACATGGCTTAACATGAGCTCGTCTTAACAACATCTACATAAGTAGAGGAAAACCAAAATACATCTAGTTTTTGTAGAAGCATAATTTGGAGCCGTTGCCAAGTTATGTGACCGGCACATAGATTTTGGGCACCTACTCCAAAATACATATTTTCTACAATACATACTTTGAATTCGAGTTCCCTCCATTACTCCAGGATCCCATCATCAGATCCTGACTTGATGACCACAAAAAGTCTGCTCTTTCGAACAAAAAAATAATTTTGCAAATCATTTCAGCCGCCTTCGAGTAATCGGGGAACACACATAAAAAATAAAATACAGAGAAAGATTCCGACGAAGTGAGAACTTCCTCCTTTTTTGAAGTCGGTTAAAAAGTAGAGGATGACAAATCATTATTTTTTATGTAGCCTATGTAAATAGGTGCTCCACTACGGGGCACAGGTCTTCTCTCAGAGCGAGAGTATATGTTTTATCACCACGCGTGCCCACCGCGTTATATATTTATTTCATCAATCTTTCTTCCTTCATCCTCTTCACATGTCCAAACGCAACATTCCTTTCTCAATTCTAGTCACAATCATAAAAATATAAAATTATATAATATTCTTATATCTATTTTTATATAAAAATATCTTTTTCAATATTGTTAAGTTGCATAGGCTACCCGTTATTTAGCTTTTTTCTATTGTTTTGTCAGTGGTTGCCTGAAAGAAATTACTCTTAGTAATAAGGCCGTCAGTTCTACGGTATTATCTATCATCCGCATAGAAGTATAAAAAAAACGTGAGAATCAAAGTCCTAATTCATCCCAAAATAGACCCAAACTACTTCATCGCAGTAACTTCATAATAACTTCCACAATTAACAAATCTAATCCCTCTTCCAGACCATTAGACAGTCCAACGATTCAAAGCTGTCGAGAGACATACCGATGGCCACTGAATACGCGCTGACATACTGGCGCGAGACGGGGTCGTACTCAGCAAGGGTAGTACGAACACAATAGTCACACGTTTTAAATATAAAAAGTCGTAACTTTAATTGTCAAGTTCTGACATTTTAGTGCCACAAAACGCGTGACTCATGCCATCGTACTACCCATGCTGTAGTATTTTTGGGAATTTGAAAGAGAAAGAAAACTTTGGCCTTTGCAGCTACGTAATGAGATGATTGATACAGCGTCCAGTGGCACCTTCACTCACACTAGATGGGTGAAGAGACCACTTGGACGCTCCAGCGCCTGGGACATAATTTTTTAGATGGCTTACCCAGCACTTATACCATCCTGACAGGCTAATCGACCTAGCCCACAGGAAAGACAAGTCAATACGATATTTTCCTTCAGCTATAGCGTGGTAAGCGGTGGTATCCCAGTGGGCAGAACAATGGACTCGGAAGCGAGAGACCCAGGTTCGACTCTCAGTGCGGGCATATACCTATGACTTTCTTAATTTTCAAAGTTACGTACATCTGCGAATTTGAAAGAGAAACAATTATTACACCAACGGTCACACACACAAAACAGAAACAGTCTTATTTACATCAGTGGTTACGTTTTTCCCTTCACCACATACTATTTAAACTGCCTCTGAGGAATCGTGATTATATAAAGAAGATTGAAATAAATTTCTTTAACGGAAAACATACAAATAACAAAAAAAAAAGAAACTATACCTACATTAATACAACGTATGTAGTTTATCACTGTGTGTGTTTTACTCTGTGTGTTTTACTCTGCTGCAAAAGGCAGCAACGGAAACACAAACAGGTTCTGGTGATTTTATTTCGAGTGGACTGCCTCATTGGTGTAGCGTGCTATACAATGAGTTCAGGAAAGCTACGAATGAAAAAACTATTTTAGTATTTCTTCCTACAAAATTCACTCTAAAAAACGGCCCCTTTCCTCGCGATTAGCCTGTACCAATGAATCAGCGCAAGTTGTGCTGTAGATCACTCTGTGATTGGTTCATTCTGTGCGCCATGCGTGACGACGTAAACGTTGATTGGGTGATAGTAAATGACTTTATACAACAACGTCAAACCATTGGCTCCATGGTGTATATAACCCGTCGAAATATCTAGGTACTTCGCAAGATGGCGGTCTGACGGTGGCAGGTGTAAAGATATCTTACCGGGTAATACTGAACTCGCTTCGAATGTTAACACAATTGAAAAGCCCCGCCGCCTTCCCACAATTGAGCGTGGGGTAATTTTTTAGCGCTAGTTAGATATCTATGTTTTTAACTATCACTGAGGCAAAGGTTTTCCTCAGTGCCCGCCAGAGCTCCGCTTACCTAACGATTTACGCCAGTGTTGTGACGAGTGGAAAGCCCTGGCCTCTCCAGCTCTTACCCATCTGGGATACAAGTGTGGAGTACAAGTGATAACATTATCCTAAAAATCGAATATATAAAAATCTCGTGTCACAAAGTTGGTTATCGAACTCCTCCGAAACGGCTTCACCGATTTTCATGATTTTTTTTGTATATATTTGGTAGGGCTGAGAATTATAGGTCGTAGGTTAATTAATATGGCAATACAACGTTTGCCGGGTCAACTAGTAATAAATAAAATATATCTATTATTCCAACTGCATACTGCGATCGCCAACCCGCCTGCCAAGCGTGGCGATTATGGCAAAACCCCTTATGGTTATGAAAACCATGAAGGAGGCCTATGTCCTGCAGTGGGCGTCAAATGGCTGATGATGATGATGATGATGAAAGGATAATTTTGTTGTTGTGACGAATTATTTTTCAATACGTCCCTGGATTGAGCCCTATCAAGCAGAAACGTCCGATTAGAGAGTCAGTGGTCCGCGCAAGATATAGTCGGGTGACCTTGTGGAATCCCATTGGCCCTGTGACTATTGAACTATCTACAGTCTTAGTTTTCTTTTGATACCCAACGAGGGTTTACTAACTAAAAGATACGGCTTTGATGATGCCTGATTAGCTTTGGGACACGCTTAAGGGCTCTTTAAAAATAAATAATGCTACTTCGCACTGTGAAAAAATTGTCACACTGCAATAAAATTATACCACTGCAATAAGAATACCTCTGACTAGAAAATAAATTTTGTAACTGCAACTTAATAAACAGCTTTAGTTACCGCTATAAATTATACCGATATATTGCTGGTTATTTGTAAGTAATTTATTTCTCGAAAAATTTTACTAGCACAACCCCTTCCTCTATCCACATCATCCATGGTTAGCTGAAAGAAAATCATCATCAGCCATTTGACGCCCACTGCAGAACATAGGCCTCCTTCGTGGTTTTCATAACCATGAGGGGTTTTGCCATAAGAAAATACTTTTGAGTATTAAGCCTTTGTGCAGACATATCTCTTGTGCAATAAAGCATTTTCAAATCAAATCAAATAAAATAAAGCTTTCAAATCTAGTCGCGCTTAATAAATTTTAACAAGAGGCCTACATATTATATGTTTCTTAGATTCACAAGTTTCATGTCTTGATTACTCTGTGGAATTGTACCATTCATTTCAAAGACCAAAACTTATAGTTGGAATCTTATAGTAGTCGCATGCCTATCGGTGAAGCTATAAAACTATGTATTTAAATGGCTAACTATGTAAACAAATCTAGGAATTCAATTTTAAAGGTATTCTTACTGTCAAATCAATTTAAAACTTGATATACTTAGATATACATGTATATACCCTTTAAGCATCAATAAATCAATGAGACACATAAAATTGTGTCGGCAAAGCAATAAATTAACAATAAGCAAGAAATTAACTCAAATATTTTTTTGTCAATTAACATTTTATTTTATTTTATAAAGGAGGAAAAACATAATTTACAAAAAATACTCAAATAGAGTTAGTTTAATTTAACAAATGAGTTAGTTTAACAAATGGCATGCATAAAAATATACAATGATACACACAAAATGTATATATATATATTTCTGGGATTGGAAGTCACTAAACCTATGCACAAGAACCTATGAAAACGGCCTCTGAGTTTATTCATACTGCTACAAAGAGTGGATACGAAGGTTATCTAATTTTTCGATTTATTAATAAGTTTAGTACACAAATGGTTCTTACTGAAATTATAATCAAAATATAAATAAATATAATTATAAGCAAAACAGCGAGTACTTAAGTGAATTATAATTTTTTCATGTTTCAGACGGGTAAATTATTTAATTTTAGAGTTTTTGCTTCCGTTGTTTTTTTCTCGTGATTTATTTATGTAGCCGTTATCACAGCCTATTCACGTCTCACTGCAGGGCACAGACCATCTCTTAGATAAAAAGTATGGGCTTAATTACCACGCGTGCCCACCGCGAATTTGCTATTTCAAGCGCTGAGGTATGTGAACACCTCAGACACTCAGTTGTGGGACTTAGTAAATCATTGTTTTTCTTAAGCATACTTATTAATTTATTGTTTAAAGATTATAGTACAGTACTGTATAAGTTGCGCCCGTACGGCTACGGTGCTGTGTAATTCAGTCTTTGAAGTTTTTACAGTGCATCCACATAACATAACATAACCAGTTTCTGATTGGATATTTTTCATCTTGGATAATATTTTTAGCTACTATTAAAGTTACTTAATATATCGCTAAATGTAGCTCCACAAAAAAAAAACTCGTTGAACATCGCCTTGGATAAGCTCTATACTAATTGTGCGCATAGTTAGACCACTGAACAATGCTACTTTATACTTTAGCATTCTCGTAAAAGTGTCACTAAGTGCAGAAAGTAACGTTCCAAAACAATACTAGTTTGCTACGCCGTAGAAGCGGCTACGAGGCGTAGCAAATGCTACGAAGTAAAGCACGCTACGAGCTACGCTAAGCGCTACGATAAACAAAATTAAGTGCTGTGTTCAGCTGATGTACGTAGGAAGTCTATAACGTAAACATGCAATTTTAACCGCTGAAACATAAGCAGCACACACCGCTTCTACTTAGAATTCATCTTAGGTTATTATTCAAGCAAATTCTAATTGTATGCCTTGTTTAAATTTGTTTAAACATTTAAGGCTGACTTGCACCACTTCTTAAATGTTACTTAAGTCGCCATTTAAATCGACTTTTGTATGAAGAATTTTAGTTTAATACTGTTCAAGCCACATTTAAGAAAGTGGTGCAAATCGGCCTTAGTGTGATTGTTTGACTAAAAATCAAATTTTGCTAACACAAACTTTGACAAAAAAATATTAGTAGAGTTTTAAAAAGCTATTTAGAGGCTAAAAATCCACCCATGCCGGGACTTGAGCCCGTGACCTCTGGCTACCCGTTCTAGCGATTCCCAACTGAGCTAATGGGCAAGGGCAGGCATCAGTGAAATTTCGAGGATCTTTACAAACTTTCTCTGTATTACGTACAGGCAGCAACACCTGGCCGAAGCAATTTACATCATTTGCAGCCCCGAGTAACCCACTTTGCAGTTAGGTTTTACATCAGAACGATATCGCTGTACTTACATGATTATATTCTTTTTGTTGCACTAACCCGTGCTGAGGACCATTTTAAAAACCTATTTAGAGGCTAAAAATTCCACCCATGCCGGGATTTGAACCCGTGACCTCTGGCTAACCGTGCCTGTGCTCTCCCAACTGAGCTAATGGGCAAGTGCAGGCATCAGTGAAATTTCAAGCCTCTTTACAAACTTTCTCTGTATTACGTATTATTAACTCAGTTGGGAGAGCGCTGGCACGGTTAGCCAGAGTTTGCGCGTTGAAGTCCCGGCATGAGTGGAATTTTTAGCCTCTAAATAAGTTTTTAAAATGGTCCTCAGCACGGGTTAGTGCAACAAAAAGGATATATTAGTAGAGTTACTAAAGAAGATATGGAGTTTTTTTGGCTTGTGCAAGTAGGTAGGTGTTTGGCCACGAAAAACGTTGTTTTTAAGTTCATTTGAAAATTTGTAGTTAGAATTCCACTGGCTATCCGTGGAGGAAAATATTATAAGATACCCGTACGGCTGAGGTATTGACATACCTCTCCAGTTGCTTGTTGCGACATTAGCCTTGACTATGAGGCTGACCCGTCATGATCAGTTGGATATAATATCGAGGAGAATTTTTTTTCAGGTACAATAAATGATTTTTCTATCAATTTGAAATACTAAAGTAGAAGTAAAGTAAATTCCTCATAGCAATCAAAAACCCCTCCTAATATGTGTGTGGCCCGACACGCGGTTGGTTGGTTTTTATGTTGTAGTCGTACTTATTATTTTATAATGTGTCATAGTTAGGTATGTCCTGATTTGTACACCAAATAATTAAACTAAATTAGCTAGATTTTTACTTTATCTTAGTAGAAACATGTGAAAGTAAAATATCATTGTATCCCCCCTAGTAGCTAAATGTGGAAAAAAAATCCTTTATTCCCTACCAGTAGCGATAGACCAGTAGGGATATGTAAGGCACACAAAAACAACTGTAGGGCGTTGGGTTTCATCGCGTGGCCAATTGTATGGTCTGGGCCTTCGGCCTCGTCGCGATGGGGTTAGGTTTGGCTAGGTTAAAGTTGCTACTGGGTTGTCTAGAAGAAATTGCTATAAGTAATAAGGCTGCATACTTTACATTTTATATACCATTAATTCTGGTGTACAATAAAGAATATATTTATAAAAATGCAACCAAGTACGAGCGAAATGGATGCCAGAAGTAAAAACCACCTTGATCCATTAAACACGACGAGGCTATTTTCAGGAACGAAGTCCAATGAAAAAACTATGGTTTATTTTTCCTCTAAAAAAGGAAGAGCCGGGAATCCATTTCGTGGGCACAGTTACCTGTGAATAAACGCTAATGGAAAGCCGGCAAGAGGCTAGCATGTGATGGACAGACAGCAATATTTCTATTCCTTCGACAAATTAGACGTTCCAATACGAAGGGTCTACTCGTTGTTTTTTTTTTTGCACCTTTTGTATTTTGTTCAAGGTTTCAGCGACTGACTCGTACCTGTCATTTAATATTCTTGACAGCCGATTGATTTTGTACCGCGAATCAATAAAGAATACCAGGTCACTGTTATGTCATTGCATCAAATGGCTTTAGCTTTGTATTTGTGTACCTCATATTAGTACAAGAAAATTACATTAGAAGACTAAAAATCTTAGTAAAATCCGGCTCTCTCTTTTATTTTTGTCCTTCCAAAATAAGGACATTTGTCCAAAAAAGCAAGAGCTGGATGAGAGTAGCCGAGGACCGTGCTCAGTGGCGTGCAATAGGAGAGGCCTATGTCCAGCAGTGGACAAGCATAGGCTGATGATGACGATGATGATCCAAAAAAGTCATGCACAAGCAATAAGTAAAAAAAATTCATAAAAATTTCATCAGTTAGTTGGGCAAAATAAAAACGAACAGAAATAAAAATCAATTGAAAAGTCAGTTAAATAATACTGGCAGCGTTACCACGCTGGACAGCAAGAGAGATCCTCAGCATGAGATATGCTCCAGAGCGGTAGCTTCTCTTTTGTGACAAGATTTATTTAGATATTTGTTCATTCATTCCTTCATTCATTTCCTCATTAAGTCAATTATCCATTCATTCATACATTCATACATGGAGTCTTTCATTAATTTATTCATACATGCAGTCATTCATCCATCCATTCATTCACTTATTTTATAACAAGCCCCGCCCATACAAGTTTTCCGCCTAACACAGCAGGCTAAATAAAAATAACATATAAAAAAGAATAAAATCAATAATATTAACATAATTAATATTTACGATATATTTACGGGAATACGTCAGATACTCAGGTTAGCGCCGTCACAAGCCGTGTTTAATTTTGTATCCCTCCAAGTTCCAAGCAAGTTGTTGATTGCACTCATGGGATATTATTAGGTAGGTCAACTTACCTATGTGTTAGATTTAAGATGATTTGAGAAAAGATTGTCAGAGTGACTCCGTGTGGCGCTGGATTAAGAATAGCGTCACTCCATTTCCTTCCTTGGGTGTAGTAGAAGGCGACTAAGGAAATAAATTACCAGGAGACGGGCAGCAGCGCCTTCCTGAGACTCCAACCGCATACTGCGATCGCCAACCCGCCTGCCAAGCGTAGCGATTATGGCACAACGCCTCACGGTTATGAAAACCACAAGAAAGGCCTATATCCTGCAGTGGGCGTCAAGTGGCTGATGATGATGATGATGATGATGATGTCAGAGTAGAGTTTTTTCGTGGTTTTTTTCTTCACTACAACTCGACCCGAAGAATAACATTGTAATTTGACATACCTACAACAAACAGAACGAAAACTATTTACGTTGAAATAAATTTCTGACTTCTGACCTCTGTTTTCCATTTCAAAGCAGATAATGCAGCGTAACAGTTCTCGAGTAGAGGCCTAAGTTCTATCTCGGATACCCAGCACCATTATTGTAACGTGGACATCGCTTTTAGCCTGATGAAACAGTCGTTTGTCCTTTTTGAGACAAAAATGTCGGTGAGACCCCCTTTACCAAATTAATGGCCGGTTCGATTCGTGAATCATTGGACATTCACTGAAACAATTCTTAAATGCTTATAAATATTTAGTTAGAAGTACAATGTTAGTGCTAAGTTGTTACAAATATATCTTACCCATTTTGCAATACCCGCAAAGGATGACTTAATCTTAAGTTACCATAAAATGTATAGATTAAATTCGATTTATACCTACTTGGTTAGCTATAAATTATTGAATTGAATTGGAAATATTTTGGGATTAAGTAATAATAATTATAACTTACTTCTCTGAGAGAAGGCCTGTGCCCTACAGTGGGACGTATATAGGCTGCTTGTATATAATAATAACTTCCACACAACACAATCACTTGTCCTGGTCCCAAACTAGGATACACTGTGCTACGCTACGAAACACAGAAGGAGGCCATTTGCGGCCACAAATGTACGGCGGCCCCCAGTAGGAATCGAACCCACGACCTCCGGCATGGTAATCAAACGTGATATTTCTAGACCAACGAGGCAGTCTAGTCTAATAAATTGTTAGATATAAGTCCATTTTGCAATACGCGCAAATGGTGACTAAGTCCTAAGTTAAAGAAGAAAAAGGAACACAAAATATTTACAAAGATACATAGTGAAAAAAGCGGTGGTAGCCTAGTGGGTAGAACATTGCACTCGGAAGCGGGAGATCCAGGTTCGATTCCCAGTGCGGGCATGTACCTATGACTTTGTTTTCTAAGTTATGTACATTTGTGAAGTTATAGTAGCAATACCACTCGCTAACTGTGAAGGAAAACATCGTGAGGAAATCTGAGTGTCTGAGCTATTTACATACCTCAGCGCTTGAAATCGCCAATCCGCGGTGGGCACGCGTGGTGATTAAGCCCATACTCTCTCCCTGAGAGAAGGCCTGTGCCCTACAGTTGGACGCATATAGGCTGCTTATGATAGTGAAAAAAAACTGCGTGACAAATAGTTTCATGGATCAGAATATTGATAGCTGCATCTTTTATAAAGCGACTGCAACATCTATTCTGTATCAGTCAGTCTCAAGTTATGCATTTCTTAGAGAACGACTTATAAATGTAGATGAAGAGGTCTGTCAGGATCGTGGCAAGTGGCCAACCCTGGACTCTGGCTACCTCTCCGTGATAGAGACGTGAGTTTATGTAATGTGTTAAATGTACGTTGCTCGATTTCATTAATTTTTTTTGTTAGAACTTCATGGGTCAAAATCTGTTGATGAAATTCATGAGAAAATCTTCGAACTCTTCTTTTCATTGCGTTTTTCTAGAAGTCGTTTTTTTTACCAAAAAAGATTCGTTTTCATAGGCTTCATCAGTCATGCAACTTGGAATCCCAAATGAGACATACATTCCACAATTTCCGCATGAGCAAATATGGAAATAATAAAAAGCAAGAACGAAAAACTATCTCTCGGACAGAACGCTGTCTGGATCTTCATTTTAAATTCACAAGGTCCATAGTCGCTTGCCATGTTTTCCCGTGTTGTGGTAAGGTCTTATACACACGTGCCGGCTTGTGAATAAAAGTTCCATCCGCTCTGCATGCCTAGCATGACACGATATTGCAGATTACTCTAGTCAACTAAAAAAATCGGCTAAGTGCGAGTCGGACTTGCGCACAGAAGGGACCGTAAGTATTCAAATTCAAAATAATTGTTGCACCATAATGTTTACAATGTTTACAAGGTCTTAAATAACTCTGAGTCCATAGAGAGACCCTGTCGGGCACGGCAAGCAAGATAAAGTAAGAATATTCTTTATTGTGTACCGGAAATGTTACAGAAACAGCAATGACAAAAGAACAGATTTAATTGGCGGCCTTATTGCTAATAGCAATTTCTTCCAGGCAACCTCATATCAACTTCAACCTCAACTAACAGGCTTCAGTACTTATTATTAAAATAGGTATGTAGTGGGAACGTTAACCTTTGCTTAAATTTAATAGGGATTTCTCGTATAATCTGGGTAAGTCGTTAAATAGATTATATCTTTATCTCATCCTAGGTTTATTAAGTATTCGTTAGTTTTGTTAAGACACATTTCTATTAGATATGTTATCTATTACATATTGTCTTTCCATTTAGCTCGGCACCCTTAGTGTCCTTAACGAGAGTTCAGTTCACACTGAACCGGTCTTAGGGTTCCATGGTCAACAAGGAACCCTTGTAGTTTCATCAGGTTCGTCCGTCTGTCTGTCTGTCTTTCCACGGCTTAGCACAGAGACTAGTACTACAAAGCTAAAATTTGGCATAGTATATCTATCTATATAATATCTATATATTAATCACGTCGACAAAACGGTAGGGCAAAATCTTAATAAAAAAAATCTTAGGGTAGGTACCCTCTACACCTAAATTAGGAATGCAATTTTTTTTCCTCGCCTACACAATAGTGTGGGGTATCGTTGGATTGGTTGTTTAAAAATATGATTAGTATAGGGACACAATTTTACGATTTAGGGATCCGTTTGCGAAATATTCAGCTTTAAAGCGCAATTTTTCGTCAGAGTTGGGCGTCGTCATCCCCATTCCTGGGTAAACGGTTGATTGTAGAAACATTAAAAAAATCAGGGTAGTAGCACATATAATAAACTTTAAAGGAAATAGACTAAGTAGGCTTTACAAGTTCACAAGTAATAGGCGACGAACTTATAAAAGGAAAACTTCGTAAAAATTCCACTTATAAATACAGTATAGCATTTATAGCGAGTATAAATCCGATAATGTGGACTTGTCCTAAAGTGTAAAACTTTGAAATCGCGAAAATAATTATCAAAATATAATTCTGTACATTTTAAACCATGCAGCAACTTTAGTATGATTCAAAGTTTAGTTTGCATTAGTGAGAATCCAAAGTTTTCCCCAAACCATAAAGTTGTTAAGATGACCAAAAGGACCCTTGGTTTTAATCCTACTAATATTATAAAATATGTGGAAGTTTGTGAAGATGTTTGGATGTTTGTGACTTAATCACGCAGTAACGGCTGAACGGAATTACGTGGCATACACGTAGACAAAGATTTGAATTGAGACATAAGATACTTGATATCCCGGTAATGCGTTACCGTAACCTTTTTTCAAGCCAAACTCTAAGATATTTATTTATTGCGTTGCCATGGTACATAAACAGCCTATACACGTCCCACTGTAGGGCACAGGCCTTCTCTCAGTGAGATAGGGCTTAATCACCACGCGTGCCCACCGCAGATTGGCGATTCCAAGCGCTGAGGTAAGCGAATAGCTTAGACACTCAGGTGTCCTCACGATGTTTTCATTCACAGTTAGCGAGTGGTATTGCTACTATAACTTCACAAATGTACATAACTTAGAAAAAAAGTTAGTCTACTAGTCTACCACCGCTCCATCGTTGCCATGGTAACGATAATCGTATAAACGGATTCTGTGGCGGTACGAAGTTCGCCGGGACAGCTTACCTATATAAGAACTCTGCTATTATCACACCAAGTTTGATACATTTATGTTGTGCAACCGATTTTTGTGACAGAGCATAAACAAGAAACGGTAACAAATCACGTTGCTTGTATAGCACGCTAATCTCACAAATAATGATACAGACATAACATACGTACAGACAGACGTCATTTTCATGTTATTAGGGTTCCGTTTAGAGTCCTCAGGTACGGAACCGTAAAAATAATGAAACACATTCGTGCTAGGGGGCATCCCTGGGATAAAATTCTGAGAGCTCTCGAGTAAATTGTGTTTAACTTGCGCGGGATGACGGTGAGACTCGACATCTGGTTCCTTAACTTTCTGACTTTTCATCGCTCTTATCACAAAGGCATATAGTTGGATTTGGACTGTCAGTAAAAATATCGGGGTACTTTCGTGTGTAACGTCTAGCGACCGAAGCGAGCCGCTCCGTGTAGCTTACCTTTGTAATGTGCTAGAACAATTTGTGGAGAAAATATTCAGAAGATTGACTGAAGGGGTTTTGATATAATCGGTATCTTTTACTTTTTGTATGTAGCCTATACACAGCTGGGCACAGGCCTTCTCTCTCAGAGAGAGAGTATGGGCTTAATCACCAGGCACGCCCACCGTGGATTGGAAATTTCAACTGCTGAGGTACATACCCATACGTATTCACATGAATACCTCATACACTCAGATTTTCTCACGATGTTTCCCTTCACCGTCAGCGAGTGGTATAGCTACTGTAACTTCACAAATGTACGTAACTTAGAAAACAAAGTCGTTCGTACATGCCGGGATTCGAACCCACGAGCTCCCGATTGAGAAGCTACCACCGCATTATTCTTATGTCGTTTAAAATCTTACTGGATTCTTGTTATTCGCTCTTGTACACGTGGTGGAATTATTCCTTACAATTATTTAATGGAAAGATTACGAAAATAATGCAAAACCTACAAACAGTTTTTGTCAGTATCAATCGTCGAACCACTACGTGTAGGTAGTGGTTCGACGATTGATACTGTTTTCGGTAGGAGAAAGAAATAATTCCATTAAGTGAAGGAGAGCGGAGAAGGATCAGGTAAGAGTAAATTATTGTGAACAGAAAAAACACTCATACAACATATCGACATTTTTGTTGACTGTATTAACAAAATGAAAAGGGACTAGGGTGGCGTGAAAGAGAAGAGGCATACGCCCATCAGTTGGCTCTGTTTATGGGTTGATTAGACTGACAGATAAATTAACCAAATAGCGTTTGAATTAAAATTACACTTATGTAAGTTAATCCTCGGTGGAGCGATGATCTCCGCAGGGCGGATGGCAAGAGCTGGATGAGAGTAGCCGAGGACCGTGCTCAGTGGCGTGCAATAGGAGAGGCCTATGTCCAGCAGTGGAAAACCGTAGGCTGATGATGATGATGATTATGAAGGTAATCCTGCCAAACTTCTAATGCAGTTTGCATTACAAGTTTGGCAAACTCATGAAATTGTATTTCTTTATTTTCTACTGAGAATAACTGTAAAAAAAAATTGGGTTTGGTCAATAGGGGCGTGGGAAACTGTAAGTTCCTATTGTGATATTAAAAAAATTGCGTAGGTCTTAATTGTAATCGTATGACTAAAATGGGCGCAATGTTGAACACAATAATATATAGAGTAGAGGGACTGGTGTAGGTAACAGTAGATAAGATAGTATTAGGACTTTTTATAGTGCACACCAGAAAAAAAACGTAAAGGCCAGGTTTTCCGAGTGCACGATTTTTAGGGTTTACGTAACCAAAAGGTAAGGGACCCTATTACTTTTCCTCTGTGCTATTACTAAGACTCCGCTGTCAGTCCTTTCGTCCGTCTGGCTGTCATCAGGCTGCATCTCATGTAACCGTATAAAAAAAGTTCGTAATTGGCCTCAAATTTTTCCATTTAATTATATTTGTGCTGTGAACTTCGTGTTACTGAATAAAATAAAATAAATAAGATATTTAGACAGTTGAAATTTTCACAGATGATATGTTTCTGTTGCCGCTATAACAAGAAATATGTACTAAAAACAGAATAAAATAAATACTTAAGGGGGGCTCCCATACAACAAACGGCAAACTTTTTGCCGCTTTTTGCTCGATATTAATAAAGGCAATAAGCAGACGCTTGAAATATTCAAATGTTGATTTTGGTCACTCAATTGGTTTTGTTCGTCCTAGGCATTTTTGAAATCATAGAAATGCTTTTGGTATATTTTTATTTGGTATTATCCAAAACGGTTTGATAGCACGATGCCCACTATCGTACTTTGTTACTTTATATCATTTCAATTCAATCGTTAGCACAATGACAACCTTTGTAAATCTTCATACATTAGATCGCACCATGCCCACTTTAATAATTATAAAAAGTTTTCGTTTTTTGTTCTTGACTGTACAAATCGGTGGCAATCCACGCATTTAAAGTATTGCAGACTGTAAAAGTGAGTATCGTGCGACAAAACAAATCTTTTATAGGTACCAATAGGCTTTGTGCGATCTCACAGTCTCACTTATGAAGATTGTATTATGTAGTGGGCATTGTGCTACTGATTGCATTAAAAATAATAAAAGTGACAATGTGCTATAGTGGGCATCGTGCTATCAAACCTTCCCAGCTATGGTCGCATTGACAGACAGTTTCGTAGGGTTTGATAGCACGATGCCCACTATAGCACATTGTCACTTTTATTGTTGTAAATTGTAAAAATAATAAAAGCCTTTTTACATCGAACAGAAGAAGACATGTATGTCAGATGATTTATAAAGCGTCTAGTGGCAACTTTTCTACACTAGATAGGTGAAGTGACCGCCAGGCTCTGTAATACTTGGATTTCGTTTTGTATGTAAAGACATACTTTATTTCTGCCTTTTAAACACGGGAGTGATGGTATTTTATCCAATCCATAAGAATTAGAGAGTTCTATAATAAAGTTCACAAACTCCTCCAAGATTTTGTTTGATTTTTATTCTTGTTCACTTCAGCGCCTTAGGTTTATAAGTGCACTTGTGCTCGACTTCACTGACTTTTAAGGTCTACTTAACCCGTTTAAGGGGTTCTGACAGCTATTTTGGTTTCACTAACGTTTATCTGTCACTTATGGCGCTCATCAACAATTATTGTTGACAAAAACGGCCGTTTTTAGCAAAAATCGATCTTTTTTCTTACCCCTAAGTTATGAGCTGTATATGTCTTAAAATACGTAAGGCCATCGCCTGTTTTTCTTGTTTTCCACTGTAAAATTTGCTTTTATAACTTAAATTATATAACTTTACTTCCTGTCTAATACTGTGTTCCTGTCTACTAGTTAAGTCAACATAATGTAAGCCCTTAATTGGCCTATGGTTGGATATATTTAACATAACTGTACTATAAAATTTAAAGAAAAAATGAGGAGTCAATCTAAAAAAATAACATACGTTAAAAACAGTGACTCAACACTGGTTCATTATACTTCGTACAACATGAAAGCTCCCTGCGAATGTGATTTACCTACGTGGAAACAGATACTTATTATATTTTACACATATTCGAGTCACAAGTCAAAGTCGAAAACTTTATTCACTGTAAAAACAAAAACCTTACTTAATGGACGTCAAAGCTATTATTTTCACAATTAATAGATGATGTGGACAAGAAGCTAACAAAGAAACTCCACACTTATTCTTTTCAAACCAGGTATTAACATAATTGACAGAGTTTTCAACTCAAAGTTACACTACACTAGACACAATCGCCCCCGTTAACAACGTTAAAATACCAGACATCCTTGTCTTCCAAATAAGTTCTGAATGTTATAATAGGCTTTTTTGCACAGAGTATGCTTGAAACATTTTTTAAACCGCGTCGGTGATAACTCTTAATATTATCTTGAGGAATCTTGTTGTAGAACCGTATACAGTGCCCTATTAAGGATGTATTATCTTTTGCAAGTTTAAATCATGGAAATGATAATTTATGTTTATTCCTAGTATCAATATTATGATGAGTACCTAAATGTAGAGAGCTATAACTGTTTACTAACAAGGCCTCACGAAAACAATTCATTCATTCACACCGATAAAATTCAGCTGGGACACTATACAATTTGAAATGATACACAGAAAAGCGTTCTTTTTTTCATTCTAATTAAGAATAAGTAATAAAAATAAATCAGTGAACAGAAAAACAGTCTTTCATTAAAATTGTACGAGTGATTTGATTAGTGTCAACTTGATTTTTATACATTTTTTTAATCTGTAGAATTCTAAATGGCACGATCGGACCACCATATAACTTTCAAGGTTAAAGCCTAATCTAACAGGTTAAAATGGAGTCCATAGAAAACAGATTAGAAAATCGGTATCCTTAAATGTACCTAACTCCTCAGTGTGAAATATACCTAACCCCTTAGTGTGAAATATTTTGGTGCGTGAAGGTCTTTTTCAGAATTTTATAGAAATGTGAAGGAAGAAATTTGCTATGATGGTGCTAGTATAAGATCTAATAAGTTACAGTAAAGAATGAATACGAAGACCTCAGTACCTGAAACCAAAAGGATATTATAAGGCTAGAAAAAACTACGAATTAAATAAACCATACAAGTATTTCTTCCTAAAAAATTCACTCTCAAAAACGGCCCCTGTCCTCCAGATTAGTCTGTACCAATCAAATGAGCGCAAGAAGTGCTGCAGAGTAAATCACTCTGTGATCGGTTCATTCTGTGCGCCATACATGACGACGTGAACGTTGATTGGGCGATAGTAAATGACAGCGTAACTTAAAACGTCAAACCATTGACTTCATGATGTATAACCCGTTGAAATATCTACGTACCTCGCAAGATGGCGGTCTGACGGTGGCCGGTGCAAAGATATTTTGCCGGGTAATTCTGAACTCACTCCGATTTGTAACATAATTGACAAGTCACGCTCACCTTCCCACAATTGAACGTGGGGTAATTTTTTAGACACCTATGTTTTTCTCACTGGCTAGTAAATTACTTTAGGAGTATATTTGAAACAAAGAAGAAGACAATTACTGTAACAATTTAACACATCACATGAATTTTCATTTTAATTTGCATAGTTAAAAATAATTAAAACAAAAACTATTTATAATTTAAACAATTTACTTGAATGCACCAGCCATAAGATGGACAGATGACCTCACCCAAGTGGCAGGAAGGCGCTGGATGCAGGCCGCTTCCAACCGGTCTTTTTGGAAATCCATGGAGGAGGCCTATGTCCAGCAGTGGACTTCTTGTGACTGAATGATGATGATGATGATGACTTGAATGCACTTTAAAATATATATTTCCATCTTATGATATTCAAAATAAATGGTTTGCTTTACAATTTTATGGATGGCAACTATAAACAAGTGGTCTGTAAATATGCAACTTTAATACTAAAATATTTTTCTATTAACTTTAAAATTAATATCTGGTGCTAATTGATTTTGATTTCATTTATATTTAAAAGCTTAGGTATTGAGCCAGAAAAAATTACTAAATTAATTATACCGTCAACATGTATTGCCTCAATTGAAAAATACAGACAATATGTCGTCAAGTTCCTGCGAACCGCGCTGTTTCAATTCGTTTCTGTCAAGGCCTACAACCTACGCCCTGAACATCTACTAAATGCATGGTGAAATCTGGGTGGTTTGAAAGCCGCGGTTATATAATTAGTAATTAGAAGTGGCATCTATTACATCAGAGTGTTACTTTTAAGTATAGATTTAAATAAAAAAATGAGTTAAGTCAACTTGGTTCGAATTGAAAAATCTTGTTTAAAAAATGCGCGAATAATTGGTACCGCCTCTCTGTCCATTAGAATAATGACCCGCGGACCCTCGGCCACGCACCGATCCGGCTTGCTACTAATACTACTACTGTTTCAATAGATTCGAGTTTTTGTCGAGATATTGTTGGAAAGTGCCTTTCTTACAAAAACAGGCTGTCCCATTCGATACCTATTGTTAAGGCACCTTCATTAGGGTATGGCTTTCACAGGAAATTCATGGGGTATACTCACTAGAAACTTACCGATATAAAGTTAGCATAAGACAAGTTGTAAATCCCGAAGGCAGTCATTATGACCGGCTCCTGACCGCGCTGTATGGCCAGCACAAGTAAGAGCTTGATGCGCTCGCCTCGCCCCGCCTTACAGAGCTCCCATCCACTGTTGAAGATCGCTGTAGACACCAGCGACGCCTGGAGAAAAAGACGCCTGTACCAATGACTTTGTTTTCTATGTTACGGTTATTTGTGAAGTTGTTGCAGTAGTATATCGGGATAATATCGTGAGGAAACCTGTGTCTGAGGTGTTCACATACCTTAGCGCTTGATATTGCCAATCCGCGGTGGGCCTGGTAGTGAAGCCCATACTTTCTCTCTGAGAGAAGGCCAGTGCCCAGTGGACCGTATAATATAGGGTACATGAGAAATTAATCATCATCATCATCAGCCATTTGACTCCCACTGCAGGACATAGGCCTGCTTCGTGCTTTTCATAACCATGAGAAATTAATAACATCAGGTTTTCTATCATTCAGTTCGGGATCCTTAGCGGGCTTCCAACACGCACTTTACGACGATTATTATAATTTTTCAACCCCTGCATAGATTATAATTGTGCTATTTATGAGCAGTGTAGTTGTAGTTTAGAAAAGAGTTACAATCTGTTTAAACGTAAAAAAAATCCATCCTGTTCGTTGAAAATCAAATCCCCAAGCAAGCCACCTTGGCTATCAGCAAAGAAACTCAACTCTGACATAATCTATCATTTACCGGTCTTGAATTAAAATACAGGATCCTTTTTAGCCGACTGAAATAGCAAAGGAAGGTTGTGTTTTTGTTTTTATTTTTCTTTATGACCACGCAGAGGCCAAACAATTGCACCGTTATTGACAAATGAGAGGTTAAACGACGAACAAAGCGAGTGTCACTGACAACACGTGGACAATACGATGGGTGTTAGGAAAAAAATAAACTTACGTACCTACGTTAGCAGTCGTATTGTTAGTGAAGCCGCGTACAGATTACGTGCAACACAACATTTAATGCCACATTTTCCAAGCAAAAGACTGCTGCACTACGTTGCATTGCATGTTGTATTGCAGATAATCTGTACAAGGCTTAAAATGCCACCAAAAAGCTTGAAATAAAATAAACTTCTTAGCAGTCAAGGTTTTTTGTTTCATACAAAAAGAAACCTAGCAGTCGAGGTTTTTCTTAAAAGGGTATATAAAGCCTGCTAAATAGTTTAAGTTTGGTTCGTTCATAATAGGACTCATTTGGGCTTAAAATTAGGCTTAAGAGTTTTTGGCAGTCGGATATTTCGTTTTATAATAAGTTTTTCTTTTATCCCCATTTTTCGTTAACGAGTCATGAGCCCAAGAACAGTATTAGAAGATAAATAATTAAAGCCAGTTATTGTAGTTACTATCGAAGAAATAATTACACAGTAGATATCCATAGTTCCCAACTATAATGTTGAAAAGATTCTTCGAAACCTGCAATTAATCTGAATGAAACCGAAAACTTTCTTCACAATTTTTACTTACTTGGTAACTAACTTTGGTAAGTACGTAACTTTGGCATGCATTAAGGATATATTTTATCGTGTTTTCTAGATTTTATGTGAAATTGTTAATCTTAAGATTTTATGGTAAATTAGTTTTCTAAGTTTCGTACATTCGTAAATTTTTAGTAGCTATACCACTCGTTAACTGTGTCGGAAAACATCCTGAGGAAACCTGAATGTTTGAGGTGATCAGATACCTCAGCGCTTTAATTTGCCTATCAATAGTGGGCACGGGTGGCACGCGTGGCACACCCATACTCTCTCTCTGAGAGAAGGCCTGTGCCCTACATTGGGTCGTATATAGGCTGTACATACATGTATAATAATAACTTCCACACAATACAATCACTTGATCTGCCCCTATATTACGCGCACCAAATCCTGAGCGATTCCAATCGTCTAACTGTCAAATTAGTATGGAATTTGACAGTTAAACGATTGGAATCGCTCAGGATTTGGTGCGCGTAATTGAGCCACTGGTCCCAAACTAGGATACCCTGTGCCATGGTAACCAGGCAAGGACGTCACAAACATGAAAATAGACCCAGACTGAGGCCATTTGCACAAATGTACGGCGGCCCCCAGTGTGAATCGAACCCACGACCTCTGTCTTAGTAGCTGAGAGCCTTAACGGCTAGACCAACGAGACAGTATGCTCAGTCTCGTTATTTATTATTTTATTTATTCAAGGAGAAAAAACAGAATTGACAAACTTATAAGATAAAAAATATTAAATATATACATTTTGCCAATCCCTCAGTGCCTCCCATTTTGCCAATTCCGTGTGGCGCCGGATTAAGAATAGCGTCACTCCATTTCCTTCCGTGGATGTCGTAGAAGGCGACTAAGGAAATACATTACCAGGAGACGGGCAGCAGCGTCTTCCTCAGATTCCAACCGCATACTGCGATCGCCAACCCGCCTGCCAAGCGTGGCGATTATGACGAAACCCTTCATGGTCAGGAAAACCATGAGGGAGGCCTGTGTCCTGCAGTGGGCGTCAAATGGCTGATGATGATGATGAATCCCTCAGTATTTCCCAGATAGTTATATAATGTATACAAGCCTCATGTGTGATGTCTCCAGCCGCCATCATGTAGATTCCAGTCAAAACCAACATGACCGAAATAAACGATAGATTCGCGACTAACATCGTAGCGCTGCGTTCCTGTGTCTGAAAACACCAGAATCCCATTAAATACAGGGTGCACCATTAGTCCCTTAATTATCTTCCAAAAAGTGGATCCGAACCCATCATGTAAGGTAAATGATCAGCAAAGAAAGCTGTCATTTGCGTTACAAATTCCCCATATTGGAATGTTTTTCCAATACGGCGGGTTGAATTCAATACTAAAATGTACGGCATAAACAATATTTTTTTCGGATTATATCTATTTAATTCAATGGAGACCACATATCGGCAAGCGCAGCTTAGGACGATCAGCCACAAGATGGACAGATGACCTCATCCAAGTGACAGGAAGGCGCTGGATGCAGGCTGCTTCCAACCGGTCTTTTTGGAAATCCATGGAGGAGGCCTATGTCCAGCAGTGGACTTCTTGTGGCTGAATGATGATGATGAATTCAATTACCAGGAGACGAGCAGCAGCGTCTTCCTGAGATTCCAACCGCATACTGCGATCGCCAACCCGCCTGCCAAGCGTGGCGATTATGGCAAAACCCCTCATGGTTATGAAAACCACGAAGGAGGCCTCTGTCCTGCAGTGGGCGCCAAATGACTGATGATGATGATATCTATTTATGTTTGCGTTGGTTTAGTTACACGATTCATTACTGCTTTTGCTTCTTAAAAACTACTCGAGGTATATTATGGCGCCTACAATGGCCAATTGGCCATTATTATTTTCATATAGCCGATATAACTGTCACAATTAAAAAGAATCTAACGACATCTTTGAAGCATAGCCATTAAGCCGTTTAGGCTGCACAGCGAGCCAAAGAAACATATATACAAGCATACGCTCGAAAAACAAAACTCTACTTCCAGCGCAGTCGGTTAATAAAATAATAATTCTGAAATGCAAAAGCAAAAAAAAATTTCGACTCACTGCGAGCTTGATGAGACACACCGAGAGCAAACTGATACTCTGAACTACTTGAATGCTGTAAATTTCTCCCAGAGCACTTTGAATATGGCGAGCACACCTGAAATATTGTTATTTCGTGCTAAGTGTATTAAATAAATCCAAAAATTGCAAAGCAGAAGGTGAAAAGACTATATTGAATTAACACAAACAAATTGTTCAAAGTGACTGATTATAAGCCTGGGAAATCTCTGGTTACAAAGTATGGGAAGACTGGAAACTGGACTGGGAAGCCTGTAGACGGCTAGTCTTTGAGTAATACGAGAGACTACATAATTCTGGATACGTAGGTATAGTCTAGATAATAGTACATTATGATACAAGTGTGGTATGTTGGTCATTACACTCGAGTCGCTTTTTAAGCCTGAGCCGAAGGCGAAGGCTTAATGGAGACGAGAAGTGTAATGACCAATGCTCACGTGTTTCATACGACGTTTTTCAACACACTTGCGAGGAAAAGTAAATAAAAAAACAACACTAACGAAATGCAATACTGTGAATAAACTTAACAAACAGAAACCCATTTAAAAGATGGCGTATTTTTCGTGCGTGATTCGTGTTATGTATGGCGGTAAAATTCAAATAGTAGATTGTACAACAAGTGCATAAAACGCACCATTTTACTCGAGACGTTTATCCATCCGAGCGAGCTTGCGAGCGAGGATAGATATAAAGTCGAGTGTAAAATGGGTTTTATGGACGAGTTGTACACTCTACTTTTCACTTCGATTGACGACATTATTTATCGTTAATCAAAAAACAATTTTAAGTTGTAACACAAATATTACAATGAAAAAATAATTATGGTTCCCGCCAATTAACTTTTTTTTCTTTTTTTTTCTGTAGGGACGTGACACCTGACTTAAGGTCGTTACATACTGCTCAGTTATAAAAACATTTTCTTTTTATAACTATGATAAGTTGTTGTTATGGCTTAAATACTATACTGATCTACTAAATTGAAAAATAAACAAATATAAAAAATAATAAATGAGACGAAATACAAATTATAAGTTTATTTCATGAAGTTTTATTGTGTACTTTGGCTGTTGGTATCTTTGCCTTGGTCTTAGAATACGAACGAAACGAAATAAAATAAAGAGGTTGTTGTATGAAGTTAAAGATGTTCGTGTGGCTGTTGCAGCGATTGCCTTGGTCTTCGACGAAGATTTTACTTTATGCTCTAGAGCATAAAAAGCGACTTTATGTCGCCTACGCACGACATAAAGACGAACTTTTAGAGCATGAGAAGTGAAAACAGTATTCTTGTGCGCGCGCATCCATCAAAGATGGCTGCAATGCATGGCCATCTAGATATAATGAGGTTGCTAACCTATTCATAAATTTTATGTTAATTATTAGGTTTACATTAATTATTGTAGTGTTTGCTTAAAAATGCTAAAACAAGCAGTTTCATGAAATTCTTTAATTATTTATCACATTTTGAATTTAATTTTATATTTACGCAAATAACTACTTAGCTGTTTTCGAAACATTAATACTTCTTGCTAATATTTAAAAAGATATGTAATGAAAAGGCACTAGTGCGATAATGTAATGTAAAAGGCACGCCATGGGTAATATTCTGCATTATCAGTCTAAATACGCTGTAATAAGACCTACTTTACGAGCAGGTGTGTTGAAAAATATAATAAGCTTGCCAGAAACGTGGTTCGACAAATGTGTGCAGCACACTTTCTGCAAAAAGGGCTTAGGAGCCCTTAAGAGAATTATTAAAGATTATTTAGATGACAAAGTTGTCCAGAATTAAAGCTAGTCAGCTAGCACTGTATACGGTTCTATTAGAGTTACCACTGTGTTAAGCATACTCTGTGCAAAAAAGCCTATTGTAACATTAAGGATTATTTGGAAGACAAAAATGTCTGGTATTTAAATAATGTTAACGGGGACGATTGTGTCTAGTGTTGTGTAACTTTAAGTTGAAAACTCTGTTAAAACCGGTTTTGAAAAGAATAAATGTGGACTTTCTTTGTTAGCTTCTTCTCCGCACAATCTATTAATTGTGAAACTAACAACTTTGACGTTCATTAAGTAAACATTTTTTTTTATGAATAAAAGAGTGAGTTTGATTTGAGTTTGTACAATGCGTGAGTTTAAGATTTTAGATCAATAATTTCAAACTTTGTTATTAGGGCACAAAATTGGAAAGGCTAAGTTTGGAGTATTTTTTTGTCCAAAACTATCTAGCTCTTGAAATCGACCCCTGTAACGTTCATTACTCGTTGCAGTTTCTTTGTTAGTTACCTACTTTGAATAAAAACATTTTGACTCGATTTGACTTGACTCTTTCATTCACTTGTTACACAAAACAAAATGATAACTCGGCACAAATGTGAGTACTTACAATATTATTTTTAGAGAAATACCTCCAAGTGTGGCGTCTCTCTTGCTGAACGAAATCTAAAATTTATTTCAAAGTTCAATTAACATTCTGTTTACTGAATGTCAATGTACAATGTTAGCTGCCTTCAGGCCGCATTCGTAGTGGAGAAAAAGGCAGCGGGACAAAAAACCTCCACTCTGACCGTCTTTTCTCAAATCATCTTAAGTCTAGTACATAAGTTGCTGCCTATATGATAAGATTCTATGATTGCCAGGATTAGTAATTTTTTTTACAAAAGTAGGAAAACATTAATGCTGCGGCCAGACCTAAGCTAGACACACGAACAGCACTCGCGGACTTACCACAATGTCTCACCATGCAGCTTTACTCCAAATTTAAACGATTTCTTATAGTCCTCTTCTAGCTCCACCTGCGTCTTTCCGCTATCATTTCTTAGCAATTCCTTCCTCAAACCAGTGAAATACATTTGTAGGGTTCTGAATTTATAACTCAGTAGTATAAAAGCGATGATGCAGAGGCTGAAATCAGAATTTGGTTTGATCACAAAAGATTTTTTCCGCTTCATCACAATAAGCGGATGTACAGTTAGATACTTTGTATGAAAATTTACAGTTTTAGATACTTTATACGATACCGGACAGATGGCGCATTGTAAAGGTGTGACCTTAGCCGAGCTGAGAACGGAATTAATTTTAGCGTTCTTTGCACGAAATCTGGATGAAATCCTATGAAACCTCGCTCACCCACACGAGACACATCGGAAGAATTCGAAACAAGGAATTTGAAAATTTCAAAAGCGCTTTGGGCTCTTATTATTATATTCTTTATTGCAAATCATCATCATCATCAGCCATTTGCCACCCACTGCAGGACATAGGCCGCCCTCATAGTTTTCCAAGCTTCCCTGTCTTGTGCCGCCCGCATCCAGCGACTCCCCGCCTTCGTAACCAGGTCGTCAGACCATCTGGTGAGGGGCCTTCCCACGCAAATCGTAAATTAAAAAATTAATTAATTAATTAATGAAGAACTGTGCGGCACTGTAATGCACAGTATACGACACAAATGTTTATTCTGGTCGACTCACTGAATCAAACGATAACAAACAATAATCGTGCGCGAACATTCTAGAAGTGTTCGTACACATCTGTATACTTTTATATGCGCGCACACATGCAAGCAGTGGACTCGCGTCGCACACACTTGCACTGTTCGCGAACTCAGTCTTGCTTCTGCTGCCGGAGTGAAAACATTTATTTGTACGCGCACAATTGTTTAACCAAGTCAAATATGGTATTAGACGAATGATATAAAATAATATCAAATTTATTCAAGCTATTGGAACTTATCTTATTCTTCGGGTTTCTAGTCACAATGATCATAAAAATGGAAACAAAAAGCACGATACCACTCAAGAGTTGGTTTAAAGTTTCAATTGTGGCTTGACTGAGGTAATGAGAAAATGGTACATTATTTTGGTTGTATACCGAAGAAAAAAGAAGAAAATCTCGGATTCAAGTCAGATCTTTAGGTACTGGGATTTCAGATATGAAATCGGGCACAGTGTGCTACGCTGTGCGCTGACGAAAGTCACACACTGCATTGCCAGTGGAGACAGGGGCTAAACGCGATAACAGCTTAGTACGTGCAACGCTGGAGTTTTGCACAAAATGTTTGTAAACAATTGTGCTCCACACTATTTTGACGGAATAGTAGGTACCTTTATGGTAACCCAAAAAGAAAATGAAACGCCTCTCTGCTCGAACTGCATTAATTTGTATAAATTCAAGTAATGCGGCATTTTTTGCCTGCTTGGCATAGGCATCGGAATAATAAGCCAGTCCAGTTAGAACGTTTAACAGCTTATCTGGTACTTAATTTGTTAAAGCAATTTTTCGGTAGCTTTAAGATTGTTAAAGGCCGAAAAATGGTTTTCGCCACCTGTGTCTTACGACATCGCGAATAAATCGCAAGGTAATTACATAGTTTTGGAAACTATGTGTTATAAAAGAAGATAAGTTATTCATGTATGAATAAAATACTACTGGATACTTTTTTATGATTGGCGCCTGGAAACTTTATGTGCGGAGCCAGCTAAACTACGGGCTTTCTTGCAGTATTCACAGTTCATCACAGTTATGCACCGATATGTCATCTATCTTCCTTCTATTTGGTCTTCCGATGCTCCTTTTCCCATCTTTTGGATACCAAAAAAAGCAGGGTAATAAAAGTAGCATGACCGACATGGTCAAGAAAAACTACCAACAGTAGAGAAAGGGAATTACTGGGGGTGGCCTTCGCTCAGAAATGGGCAACCGTTTGAATAAAATATAAAAACATACATACATAACCTCACGTCTTTATCCCAGAGGGTAGGCAGAGACCAGGGACTGCCACTAGCCTCAATCCTGACAGATCACTTTCGCTTCCTTGACGTTCATTGGTGGTTACATGCACGCACGCCGGTTCCGGATAAGATAAAAAAATATAATAATAATAAAAAATATATATATATTATTTGTATCGTTTTATTAATTGTAGAACAATTAATCGATAAATTAAATTAATGAATACTCAAATCATAATCGAATGAAGCTTGAAATTATTAACATAAAGTAAACATTTATTTACATTCTTTCTTTGTATTAAATTGGCAAATAAGGGCTATTTTCATTATTATTTATTTATTTTACCTACCGATATTTCTATTCAATATTACCAAATATATACCTGTCACAGATAACCATCGTTGTTGTGAGGTACCACCAGTGGACTTGGATTATGAACCGGGTGACGTTGGCAAAGAAACCCACATCCGGGCCACGCGGCCACAGCGTCACTAGGGTACGAAATGGGATGCCTGGGTAAAGACAAAAAATACAGGGTTTATAGGCTGTATATATGATGTTAATTAATTAAAATTCTTTCTCCGAACACAGAGCAACTAAAGTTACGAGATGTAGAAGAAAAAAACATTCTTGAACCCACGACACAAAATTTTCTGAAAGAGATTCTTTTTCGCGGTTACTTAGGAAGTAGTTCTCTTAGTTTTTAATATAATTGTTGATCGTGTTGTCCAGTAGAACCCTCTATCCCCTCCGCCCTCCCCGTATTTAATTACACCTGTGTCTGTATTTTGTTACAGCTTGGTTTCGCTTTAATATTGAGCCCTTTGATAGATGGTAGAGGTAGAATATCTTTATCGTTATTTAAATTAGAGACAAAAAATGTTGAAAGTTAGTTTAAGAACAGCCCCTGTACTCTCGACGCAATTTTTGCCAACTTGCGTTATAATTGAGTGCATTTATTTTGAATGAGCTCTGAAGTTTCAGTAATTTTAATACTATTTCTTACAACTAAAGCGTTTAACCTTTTTGTAAAGTCTTTTAATGTTAACCTATAATTGGGCCTTATATTTAACTTTTGTTATATATTTTTTATGTTTTATCGTGTCTGTTGGTTTTCTAATAAATAAATAAATAAATTTACTAAGTCGTTGTTTTTAAACATAAAATTCGCCGAATTCTTCTTGATAAACAACAGAATAATAGTAAGTACCTAGCCCTGTCATTATTTTTATAATAAGTATTTTATTTTTATTGATGAATGACATAACTCAAATTGCATTCTAATAACTACTAAAGAACATTTTAAGAACTACTTTCCTGAGGTGATATTATTATATTGTATGAAATTAGTAATCTATTGTTAAATGTTAAATGAACTGTCTTATAATTTTTCTGGACTATTCCGTTTGTAATTACCTAATATGTATAAAAATATTCCCCCAAATTAACATACTGTATTTTATATTCCAATTCTATAATATTCGTAATTGAAACAAAAGTATTGATTTATTATTTTTTTTATATTATTTTTTTAAGTAATTTTTTAGCCTTACCTGCATAATACGTTTTTTTATTTGTTGTGAAGGTGCTATTCGACAACAAGCGCTGTTTCGAATAGAAACAGCAAACACTGAAATAGCATCATTGTCACACGCACACTGTCTAGAACTATTCTTATTTAAGTATGTTTGTGCCAATAAATCATTCATTCATTAATTTCTCGCTTATTGCATTTAATTGTGACGCGATTTGAACACAATAACGTCGAGAGTAGAGGGGCAGATGTTTGCATTTTGAGTAGAAAGGTAAAAAAATATACACGTTGTCTACAAACCATTCTTGTAACTAAGTCTTATAGCATCCATCGTGGCAGAACCAACGCACAGCCACATGGTCATAGCCAAGACGAGGCTTAGCTTCCTAGCTTTCTTCACGACTGCCGCCTCCGTCCGTGCGGTCAGGGAGATTCTGGTGTCTTCTAGAAGTTTCTTCAGGACACCCTTTATCTTGTTCCTTTTGCAGTAGACGGTCAGTAACTTTAGCAGGATGAATGAACAGCCTAAAACGGACGGAAAGAGTTTCGATGCCCAGTCGGTACTAAACTAGATTTTCCGCAACTGGCTTTGAAGACAGAAGGGGTCAAAAATTACTCGAATACCTCTCGTAGTGGCACGAACCGAGTCCTCCTGTCTTCAAAGATTGAAGACAGAAGCACTCAGCTCGTTTGAAGTTCAAAGCCAGTTGTGTTGCACGACTGAGAATTGCAGAGATATTAATTAAGGTTATCCAGAAGAAAAACAATTAAATTCAATAGAGAACGTGCATAATTTTTTTTTTAATCTCATTAGAGAGGACATGTCATAAGATAAATATTCGTAAAACCGTGGTGAATAAAACTTTGGTTAATTGTTTTCTCTACGACTAATACTTTTCATAATATAACGTGTCGAAAAGCAAGTCTAGTGAAGTCGTACAAACACGTGCCATACAAATCGGGCTCAGCAATTACTTTTTTTTATTTTTGAGAGGTTTTCTGTTTTATGTGGTATAAAAACAATGTCAGTCCAATCAGAGTAATGTATTTTGTGACATTGCCGTCTCTACTACCGAGCCGATAGAGAAAACGGCTTGTTTCTGTTTTGAAAATCTTCCACTTACCAGAACACAGCTGTAAGTTGTCATTCATCTCTGCGGGCGTCAATTCAACAGTAAACGCGAGGAGCTGCGATACCACCACTGACACTAAGAAGAAATTCAATACCACGCTCCAAATTACGTACAGGCACTGATTTGTTCTGGACTTTCGCATAGGCTCATACCAACAGTCACCTAGGCCGCAGTAGTAGATTGTTCTACAGATAGTTTTGGCCAGTTTCTTGTCTCGATAGACATCTTGTACGGGCGAAGTTTGCCTAGACATATTTATAATATTTCTAGCAAGACGCGAAATTTAACTTAATTTAACGCAATTATTTTTTGTGTTATTCAATTAACACCATAAGTATTAAGCTATTGTCTTCTGTATTTGTGTAACGTTACGTGAATTTTAATATTGAAATTGTTTCTTGAAGAAGCGACTCGAGCAACGTTTAGTGTTCAGAAGGCTAGCGTATGGTCTAAGCGAGAGCGGTTAGCGGAGTCATCCATTTTGTTAATTTTGCCTATGGTCCAAGTAAAACTTGTTACGTGAAAGGATACCACCATCAATTTACTCGTCCTTTCACAGTCGGGTTCAGTGTGGATCTTTCGAATGCCAGCGCAATCTACCATGCAGCGTTAGGATACGAATATTACTGTACCGCTAGGAGTATTCCCAGCTCTCAGATACTTCATTAAGTATGGTATTTCTGATGGCCGTTGCGGCGGAAAAGCTCTGACCTGGCGACCGCGGACCGGACGAGCAGATGGTCACGGTGGCAGGTAGGTAGTCGTTGGATGCGGGCGGCACAAGACCGGGAGGCTTGGAAAACCATGAGGGAGGCCTGTGTCCTGTAGTGGACGTCAAATAGCTGATGATGATGCTGGTGTTGCTAGCCATCATGAATGAATATGTACAATCGTCATGACAGATACTGTTTGAGCTTTTAATCCGAACACCGATTGTCATCTTGATAGATGAATATCATCTGAATTAAATCATAAAAAATACAGTACGGTCAAATACGATCCAATACGATCCGAGCAAGTATGCCAGCAAATGCGATAAGTAAATTTTTTTCATGCATCCCCGTAATTCCACATAGTGGAAGGGCAGGTTAGTAGTCACCCGCTCTTACCTTGGCACCAAATTCGTACATACAAGTAATACGTCGATCCTCGATACGGACAATAATAATTGATGTAAAATTTACTTCCCTTCCCATAATCAGCCACGTAACTTTTTGATGGCCTTTATTAACTTAGAATTTATAAGCCATAATATATGTTGCTACATATGAAAGGACGACTGATTTTCCCACGTATCTAGGTAAGTACAATAATTAACGTAGTTACATTTAAATTAACTTTGAAACTGTGATCAGTTTAAATTGCGTGCCTAATCAGATTGATACCCTGGCGTCGAACATTAATTACCCTAGTCGGCAGTTCGGAATTAAAAGCGGTCACCATTTAATGTTTTGTATTCGATTTCTACAGAGCGAACGGTCTTATTTGTAAACAAAACGAACTGCGTTAAAGTCGGTCCAACGATTATAAATAAAATAAAATAATTTTATTTGTTTAAAACGTGGTACATTAGTATGGCATGATATTATATATGAGCTCACATTCTGTTAGATATGTTCTAACATGCAAATACTTAATTGTAGTTTATTTATGTAATTGAAATGTCAAAATACCATAATGAAATTCATGAATTACAAATGTCCAATCTACTGTCAGGTGCCAAATCTACAATGTTAATATAATACAATGTCCAAGTTAAATACAGTAATTGAAATGTCAGTTGCATTGAATTAATAAAATTAAGTAAAATAGATTAAAATAACAATTAAATAATTAAAAATAGCTGGAATGTCAAAAATAAAATGACACTTTACTTAACCTTATCTGTCATAAATTCATTTATAGAATAATAGCACTTTTGGCACAGCCAAATTATACATTTCTCTCTTGAACATCGACCATCTTAAATTTAGGAATTCAACAGGTATTTTGTTATACACTCTTACAAGCATAGAGCCGCAATTTCTGCTGTGCAAAGTTGTTTTACATGCTGGTAATATCAGTTTATCTTCATATCGCGTTCTAAAGCTTAATGCCTGTTTTTTGCTGTGAATAAGTTTTTATGTTTCGCTACAAAACAAGCTGCCTCAAAGATATACATGCAACGTAAGGTAAGTATGTTGTATTTCTTAAAAAGCGGTTTGCAAGAGTCTAGTGGTTTAGCGGCCGCGATGGCGATGGATTTGAGGGCCACAACGCCACAAACAGCCAGACACACAGACATAATATTATAGAGGTCAAACTTATAACAGCCGTTCTGTTTCGACGTCGGGTGTCAAAAAGTATACTTTAATCGACGATTGTGAGGGACTGAGTTACGAGATTGTTTCCGATTTCCTTTTCCGGTCTACGACTTCAGATCCGTGACTGATTTGTTGCAGAAAGTGTGCAAACCTCAAAAGCTGTATCTGGCATACCACTGCGACCACAGGTAGAGGAATTTAAAATTTCTTTAGGTTTTTCTCTTCAGATTTCTCGAAAGAAAACGAGACGAAACGATACTTTAGTATCAACTTATTGATATTATCGATCCAGTAACCGTTGGTGTGACATTCCTGACTGAAAATAGCGCTATGCGCCATTCCTACAACTACAACTTTATTTAAAGTTTAAAACTGCACGTCTTTGCCACCGGGGAAACCGACCACTCAGGGAGCTTTCTTAAATGGTACTGAATTATAGAAGCTTGAATAGTTTAAAGACAACTAGTTTTCTCTTGCACGAAACTTGGACTGACACTTCCTCAACGGTCCTCAGGTCAAGGGACACAGTGGCTGAAGGGCCAACGATGCAGCGGATGAGCCCATCTCCCCTCTGCCCTTCTGTTGCCACCAGGGAAACCGACCACTCAGGGAGCTTTCTTAAATGGTACTGAATTATAGAAGCTTGAATAGTTTAAAGACAACTAGTTTTCTCTTGCACGAAACTTGGACTGACACTTCCTCAACGGTCCTCAGGTCAAGGGACACAGTGGCTGAAGGGCCAACGATGCAGCGGATGAGCCCATCTCCCCTCTGCCCTTCTGTCAACTAAAGAAATGGTTAGGCAAACGTACCAACAGGTTACACGACTATGACTGTACCTCAGGCACGGACCGGTGACGGTGACAAGCCAGAGCAGCAATGCCAGGTGCCTTCTTCGCCTCAATAAGGGGCAGCTTCGTTTAATAACGGGTTGTCTCACAGGTAATGGTCACTACAATAAACACCTTTTCACAATAGGTGTTACAGATAGTCCCTTGTGCAGAGCACACGCAGAAGAGATAGCCGCCCACGCGCTGGTAGAATACCCGAGGCCAGGCGGTACAACGGATGGCTCTCCTCGGAAGTCCGAGGACACTGTGGGAGGCCTGCAGCGACATTCGCAAGCTGTTGGCTTTCCTAAAGGAGCTGAGGTGTTAGGATTAATATCTTCCATTACGCAAAATAGGCTCAGTCTATTGCAGACTATTGCAGTCGAGTTGCGGAAACAGAAGCCGTCGCTAATATTAGATACCAAATGCGCGTTTTCTTTTTGCTTACTCAATTTTGATAAAATTTGGAGTGCAGACATGTAGTGTTTCGCTTAACCGTCACCAATACCAAATACTAAACGCGCGTTTTCTTTTTGCCAACTCAATTTTCATAAAATTTGGAGTGCAGACATGTAGTCTTTCGCTTCATTGTAATGTCATTGACATTTTGTAGTCTTGTGGCAAATTGTGTTAAAATTTCGCTCAGTCCCATTTAATCAAGCTCAAGCGGTAAATAAATACAAACATAATTATATTCTTTTTTTTTGTTGCACGTTTGAAAACAATTTTATAAAACCTATTTAGAAGCTAAAAATTCCACCCATGCCGGGACTTGAACCTGCGATCTCTGGCTAACCGTCCCAGCGCTCTCCCAACTGAGCTAATGAGCCCCGAGTAACCCACTTTGCATTTAGATTTTTACAAAAATAATGTCTCATTTTGGTGCCTGCCTGACTGTTCCCGTTTTATCACAACCCAAAAGTCTTGAGCTATATCAAAACTGGAACACGTTTTTTAATAATATTTTATTTTTCACTTCTCATACTCTGAAAGTGCTTATTTGTGCAGGATATAGGCTGCATAAAATCTAATTTTGTGCCAGAAGTGCTTTAACGTATCTACTCATAAATGTATCTGTATTAAGGCAAAGAAAATGAGCCATACAGCCAAACACAATAAGAAGTTCATAGATAGAATTTGTTATTTTATAATATTTACTTGAATGTATTTGCCTCGTGTGTTTTTTAACACATAAAAGATATTAAAATTTAAATTCAAGTACGGTAGGTTAATTAATTAATTTAAGAAAATTATTATTACAAAATTAATTTAATAGTAGGTTGTATAGGTCTGCAGCCCAAGCCTAATATCAATGTCGTAAGATTAAAAAAAAATAGAGCGGCGGAAAACAGCTCTTGTTTTTTCGCGCGTTTATTAATTTCTTCAATTTGCTAAATTATACTACTGTTTTATTTCCTCGCAATCGAAATGAAAAGCAGAGTTTATAACTCGTCCACAAAACCATTTTATCCGCGACATTACTATAAGCCCTCGCCTTCGGCTCGGGCTGCTAAAAGTCTCGGATGAAGATGGTTCGTTTTGTGCACTACTTGTAAAATCTACTATTAATGTGGTGCATACATGTGACCTATTAGATAGTCTGGAAAAACTGGAACGTGACTAACATGGAAAAGTAAAAAATATACAAAATTTGGTGGTATTAAAAGTTGAAAATTTTGCGTTGTATTTTTCTCAAAATTAAGAGGATAAAAGCTGATCAGTAGCATTAAAACTATTGCGCCAGCGTATTCTACCTTCCTTGCTTAAGCTTTTGAATTACACCAAAAATCCTTCAAAACGCCCCATCCAAATGAAAATTACTCATGATAACTAAACAGCCCGATACTGTCCTGCCATTTACTATCACAGAGTTCCAGCCCCCACATTCCGGCTCCATCATCAAATTAGCTCTATGGTCCCACTACAGTGGGACATTCGTATGTTGCTTGTAATCTGCTGGCACTTCAACCTAGCTGGCATAGAAACATCGAATTCCAACGTGAAAATCCGTTTACAGTTGAAAGGAAGAGCAGAACCTCTTTTTGTGCGCCCCGAAAGTTGGCAGGTCGCAGTCTCCACTTGCAAAATCAATTTGTCGCCGCAAACTTGAGTTAGGAGTTGGCAGAAACGCCCGGCAGAAATCTTTGAACCCAGATACTTTGAGTTCGCGCGGCCATGGGCCTGACTCTGTTAAATGGAAACGATAGAAAACGTTACTACTATCTACAGGGTGAATTTGAATTCGATTGACAAAATTTTAAGGGAACATTCTAACCATTATTTAGAAACATGTGGCACTAGTTTCCAAAAAACGGGGCGTCTAAAGGGTTTTTTTTAGTTACCATAAACAAACAATATCAGGACGAAAAGTTATAAAAATCGAAAAAAAACCTTCGTGTCTTATGATCCGCGTCAGCCAACTCAAATTGTTCTTGCACTTGTATACGCATATCGGTGGGCAGACATTTACATTTAACATAATATAAGAAAACATGTCATGGTACTTCCTACCACTTCGAATTTGGATTAACAGTTTCGAGCAGTTTATGGTATACCATTGCCGATAAATCATTAATATAGTGTTTTCTAAGGTTAACACGAGCACTAGATGGGTCTAACCGCGATTATTTACATACATACATAAACTCACGCCTGTATCCCAGAGGGGTAGGCAGAGACCAGGGACTGCCACTTGCCACGATCCTGACATATGTCTAGTATTCTTTTTGTTGCACTAACCCGTGCTGAGGACAATTTTAAAAACCTAATTAAAGGCTAAAAATTCCACCCATGCCGCGACTTGAACCCGCGACCCCTGGCTAACCGTGCCAGCGCTCTCTGGTTAGCCAGAGGTCGTGGGTTCAAGTCCCAGCATGGGCGGAATTTTTAGCCTCTAAATAGGTTTTTGAAAACGTGTTTCTCAGTTTTTCTAAATTCAACTCCTAAGAGGGTGAAAAGGGGTGTCAAAAGTTTTATGGGAAGTAAATTACTTATGGTCGGATTTACTTGAAACTTAGTAAAAATATACTTGAATAAAATTAACGTGTTTTTCAGTTTCTTTTTAATTCAACCTTTAAGTGGGTGAAAAGGGGTGCCAAAGTTTATACGAAAATTACAATATTTGTGGTGGGATTTTTTCGAAACATGAAACAAATGTGCTTTAATAAAATTTAAGAAACGCTATATCTCAGTTTTTCGAAATTCAACCCCTAAGAGGGTGAAAAGGGTTGCCAGTTTGTACAGGAAGTAAAATATTTGTGGTCCCAAAAGTTCAAACAAATTTACTTCAACAAAATTTACGAAACACCTTATTTCTCAGTTTATCAAAATTCAATCCGTAAGAGGGTTAAAACGGTAAAAAGGAGAAGAGTATTTATGGTCGAATTTTCTTGAAATTTAGAACATATAAAAAAAATATAAGACATGTTTTTCTCAGTTTTTCACTATTTAAACCCTGAGAGGGTAAAAAGGGTGTCAGCATTTAAAAGTGATTTTAAATATGTAGATTAGATTAGAACACTTTATTGTACACAACAGAAAACCAAATACATTAAAAGGCTTACATGTGTAAGTTATGCCGTATACAATTGGCGGTCTTATCGCTAAAAGCCGATGTACCGTTAGATTTATACTAGGCTTGGTACAAATGTACGTCAACTGTGTACAAGAAAGAATATCCTATCTATATATAGTAGACTGCACTGCAGTGACTTAACAGAATCACGTCACGCCCGGCTTACAACTTCATTGTAAGTTAGTGTAGGGGTCGCGTGATCACTTGTCTTAATAATTATACTCGTAACTTTGACGTAGTTCAATCCCTGTCAACGCCCAGAAACCCCACTATCAAGAACCGATATAGTATAGACTGCGTAATCTGCGTATGCCTTTACAGCGTATTATTGAGATATCAAAATAAAACCTGAACGTTGTTACTTCAGTATCGGTATGTAACCATTTCCATTAAGCAAAAGTATTTTCTTTTTTTTCATGTATTAGAAAACACTTCTTAATACTTATTATGGTAATTTGTAAGATTATGAAAAATAAAAACCGGCCAAGTGAGAGTTGGACTCACGCACGAAGGACCCCGAAGGGCACCATTATCTGTACAACATTTAAATATTTCAAGCGCTTACCTGTTGCCGTTATTAATAGCGAGCAAAAAACGGCCAAAAAAAGTCACGTTTGTTGTTTGGGAGCCCCCCTTAAATGTTTGTTTTATTCTGTTTTTAGTACTTGTTGTTATAGCGGCAACAGAAATACATTATCTGTGAAAATTTCAACTGTCTAACTAACACGGTTCATGAGATACAGCCTGGTGACAGACGGACGGACGGTCAACGGAGTCTTAGTAATAGGGTCCCTTACCCTTTGCTTACGGAACCCTAAAAATAATACTGAGTATGAATAAAAACATGGTAAAAAACATTCTCCCTCTTATCTAAGTTTGAATCAAATTCCCCATTACTTTTCCACAGTTTATGCAACGAAAGTAAGAAATCTCAAAAGAAAAATCTTCATCAGGATTATTTATCTTTTAACATGGTCTTCCGAAAACAAAAATTTACTTTTCGTCAACCAGCCTAATAAAGGTAGAAAACCCATTGACATCCCCAATTCCCGAACTCAATCGTGTCTCAGTTTTTAATTGTGAGCTGCCCGGTGATTATCGCAGGGAAGAAGTTTTAATAAACGAGCATAGTTCCTGAAAGAACTTCGCTACAGCCAGTCGTTACTTTAATAGGGATCCTCGGTAAAGAAATACATAGAAGGCCTCTTCAGAATGTTAAGGTGATATTCATGACGACACAATAATCGGGACCGCCATATTAAAGCTAAGTATACCTACCATCTATTATTTGGTGAAATTATATATTGTTGACTACGGAGCCCTAAGAAGGTAACGAGTACCTTACGTCATTTTAGGTCTTACTGAACACAGTGTGATAAACAATCACATTTGAGTCTGTATTATAATAACAGCTAATAGAGTCTAACTTTTGACTTCAGAGCGGTGGTAGCCTAGTGGGTAGAACATTGGACTCGGAAGCGAGAGACCCAGGTTCGATTCCCAGTGCGGCCATGTTTTCTTAATTATGGCTTTGTTTTCCAAATTATGGCGTTGTTTTGTAACTTTTAAAATTTATGAAGTTATAGAAACCGGCGCGCGTGCATGCAACGACTAATGAATGTTGAGGAAGCGAAAGTGATCTGTCAGGATCGTAGCAAGTGGCAGTCCCTGGTCTCTGCCTACCCCTCTGGGATACAGGCGTGAGTTTATGTTATGTTATGTTTAGTAGCAATACCACTCGCTAACCGTGAAGGAAAACATCGTGAGGAAACCTGAGTGTCTAAGCTATTCACATACCTCAGCGCTTCAAATCGCCAATCCGCGGTGGGCACGCGTGGTGATTAAGCCCATACTCTCTCCCTAAGAGAAGGCCTGTGCCCTACAGTTGGACTTATACAGGCTGCTTATGTAATAGAGCCTAACTTAAACGATTTTATCAAAATATGGCTTAATATTAGGTATAGATAGATCGCGGTACAAAAAAAAAGAAAACTTATTCTTAAGAATATCTCAAAACATATTTGTCTCCACAGCACATTATTTGGGTATTATCCTTCGATAAAAAATGGAAAAGTTATCACTTAAATTGCAATAATATCTCTGGAATTTATTCAAAAATAAGTGTGAATTTATTTAATCAAAAGCAGTACAAGAAAAAATCAAATACCCACAAACAAGTTCAGAATTACACAATTAAAAATATCCCCTGAACTAGGTTTGAGGCCTGTATCTCAGTCACGGTTTTTTGTACAAACTTAACTTTATCGACTTATATTTGTATCTTCTATACTAATAATAAATCTGTAAGGGTCGGTCATGGAGTAAGTTAGTTTGTTTTCAGAGATATTGTGTTTATAGGCTCAATATATGATACTGAAACTAATTTCACGATTTTTAGAATTTTTTTCTGTATGTGTGTATGTATGTATGTTCCTCCATAACTCTTAAACCAATTATCCGAATTTGATGAAATTTGGTATAAAAACATATAGACATCTGGGACACAGGATAGGCTATTTAAATTCTAGCTCCAGTTATGATAAGACGTGGCCCCCATACAAATGCTGCTTCGTAAAAATCGAAATGTACGCGAACGGAGTCGCGGGCACAGCTAGTAAAAACTATAATTGCTGATTTACTACTAACTTGCCCACCCAAGCGCGGATCCACCGTTGTGGGTACGACGGACATGCCCACAACCTTAATAAACTTGTGACGTCACATTTTCACGGTTTGTTGAGATCGATAGGCTGATGATAGATAGATAGAATATTCTTTATTGTACATAGAGATTACATTAACAGAAACGTTGGTGATATTATATCAATGCCTACATAACATAACATGATGACCTCGTGGCGCAGCGGTAGTGCATCTGCATACCATGCGAGAGGTCCCGGGTTCGAATCCCGGCTGGGGATAAAAAAAAACCCCCAGGTCTTGGATGTTTACATGTTTGTGATGTCGTTGTTTCTGGTTCCCACGACACAGGGTATCCTAGTGTGGGACCAGAAGCAATGTATGTGCCTGTATGTAAATGTTTACATACAAAAATGTTATGTTTATGTTTTATGCCTTCAGGAACGTTAATTTAGTAGTGTTTGCCCTATAGCTTTGCCCACGTACAACTATACCTTCACTGTACGACATTTTGATCAGGGTGTCATATATTAATTTTGTAAACATTTTAACATAGGTACTCTGATTAGAACTTGGCGGATGTTTTGGGTGGCTGTGACCACAAACTTTTTCGAGTGCTGGATCCGCGCCTGTACCGCGGTAATTCAACTTTTTAGGTTATGCCACAGACAGTCAGTGGTAAGACTTACAGACCTACGTGTATAACAAAGGAGATTATAAGCAACCTACATAAGTCCCACAGTAGGGCACAGGCCTTCTCTCAGAGAGAGAGTATGGGCTTAATCACCACGCGTGCCCACCGCGGATTGGCGATTTCAAGCGCTGAGGTATGTGAATAGCTCAGACACCCAGGATTCCTCAAGATGTTTTCCTTCACGGTTAGAGAGTGGTATTGAATCGCTCGTAGCCCCGGCTGCCTGAGTGATCTTAAACGATCACGAAGGTTAAGCAATACAGGGCGCGTTCAGTGCATGGATGGGTCGCCGTCTATGCCTAACGCTAGTGGCATTTTTCCGAGCGGTTCCGTGCTTCGCAAGGCACGTTAAGCTGTTGGTGCCGGCTGCCGTCGATAGATGGCAGTCGTTAAGCCAAGTCAGAGGCCTTAGGGCGGCTTGACAACTTCTGACAGTAGACGAGCCACTAGTCTACAAGCCTCCACCAATCTGGACTTGCCCCCGTGGTGGATTATGGCCTATACCTTCCTCAGGGAAGAGACCCGTGCCTCTCGGTGGGGACATAATAGGTTGATGATGATTGCTACTACAACTTCATAAATGTACATAACTTAGAAAACAAAGTCATAGGTAGGTACATGCCCGCACTGGGAATCGAAGTGAAAAAACCCGTGTCTGAGGTGTTCACATACCTCAGGGCTGGAAATTGCCAATCCGCGGTGGGCTCGCGTGGTAATTAAGCCCATACTTTCTCTCTAAGAGAAGGCATGTGCCTTGCAGTGGGATGTAGGTATATAGGCCATTAAAAAAACCTAGATAAAGTCCCGTTAATTTCCAGCTGAGCATCAGTGCGGATTTAGCAAGAAAGTAAACTCATTATCGAATCGAGCCCCACAATACAACAATGTTATTCAGCCTAACAAATGTTCATTAATTCAACTGTGCTTGTATATACCTTGTACCCAAAAGCTTTTGAGCCAATCCGACCACAGCTGCCACCCTGCTGATGAATATTTATATTTTTCAAGAACAGCCTATTCTGAACCAATCGATGACAGTAAGTAATTTAAATAATTCCAATACTTTAACAAGCCCCTAATCAATATTCAACCAGTTCGACGATTGTGAGAAGGACCTAATCTGTGTAAGAGCGATTGTAGAGTAAATAAATAACTAAATTATAAATAACTTCCACACAACACAATCACTTAACCTGGTCCCAAACTAGGATACCCTGTGCTATGGTAACGAGACATCACAAACACGGAAATATACCCAGACTGAGGCCATTTGTACAAATTTACGGCGGCCTCCAGTGGGAATCGAACCCACGATCTATATTGGTAGTAAGCGCCTTAACGGCTAGTCCAACGAGGCAGTCAATGAGTCAGAGTGACAAATAAGCAAGAAATCCTTGGACAAACAGGTCGTGATTGTTAGCTAAGAATAAAACTCGTCAAAGATAAACCTTTTGAAAATGTCAGGATCTCGACGGGGCTTATCAAAAATTTTACAAATTGTACTAAATAATAGTCTTTTCGTAAACATGCGCGGAACTTTTGAATAAAGAACACGCGAAGTATCATAATATTTACGTAGACTGAAAAACCAAAATCACTTCCCGGCGCGTTCTTTGAATTTGGAACGAAGAGCGCGCCGGCAATGTTGTATGAAACGGTGTGCTGTTTGAATTTAGAACTCTTTCATCTAGCGTACACATGACGTTGTCGTGGCTGTATAGCCACAATGCGTTTACCTTTCGGCACAAACTGTAAAATTAAAATTAAAATTGGCGGTAAAGCGGAGTTCGTTGTTATTTTGTTAATAAAATAATTAAAATGAGTTCCTATGATTCTGAAAGTGAAAATGAAATGAACATTGACTGCACTCCACCAGATTTAAGATCGGAAGGTAAATTAGCGATGGAAAATTTTTATCATTAATATATTAATTAAGTCCAGTTTCTTTAGTTATTTTTAATTATAAACAGTGAATAGTATTAATTTATGATTGTAAATAAATATTGCTTCCAGCAAAATCAAAAGAAAATTTATTATGTAAAAGGCCCCTTTTTAATTCCTTGCATTTTTTTAACAAAAGCATTAACAAAAGCTCGCTTGCGGCTCGGCTTTCAAACTCATACTCGACCTGCGATTGCCTATTTCGCTGCCTTTGCAATAATGTACTATTAATCGGTAGGTTATGGGTCGCCCCTCATCAGAAGATCATCACTTTCAGCGGCCTTCAGCTGATCTTCCTTTTCCATAATGATTGGCGCCAGGTGTCGGTCTGTTGAATTTTCAACCTCAGCAGGTGGACCAAAGAGCCTTAACTACAATAAATTGAACAAGAGGTTGCGGTGAAGGATATAATGAATGTCTTCCCAGTATCATTGTTGTACTACACACGTCTGATGTGTGCTCACTTCATCTTCAGAGTTTGCACAAGACGTTGTATACCTAAGTGATATAACTTAGCCATTGGTCGTAAATCACACAGATTAAAGTCGTCAAAATATAAGAAGCCCGTTTTGACAGCTAGAAAAACCATAGAATCTAACCTAGTTTGAGATCAAAAACATTAAAAATCTAAACTACGAGTAACTTTTCGGGTTCCAAAATCTGTTTTTTCTTTCGAGCGTTAAATAATATGCCAGAGTGTGTCTTTTTATGTATTTGTTCGAGTAAATCCAAAGTAAAATGCATTTTTGTATAGCTGCCAAAACGGGCTTCTTACATTTGGACAACTATAAGCTAAAATATTTGGGTATTTACCTTAGCCGTTGATGGAAAATGCAACAGACAAGCTAAATTATTTACGCCCAGAACTTTAATTTGATCCGTCCGTAAGCTTGCTGTCGTTAGCTCCTCCTGAGTGTAAATGCTCGCAGGGCACTTTTTCTTGTTCCACAAACAGTTGTCAATCAATCAACAACATCACAGTTGCCCAAAAAGTCAGGTTACCAGGTGCATTAAACTCCAGAGGCATCGAATTTATCGATGGCTGAGAATTGGTCGACAGTCGGTGGGCAGACCATCAGCCCAGTGGGCCGACAACATTGTGAAACATTGGACGAGACTAGAACCAGATGGGTTAAAAGAGAAGAGGCCTATGCCCAACAGTGGGCTCTGACTATGGATTAGATTAGATAGATACACAGGGGGCATATTCTGGGTTCAGACGAGAACCGGCCCTAATAAGTGAGTTTGGCGCGAACTTCGCGAAACTCCCACCTGACAAGCGAAAGGAGACTCTGATTAGACGCAAATAAGGAAAAATCTGCGCCGACGGTCCCCGTCGGGGTATCTTTATCAACAATGTATGTGAAAACATTTTTCAATGACTCGCAAATTGAGTTGGGGAAGTTGCCGTGCGGTGCGTTCCCGGTTTCGGGTTCTGTCGGTTTGTTTGAAGTACGTTTTACAGTTCACTTGCACTGGAGAAGTAACAGTTAAACATTGATTCAGGTGTTCCGTTCCATTGTGTGTTCTTTGTCCAAGTCCACAGATTGGCGGTGATCTGTGTCCTAGTCACAGAATTTTTCCGAGATTTTTTCAAAAATCATGTGTGGCTGAGACGACTTCCTCGTTGGTCTAGCGGGACCACGTCTGATTACCATGCTGGAGATCGTGGGTTCGATTTCCACTGGGGTTATATTTCTATGTTTGTGCTGTCCTTGCGTGGTTATCATAGCTCAGGGCATCCTAATTTGGGATCAGCCCCTATATTATGCGCACCAAATCCTGAGCGATTCCAATCGTATAACTGTTAAATTAGTATGGGATTTGGTGGGCATAATATAGGGGCTGATCCCAAATTAGGATACCCTGAGCTATGATAACCACGCAAGGACAGCACAAACATGGAAATATACCCCCAGTGGGAATCGAACCCACGATCTCCAGCATGGTAATCAGACGTGGTCCCACTAGATCTTCCCAGTTGTGTGGAAGATATTTATTTATATTTTAGATCCAAAAACATTTTTATACTTACGTCATTGTATTTTTTGGTGAAAAAACAACAGGCAGCAGAGGAAACTGCACCCATTTTGCAAGTATTAAGATAGGTACTTAACTAAAGGAAATAACTTCCTTGTTCCTCATATTTTATACAAAAAAATATCTCCAATACTTATTTTCCGTTCTTGATCAAAAAGGGTCCATTCCGCCATTGAAATTACGGAACCCGAAGACTAACGGAACCTTAATGAGGCTTCGACGGGGAATGAGTTTCCATTTTACCCGGGACGGGCTTTGTGGAGTGATTTGTCATCGTTTCGGAGCTGTTTCAGACTGAGCAAATAGAATTAATCGATTCGTAGGTAGTCACAGAACAAATTCATTCGAAACGAGGGAGATTTAAAGTGACAGTAAAAAAAATTGTATCGAGTTTTGTTGTTCGTTCGTGACGCTGACTGCACTACAATATATGAAATAGAACTACAATACGGTATTTGACATTATCAACAATAAATTATTTCATATGCTCTATTAAAACAAGAATTACGAAATATCTCGGAAAATGTATCTCTTTTAGTCAAATACTAGTTATTACAATTTTTAAATAGATTAAACATAAAAAGTGCTCTGAAATGTGACGTCATAAGCAAGTATTTTCATACAAAATTCCGTTTTAAAAGTAACTCATTTGATATTTTGTCAAATACCCAATTCATGGTTTACTATGACAATTCGACGAATATGGCGAAGTCGAGTAACCCACAGATTAGCAAGTAGGAAGACTCGGCTACAATGTACATCGAAGGTACATCGAATTGTCATAATAAACTATGTTGTAGTTTTATGAAACGTGGCCCTGATTTCTTATACCTGTACAATTTTGTTACAGTTACCCGAAAAGCGCGAAACACACAGATAGGACGTGGGTCGAGGGCGCGGTAAGATGTATAGAGTCACAGAGCACAGTCTTTGCTCTGCGGTCGCTCTTGGTCTGTGACTCTATACATCTTACCGCGCCCTCGCCCCTCGTCCCATCTATGTGTCTCGGGCCTAACACAGCTGAATAGTGCACGCAAGTAAAGTTCGAGGTGCTGTAGACTGAACCAACTATAACTTGGTGAATATAAAATATGGCTAGCCCGTGCATTATGAAGCATTAGAAAAGTATAGCCGTTTTCCTGCCTTATCAAGTTATAAGACTGTCAAAGAAAGGGACAAGACAACTGGTGGCTTCTTGCTTTTCCAATAAAGCCAGGCAAATAGTGATTCAATAATAACAATAATAATTATTTAATAGTTTATACCTAATAAACAATCGCAATTAGATCCGTAAAATGTGTAACTTAACAGTTATAACAGTCCCTTTCTTGTACTAACAGTCCTATATCACGTTTAGTCTAGTCCTATATCAGAACGAACAATAATAAATCGCTATAACACTGCGGAAGTGCCAATAGCCGATGGGGTGCAAAGGCTCTCGAGAGGGGACCACGAAATGGCGAAGGGGACGCCCACCAACTCTTTGAACCGACGATCTGTCAAATTCCATATTAATTGCTATCGCAAACGTCAGGATTCCGACAGGATATACACATATCCTGAGGCAGATTGCTGGCAGCGGCTGTATGAGGATGACAGAAAGCAGTGGCGTTCGTTGGAGCATATGCAGCAGTGGGCGAATGCCTGTAAACTAGATTCGTCCATTCAACTCTCTCCCTTGGTTCTTTCGATCTAGAATGCAGAGTATGCGAGTAGGTAAATGATTAAAATAAGGCTAAATGACCGTTGCGTGTTGTATTTATATTCGGTATTTTTAACACAACGATTCGGTAAATACGGACACAAAAAGCATTCTATACTCTTTCGCTTCCAAACGTATTTTAATTATTTTATTTCATGCAAAGCGCGTCGAGGCCGCGCGACCGTTTGATCAAACTTATGTAATTTGTTTTTGATGAAATCAACAGAGCCCATGCAATATGACGCGAGTTCTGGCCCCCAAACGTTTACAGCATACTGTAGCCGCGATCCGAAATTAAAATTACATCCCGAACAAACTCGTTAATAGAAGCGGTAACGCGCTCAGCAAATATCTAAACAAGTTTAACAAAGGATCATCAAACGGTCGCCACTCGAGCTCCGAATTAGAGACTTGGCACTGTCAGAACAGTGGGATTAGGGCAAACTCGTTGACTGCAAACTTGCTAAGTGACCTACGATCGGCACATTCCGGGTGCCAAAAAGAATTACCTAAAATTGTGATCCCAACTGCAAATCGGTTTTGGTGGCGTTATGCTATTCCGTATGGCGCCGGATTAAGAATAGCATCACTCCATTTCCTTCCGTGGATGTCGTAGAAGGCGACTAAGGAAATAAATTACTAGGAGACGGGCAGCAGCGTCTTCCTGAGATTCCAACCGCATACGTACTGCGATCGCCAACCCGCCTGCCAAGCGTGGCGATTATGGCAAAACCCTTCCATGGTTATGAAAACCACGAATGAGGCCTATGTCCTGCAGTGGGCGTCAAATGGCTGATGATGATGATGCTATTCATAGCACACACCTGAGTTGGAGCCCCCATTTTGTTGTCACGGAAGCACATGAAGAATTTGGAGCCTGAGCCTGGCTACCCTTGTTTCAAGGGCGTCGCCAAGGGGGGGCAGGGAGGGGCAGTTGCCCCCCCCTAGAGATTCTAAAAAAGTTGCCAAATATAATGCAACCAAAGTCTTAAGTCTTTGAGTTAATTTGCTTGAAGTTCAAGCCTTGAACAATCATTCCCGTACGTCGAAACTCGAATGAATTTACCAATTACACTCCTAATATTCCGTACGCTCAATTACGCTCTGCTCTACTCTGTCGTTGAAGCGGGAGAGGGGGAGTGGGGAAGCAACATGTAACCGCGCAGCGCTCGCGCCCCCCGCACAGCCGCCTTTGTTTTAGCGTCTGTCATTCTGTCAGCTCGTGCTCGTGTAGCTTTACACATTGGACTCTGTACTGTCACAGAATATATATGTATATAGTACTAAGATACTGTTGTAATTACAATCGCTGTAGATGTAAGGCTCGTAGTACAAGTGAAAAGCTTCCTGTGCTGTCGACTTTACCTACAATTCATACTTACTTTTCTCATTCATAGAGAATGAGAAAAGTATGAATTGTAGTAGGTAAAGTCAACTTGCCCCCCCCCCCTGCGCCATCGGCTGGCGACGCCCTTGCCTTGTTTCTATCTACGCAGGTACCTCACATGTTCTGTTCATGTTTTGTTTGTTTTTGCTGTTTTCGTGTATTTTGTTTGTTTACTTGTTTACTCTGTGTTTCTGTTTAAATGTCTTCTTTCTTTCTTTTCTTTATAATGTTGTACTCGTATGTATCAGCATGGCGAAAAATTCAGCCATTATGATAAAACACCACTACTTAATACAAGACGCACAAATAGAGTTTATGCCTAGGTATGCATCTAACCAAGCTTACTAGTCTAGTCTAATCTAATCTTACACTTCTTAGGTATATCCTAACAAAAAAACAATTACTAAAAATAATTCTTAAAAGAAACGGGATTCTTACCACGATTGTTACTTAATCTACACTCTTATTAGAAAGAGGAAAAGTTTGTAAGTTTGTATGTAGGGGTTGAGCTCCGAAAGTATTTATCCGGTTTCAAAAACTCTTTCGCCAGTATTTAGAATGGACCTTTAGGCGAATGCTACACGTTAATAAATATTGTGATAATTATCATGATATTTACTTAAAGTATCTTGGCCTGGTTCACAGCACACCCTACACCAAAAATACGGATCGCGTCAGTACTGAGGCGTTCTTTGTTCATACTCGTACAATCGGCAGACGTGATGGACCATAGACAGAGGAAAGTTAGAGCTTGTGTGGCATTAGTTGTAGCCCTTTCCTTGAACAAACGTGTAAAAAGAAAGCGATGGATGAAGAATTGGCTACAAAAGAGAGAAACTTCTGGCAGGGATTCTAAGTTGACACTTTCAGAACAATCTTGTCGCCTGTCATGGATTCTTGCTCGTGACGGCGTGCAGAAGCGGTGTCACCGACGTCCTCCATCGCTGCCGTCTCGCCGAGTACTGACGGGATAAATGTTGACGCGTAACACTACACGCAAGATAAATATCACGATCCAGGATCAGATCACAAGGATTGCCGGAAATCCAGCGATAAATATTGTTATCCCTCAATACACTACCCTATACGTCAATAACCCCCGGTTTCTCGTACACTAACAAGCTGTTAATCTACTGTTAACAGCTGTCAGTGTTTTTTTTGTATGCACTTGTGTCAATTGACAGCTGTTAACAGTAGATTAACAGCGTGTTAGTGTACGAGAAAGCGGGGGTTAATATCGTAATCCGACAATTTATATTGACGGATCACAATATATATCTTGCGTGTAGCATTCGCCTAAAAAGTTTACAACAATAAATACCTGAGAACACAGCTCAAGCCAAAAATTTGCACAATGTCGTCTCCATTGCCTCCAGAATAACCCTCACAAAAACTAACATGACATCCTTTACAAGCCACTGAACTACTGGAGAACAACGGGGTTTTATTTTGAACTACTCGATAGCCAAAGGATAACCAAATTCCTCAAATAGAGTTTAAATAATACGTGGTAAAGTTTGTCCCTTGTAGTCTCTATCACAGATTTTTTAAACGTCGCTTAGGAAGTGTTTTGAAGTATAAATAAGACTATTTCCCTCTGTGATTTCCCTTAACCACAGACTATTTAAACTGCATTTTTGAGTCTGAGACTGTGAGTTTTTAAAACTGCACTGATGAAGCTCACTGTACTGAACTTACTGCTCTGCGTATACCTACTGAACAGGAATTAGGGATGGCCACGTCCACCCATTACTCTGTTCGGGTATTATTATGTTGATTTGTGTAGATGGAATAAAATCCTATGTGTTTTAGTGCCGCTTGTACATTAACATCACAAAGGATCCTTCTGTGGACCCGGGAACCTTTGGATATTTTGTGTGAAGTGGTGCTACGCACTGGGCTTCTAAAAAGTTGGAGTTTTGTTTCCCCCTTCATAATCTTACCTGTAGCCATAAGAACTTAACAAGCAACGTACATGGACTAGGAAATACTGTAACAAATTGTGTGTGTAATTTCAAGAAACTAGGAAAAGATACCTACAAAACGTAAAGGTTAAGTAAATGTAAATAGCAGCGATTCCCACTGTGGTCACTAAGAACAAGGGACCCTTGTCAACTTCGGTAGAATCCCTAAACTTTTACTGGAATACTTACCTATTGAAGGTAAGTTCCACGTAGCAAGCAGAACCTAACAGGGTTCTTGCCTGCAAAGCAATTAGGTACTAACTGATGAGAATCCGGATTATGCCATCACCTACCGTTAACAAAAATAAAAAACCGGTCAAGTGCGAGTTGGACTCGAGCAGGAAGGGTTCGGATCGGAAAAACGGAAAAAAATCCATTTGTTGTATGGGAGCCCCCCTTCAATATTTATTTTATTTTAATTTGTTTATTTTTGAAGCGATTATAGAACTAAATATTCTGTGAATGTTTCAAGCGTCTACCTGTTGCCATTATTAATATCGAGCAAAAAACGGCAAAAAAACGTTTGTTGTATGGGAGCCCCCCTTAAATATTTATTTTTAGTATTAGTTGTTATAGCGGCAACAGAAACACATCATCTGTGAAAATTTCAACTGCCTGTCTATCACGGTTCATGAGATACAGCCTGATGACAGACAGACAGACGTACAGTGAAGTCTTAGTAATAGGGTCCGTTTGGCACCCTTCGGGTACGGAACCCTAAAAATGAAAACAATATTGACTTCGAGAGCAGAGGGCCAATTTCAGAACCCTAAAAAAAAGCGCGTTTTTTTCTGTCATCATCATCAACCCATTATGTCCCCACCGAGGGGCACGGGTCTCTTCCCTGAGGAAGGTATAGGCCATACTCCACCACGGGGGCCAAGTCCGGTTTTTTCTGTACTAATTAAAAAAACGCGCCGAAATCTCAAGTGCGTAGATTGGACCATATTACGCGCGTGCAAAATAAGATTCTTTTGAATCGCTTTCCTTCTTCAAGTGTCTGTTCGGTCGAACGGTGGATTGGCTTCGAGGATATTTAGCACATGGGGAGAAGTTTTCTCGTTTTCATGCGGGCAGGCGAGTGACATTGAAGTTGAAGATAGTACCTATAATAGAGTACGTGCTACCTACCTACAAAAGTAGATAGGTTTGTTAGCTGAGTTATTCTTAATCCGATGTTTTTTCTGCATATGTGGGCCTAATCAAACTGCGGGTGCTGTGAAGCACTAATATTAAGGGTGTTTTTATTTCTGGCATGCTATCACGCTAGCACAATCTGATTTTTTTAGTGATTCAATAAAAAAGAGTACTTATACTTTTGATAAACGTGGTCTGAGGGTTTGGTAACAAATAAAATTGCGGTCTTTTAAATTTTCTGTTTTCCTATAACTAATTTTGATGTACCCTCATTACATTAAGTACAAGACTCGTAACCTCTTTGGCAAATAAACAATTTGTATTTGTAAAGTTTTCTCCATGAAAACGAGGTACAAAATAAGAAAAATATGCCTTGAATGTCCGTAATTTACCAAACTATATTTATGAAAAATATAGACAGTTTTTTAGAATAATTAAAAATGTGTGATTGTGCAAGCAGGACACCATGCCAGACGTAAGGGCCCGTACACACAACTGCGATGCGACGTCGCATCGTAAAAATCTGCGAGCTCGCGCGACGCGTCGCAAGAACTTGCGAATTGATTCGCATCGGCGTTCATAATAGTAATAAATGGATGAACCCAAAATCTTCTTTGTTTCTTTTTCCTGTAGGTATCTTCTTAGCAATAACAAAAGTGACCACTTCTTTTTACGATCCATGTCACGACCTAGTTTACAAAATACGTTCGGTGCCGTTGACGGTCGTCGAAGGAATGGTCACCCGAATCGTGGAAGGGAGGGAGTTGCCTTGCCGCGCGAAATCGCATTGCAGCAATTTGTGTCGCAGTTTTCTGCGTTGCGAATTCGTATCGTTGTGTACGGAGCCTAACCGCAGCCTTATTTCCTAAACAACAATCAGACAGCTCCTACGTTGATAGGCAAATCCTTTGACTACGACACAAAAAGGCAGAGTTGCATCACTTTCTTAAATGGGGCTTAAGTAGCATTTAGCTATAATTCTTCATATAAAAGTCAATTTAAATGGGTGTTTAAAGTAACAGCGCCTTGTTCTGTATTGTAAAAAGTCAGCGAAAATCGTCATTGACAAGCTTGAACTAAACACGTCTGGAATCTCTCTCTGCCATCTCATCTCTGTCATTAACATGTTTGTCATGTCCTTGCCTGGTTACCATAACACAGGTTATCCTAGTTTGAGACCAGGGCCTAGATTCTGTTAATGCATTGTAGTAACATGACAACTGCATGAACATGACGGTTTTCATTTCATGGCTGCTTTAAGTCTACGCGGGCACACCCATCAAACCTTCTAGGCGTCAATGGTACGAAAAAACACGTCACGTGACCCGACAGTGTACCTGTCATTATACTACAATGCACTAACAGAATCGAGGCCCAGGACAAGTGATTTTGTTGCACGGAAGTTATTGTCTCTCTGCCAGAAAAAGGCCCTCGATAGGATAAGCCACGTCGCTGTTGGTATCAAATTCAAACCAAACACTGTTTTTCCTTCGTTGATTGCATATAATTCGGGAACATCAACGCGTTTCCAAAGCGAATCTGACATGGCGTAGCTGATAGTCCGATGTCCCTACACCTAGCGGTTGGCCATGTCCTAAAGGGTAACTAACTAGGTTATGGAGGCTTTAGTGCTGTAGTTGGTCTACCAAAGTACAGTCATTTCCAGATTTGTTTAGTCCTTTGTTCCAGGATAATCGACTTTCAAACAACCTTCCGCCAGCGGAATACTTTTTAATTACAAAGTTTAGATACAGAACTGGCATGCTATGCTTAAGTTCTATGCTAATAATAATTCATCATCATCATCAGCCTTTTGACGCCCACTGCAGGACATAGGCCTCCCTCATGGTTTTCCAAGCTTCCCGGTCTTGTGCCGCCCGCATCCAGCGACTCCCCGCCACCGTAACCAGGTCATCAGATGTCAGAAGTTAATAATAATTAACTTTTGAAAAAACCCTCTTCAGTAGCCCAATATGCCATGAAAATTAAACCTAAGTACCTAGGTATAGGTAGTCAGCGAGGTGCCCTGCCCAACAATGTTAGACCAACATTGTTAGAACAAACATTGGTGGAACAGGTTTCTGTGATTTTGGCTGTGTACCTACATTTGCATGTTTTTTTCTTGTGCCATGAATAAATAGACCTTTATAATATAGCTATTCTATAACACATAGTAAACCGCTAGGTACAGGGAAAAGGTAGTCCAAGCCCGTAGTTCCTGCACCGCTGTTTGGTTTCAAACCAAACATTGTTTGTCATGATGTTATTGTTGACCAGAATCGCGTACTTGTACCAACTAATGATGATTTGGGAAAATATGGTCAGGGTGAGTTTTTTTTTTTTTTTGCTGTCTTTTTCTCCACTACAATTCGACCCAAAGACAGCGTCCAACATTGACATTCAACAGAATGTAAATTTTTTACGTTGGAATAAATTTTTGATTTCTCATTTCAGCTATGGAAAAGCGTTCAGAGTTGAAACATTACATGTCGTGGGATTGTCAACCAATCCAGTTTCTTAAACTATTAGCTCGCTTTTAAACTCGCCCGAACGCTTTTCCAAAGTTATTCTTGACTCTGGTATTCTGTGCCCAGGAACAACTTAATGAAGTCGCAATTAAAGCCGTAAAACTCGGGAATTTAGAGCCAGAACCTAACTCATAGAGTGAACTGATTCAATGAAGCCGCAGCTAAATCTTCTAAAGCTTTACTTAATTAAGCTGCCGAAAAGATAATTGCCCGAGTGAAATTCTTGCGCCCGCTAAATTTAAGTTCAACCCTTTCCATTAATTTAATTTTCGCGGACTAATTATGCGCGTCCGAAAATTCGGATGCGAGCCGACTCAATAAGTGGCCACTCTTATTGGGTTGAGATAAAAAGTGTGTGGGGGCTATGGGTTACACGGCTATTGATTTAACGTGAAACTTCTGTATAAGTAAGCGTTCATTTTTAGCCCAAACTGCGCAATGCGTCACGCGGCACTGGCGCCATCTAAAAATTCCACCCATGCCGGGATTTGAACCCGCGACCTCTGGCTAACCGTGCCAGCGCTCTCCCAACAGCCAATGGGCAAGTGCAGGCATCAGTGAAATTTCGCGCCTCTTTACAAACTTCTCTGTATTACGTACAGGCAGCGACATTTTTAGCCTTTAAATAGGTCGCGGGTTCAAGTCCCGGCATCGGTGGAATTTTTGGCCTCTAAATAGGTTTTTTAAAAATGTCCTCAGCACGAGTTAGCAACAAAAAAAAAGGCAATAATGTCTGTCAAGTTGTTTGCTCATCTTCGGTCATTAATTTATTAATCCCGTTTAATCAAGAAATGTCAACCCTTATTATCAATAGATTGTAAATTTTGACAGTATATAAAAAAATATTGTTTACACCCAGACCAAAGCTGAATGAAACAAAATATATTGTATTACTTTCAGCTGAAATACCTTTGAAATAAGCAATTTTTTATTTTCGTTAAATTATGTTAGACTACTCTTAGGGTAAGCTGGATCACATCGCACAGCAAACGATTTGCTTAGTTCAAAAATGTCCTAAATTTACTGAGAACTTTGTAATAAAACAATTAAATATGGGCTAAAGATATTTATTTCATTAAAATAAAATTTTATCAAGAAATTCCTAAAAACTAATCATCAGGATCGCAATTATTTTACCTAAATAAGTGAACTTAAATATTAGATACCTAGGTAGGTACCTACTTAAGTATGATACTTAACAACTGGTAAAACAATTAACCTGACTTTAAGTGCCTACTTAACTAACTCTCTAATTATATAGAGAATAAAACATACTTGGCTGAAATTACATTTAATTGGGTGTGTTTATTAATTAATTCGGATTAAATAAGCCTTAACTTAAACCTAAACAGCAACCTAAACTCTACATAAGTTTAACGATATTTCTTATAAATAAAACGTTTAATCATCATCAACCATTTGACGCCCACTGCAGGACATAGGCCTCCCTCGTGGTTTTCATAACCATGAGGGGTTTTGCCCACGTTAATATTAGTAGTTATTTTTGACATATTTCACTTAGTTTGTTGTGGTGAAATTTGGAAAGTGGAGACCTGATGCTAAACAGCGCCACCGCTGGGAAAAGAAATCATATCTTCTTTCATAATACGTTTACAAACATAAACATAAACATTTACATACAGACACATACATTGCTTCTGGCCCCACACTAAGATACCCTGTGTCGTGGGAACCAGAAACAACGACATCACAAACATGTAAACATCCAAGACCTGGGATTTTTTCTTTTTGTCCCCAGCCGGGATTCGAACCCGGGACCTCTCGCATGGTATGCAGATGCACTACCGCTGCGCCACGAGGTCGTCAGCAACAAGCATTATAAATCTCAATAACTGTGATTCGAGAGGTCGTGGGTTCGAATCCCGGCATGTACCAATGACCGAAATGTACCTTGTTTTCTAAGTTACGTACATTTGTGAAGTTATAGTAGCAATACTGCCTGCCTTGCCAGGCTACCATAGCGCAGGGTATCCTACTTTGGGACCAGGACAAGTGATTGTATTGTGTGGGAAGTTATTATTTATTTTATACCACTCGCTAACCGTGAAGGAAAACATCGTGAAGAAACCTGAGTGTCTGAGGTGTTCACTTTTATCGTGACGTTGTGCTCCGGCGAAATTATGGGGCTGGGCTGGTCATGTCAGCCGAATGCACCCGGGTCGGCAAGACTCGCCACCGATGGGGTGCCACAAGACCGACATCGAAGTCGACGCCGGCCTAGGAGACGGCGGAGAGACGATCACGGCCAACATCTGCCGGAGAGGTCTGAGGTGGCCCAGGACCGAAAACTCTGGACTGAATTGGGGGAGGCCTTTGCCCAGCAGTGGGACACAAGCAACGTAAAAAAAAATACGTTCAATTTTTGCATAAACGTCTTATAAAAGATTTTTTTTTCTATCAGTGACGCTAGATAGCACCGGATAGGCCCGGGCCTCCGTTAGTACTGCTACCAACAAAGCTAGACTAGTGATTGCTAAATAAATACTCCGCCGTTTTCTTGTTTCCAAAACTATTTCTACGTATCTAAAATATAACCGCGTGGAACAACAATATTTCATTACCTATGATCGTAGCGAGCTTGATGTTATTATTATTATTTTTATTTAATAGCCACAAGATGAACAGATGACCTCATCCAAGTGGCAGGAAGACGCTGGATGCAAGCCGCTTCCAACCGGTCTTTTTGGAACTCCATGGAGGGGGCCTATGTCCAGCAGAGGACTTCTTGTGGCTGAATGATGATGATGATTTAATACTTTTATTGGGACTTAATGCCATACGCACTTTCTACCAGTCAACCGCAGGAGGTGGAAGAAAGATCGGTAGGCGTGCAAAGAGGAAAGGGGGGAAAAAAGTAGAAATGCAATTTAAAATATACTTATAGATACCTATAAGGTAACATTGAATAGACCTACATATTAATATAATGCTATACTATAAAATACTATACACACTACTGGAGAGGAAGACTTAAAATTTACCATACATAACGATTAGAACGAAATATGTAAATATAATAGAGGACACACAGCTGAAGATGTTCTTACATAAACATTATAGCACAGCCTCTTAAGAAGCAAGCCTTTACTTGATCCTAATGCGACAAACAAACCTCCCACCTAAAACATTTCTAAAGTAAATGCTACAAGAAATCCGTCCAATCGGCGAACAAATTAAGTGGTGGTTCATGAAAAACCCGCCGACAAAGTACAATGTTTAACCTTACAGCGACTGGTCGTTCTAGCTAAACAGATTACCACTAAAAAGAGAACCTACACCCAGTGGCGGATTATAGCCACGTAGCAAGAGTAGCAAGTGCTACGGCCCCCCGCATTTGGGGACCCCGATTTCTGACCGTAAAAAATATGAATGTTCAAGAATATAAGATAAGATATTTGTTTATATTCCGTCCACAAAATACATTCGCATATAAAAACAACATTGAATATATGATACAAGGCAAAAGAATATACCTACTATTAGTGGAAAGACTGGAGGCTAAACCAGATCAAAAAATCTGTATCTTAGCTTGCCAGGCCTCCCGAACTGCAAAAGATTAGTATCATATTCATATTGGTATTATATTGGTTTATTTGTCAGTTTTGTTTTATTGCATACCACTTGCTAACCTAAAGCAAACCAAGGGCCCCTTGCTAAAATTTGCTACAGGCCCTATGCTGGCTTAATCCGGCACTGCCTACACCATAAAAAATAGTAAATAATTCAATAGATAAATAATGTAGTATTACTAACATAAAATCTCTATCTTTATAACATGCAAAAATATTTACCTATGCGTCTAAAAATAGTAGTTCACAAATATACATAAAAATTTTGGTAGGTAGCTATTTTTTCTAAGTCTGGATATAACTAAAAAAAGTAATAAGGTGCCTCATTTATATATGACCCAGTGTTTCCAAAAATTACTCCCTTTGTGCTATATTGTACCACCTCTATTGTACCTAATTTGTGGATGGAGAAATAAGGTTTATTTCTATTGTATTGTATATGTAGCTGATCCAAATAGTTCCAACTAGCTGACCTGACAGACATTGTCCACTCGAGATTTAAATAAACTTGTTTGTGATCGAAGTTTTTCCTAATATATTCTAATATCCGTGCGACTTTTCCAACCATTTCACTGGCTAAAAACCTTTTTCGAAAATAAGAAATCGTAGTATCGTAGCAAGTGGCAGTCCCTGGTCTCTGCCTACCCCTCTGGGATACAGGCGTGAGTTTATGTTATGTTATGTTGTAAGAAAATCATTTTAAAAAATCGGTCCAGCGCCGTTTCAAAGTGGTGCGCTTAACAACCAACAGTTTTTACAATATGTTCAACGGCTCAGAAAACTGAGAGTTCCCTGAAAATAGAGGAACCTTTTTACTGGGTTGAGTACCTACTCGGTATAATTATTATCTTTACGTAATCTATGCCATCTAATATAAATATATCTCGATATTCTAGACTATTTCAGCCAAGGGGGCCTCCTCACCGGATAAATTCACCCCACATCCACAACAGTAAACTTAATGAAAAATTAACATAACTTTTGAGCTGTTTCTCCAGCTTTGTATATGAACTAGGTACCTATCTTAAAGTATAACTTAGACGTCTATTCTTCTGGCATGAATATGCTCTCCAAACAATCCCTGAAATAATTAAGAAAAACCACTTTATAACTCACAAACAAACATCCACATTCGTCTTCTTCGCACCTCTCTTTACTATTCCAGTAAAGGTTTCAATGGAAAATTTAACTAACTACAACTTAACAATTCAATTCACGTATTCAATCCAATTTCTTCTGTCCAACTATCTAGTGTTAGCTATTTATCTAGTTTATTAAAAATTCCATTGAAAATTACTTTGATGAAGTTGTTAGTTCTGTAAAGGTAAAAAAACCCCTCCTTCTACGGAACCCTACATTGTGCGTGGCCCGACACGCACTTGGCCGGTTTTCAGTGTTAACACGTTATATTTTATAAGTAAATCTGAGTAAGACAATTTCGGACATCTCATTCTAAAGTTTAGAGCACGGAGATACTATACTATACTGCCATCCATACAGCTGGTAGCGTTGCTTTCACGAAACAAGCCTGTCGACAATCTCTATTATATACATACAGACTGCAGAAACCACCAATACTATCTGCTAGTAGTAAAATCATCACTATCACTATAAATTACTAGTTGATGCGGCAAACGTTATTTTGCCATATTAATAATTACCCTACGACCCATTCACGGACCTACCAAATATACAAAAAGACTTTCATAAACATTAGTGAAGCCGTTTCCGAGGAGTTCCATAACAAACACTGTGACACGAGATTCTTCATCATAAGCCTATATACGTCCCACTGTAGGGCACAGGCCTTCTCTCAGAGAGAGAGTATGGGCTTAATCACCACGCGTGCCCACCACGGATTGGCGATTTCAAGCGCTGAGGTATGAGATTCTTACATATTACATAATCATTATCATTTTACATTCCCCAGTAACGTTACATTCTACCAACTCTTACTCAGTATCTAGGTACCAAATACTAGTTGATTCCATTGGATGGCTCCACCCAAAATTTAGCTCTAGCTAGACAATGGCAATCCTTACACCTCTTCATCTTTGTTGGAAGCGAATCATTCAGTTTCGAACACTCACAGACCACGCACGAAGAAGTTGGCTCTTTATTACTCTCAGAATCATGACACATAAAGATGACATCCCGTATTCGATACACGAATCGTTGGCACACTCTTCTATTCACTAACTAGCTCTAGCTTAATCGCCAAATATTTATATCACTCACCGATATTATCATCAGGCGAAGCGCACTTCGATTTGGTGGCCATCCACGACAGTCTTGTCGAAAGTATCTGAGGCGAAAGTTTAGGAAAGTTCCATCATCGTCATCTACTTTACGCTCTGGAGCACTTGGGTCCATCGGCACTGACTGAAAATCAGCGCTGAAGGTTCACACCCTCAGCACTATGCTGAGTCAGTTGCCATTGGCAGCAGCAGAGACACACCGCGGCAATTTCTGAAAAGTGTTCCTATTATTTTTTATTACTATTTTTTGCTGTCCATGTTTTGTTTTGTTTTAAGTTTTAATTAATGAGTGTTATTTGTTGCTGCAATAAATGTTTCTCTTTCTTTCTTTCTTTCTTACAATGGGGCGGGAAGGTTATTGGTTATATCGCAATGGCATCAGGTTGAAACTTTATTAATAATCCGCTCTGGAAATGGTTTTAATACCTGTTATCCCACCGCAGCTAGAATGTGTAAGAGATGGACCTACAAGGGATTAGCAGTGTTTTGATTACCCTAATATATAAATAATATTATAAATGTGAAAGATTGAGAACATGTTTGGATGTTTGTTACTCAATCACAATAAATGTAGAGTTTCTTTGTTAGCTTCTTCTCCGCATAATCTATTAATTGTGAAACTAACAGCTTTGACGTTCATTAAGTAAACATTTTGTTTTTATAGTGAATAAAATGTTTTACTTTGACTTTGACTTACACGCAATAACGGCTGGACGGATTTACATGCAAATTGGCGTACAGATAGACGAAGACCTGATTTCTCGGTAATGCGTTTCCGTTGGATAACATTTATTTTAAGTTTAAATATGCAAGAATCGTATAAACGGGTTCTGCGGCGGTACGAAGTTCGCCGGGGCAGCTAGTTATGAAATATATTTGCTACGTGACTTTTAAATTTACACACCAAACTTGGGAAGAAAGAAAGACATTGATTGGGACAAATTAACACATCACAAGAAAGAAAAGCATAACAAGTCACATAAATACTAGATAGGACATGGCAGAGCGTCAGAGTGCATCCTGTGGTGTGTCAAAGTTGCCACAAAGGTTTCTTTGGTTTGGTTGGTTGGACATTGTGCCTCCGTGGCAACAAAAAAGGGTCACCAACTCAGCATGCATTGCTGGTGTGTCATTGCAAAATAGTAGTTTATGCAACTGTCATATAATGAAGGGTATTAAAACACGAGTGTGAGTTTATGAAACGAGCGCAGCGAGTTTCATAATAGTAACGAGTGTTTTAATACCCGTGTTATATGCAGTTGCATACACTACTTTATCTTCACTAATGCAATTAAAAATTTAATTCACGCGTACGTGTATAATCACAGTGATTTTGCCGCCCTTAAAATTTAACCAATGAGAGCGCAGCTGCGCGCTTCAATAAAACGCGACCAACCTGATTGGCCCTGCAATCAAGTTGGTCGCGTTTTATTTATGTTATAATGAGATTTTACGATATCGATGTGAATATTATACCATCATGTGAAATTGCTTAAATTGAGTGTTTTGTTGTCTGCGCTATAACAGTAGTAATTATAAGTCAAGTATTGAAAACATAAGTAGAATGTTACAACATTAGTGTAGATAATAGTACATTACATAACTAGGGCTACAAAATAAAAAAGGCCGATATCGCAGAAGTTTAAGGCCCGAGCCGCAGGCGAGGGTCAAAAATATGCGATAGAGGGCTTTCTATTTTACAGTCCGTGTTGTGTACACAATTTTATGTCGTCACTTGGCCTCAAAGTGGGTTTTCCCGTAGGCGTAGCGTGCGGAAAACCCCGCTTTTTCGCCAGGTGTGGCATAGAGGTCATTACTGCAATTGTAAAAAGGATACTGATACACCTCTCGGCCTCCCAATCGCTGGCGTAGCGCACCATCGCACAGCCGGGCTTCGTCATGTTCAAAAACTGCACGACGCCGCACTGGTTCATCTTGTCAGTCAACAGCTGATAGGTCACCGCAGGCGGCAGCTGGAAAAAAAGTTTAATCGATTAATTAATTAATTTTTATTTCATTTTGATCAATGTGGTCTGAGGGCTTGCTTGTTAGTAATATATACCTAAAATATGATACCAAAATTAATAATTTTTCAAACCACGTTTCTTTTTCTAAATCTAAGTATAGCTCCTGTTGGTTGACTGGTAGAAAATGCCATTAGCATTAAGTCCACCTTTTGTACACTATATTTGTGCAATAAAAAATTTGATGATAGTAGTAGACAACTAAAATAAAATTTTGAACAAACCACATTTATCTTAAGTATACTCATTTTGGTCTTTTTGGAAGTCCATATCCTACCTATATCCAGCAGTGGACTTCTTGTGGCTGAATGATGATGATGATATTGATACTCATTTCATTACAATCACTAAAAATGTTAAATTGTGCAAACGAGATAGCATGCGTGACTTATATCAGGCATGCTGTTACCAGCCATTAAGGATTATTTTAGTTTGAGGCGTGGCGCTCGTACGCCCACGTGGACATTCCTTTAGCAGATACTCACATTAGACAAGATGACTACATTGGAAGTCGACCTCTGCTCATTCGACACGCTGGACCCCATCATGTTTTGCCGGGGAGCGCCGATCGCGCCAAAATTACCACCAAACTGTTGATTTTGCCCGGGTTGACCAGATGGGCCGGCAGGCCCGGAATTGCCGGCAAAAGGTCCAGGTCCAGAATTCCCGCCGAAAGGTCCAGGCCCTGAATTTCCGCCGAAAGATCCAGGTGCCGAATTTCCGGCGAAAGGTGCAGGTCCTGCATTTCCGCCAAAAGGTGCAGGTCCTGAATTTCCGCCAAAAGGTGCAGGTCCTGAATTTCCGCCGAATTGTCCAGGTGCAGAATTACCACCAAATGGTCCAGGTCCGGAATTTCCGACGAAGGGACCGGACGGTCCTGTATTACCAACAAAGGTACCAGTTGGCCCAGGACCGCCTTGTTGAAAGAATGGCCCACCAGCGCGGGGGCCACTTGGCCCTTGTGGCCCGAAATTGTTGAACGGACCTGAGATGGCGCCTGGGCCAAAGTTAGCATTGCCCGGTCCGAAGTTAGGCTTGTTCATCATTCGTGGCCCGTCAGTTCTTGGCCCCGCGTTATTGAAGTTGTTGGGTGCGTTTTGGCGGAAGTTTCCAGAGGATCCGGATCTTGGTCCGATGTTGGACGAATATGGTGTGCGCTTCGGACTGACGCTCCTTGTGCTTAGCCGCGACGGTGGCTTCCTAGAGTTCGAATTGCTGCGACTCGATGGCTTTTCCTTGGACGGTGATATTTTAGACCGGACTTTAGATTCACTTGAAGATGTTTTGCTCGGCTCATTCGTATCAGCTTTATCTTGCGGCATCAGCGCCTTCAGGGCCTTGATTATCTCATACATCGAGACCCCTTTCTTTTTTATCGCGTCCACTGTTTCAAATAAATTTCTATTGCCATTGTCGTCTGTCTGGATTATTTTCTCCTTTGTTATTTTGGGCGTTACTGGATCAGTTGCAGTGCTTTTATTTGCGCTTTCACTGCTCTCGGATTTCTTTTCGTCTTCAGTCTTCACGTCGTCAGCTACAAAGAGGGCGTCGCTTAGTGGGGTAGGTTTGCCTTGTGTATGTCTCTGGACATGCCTCACGACGTCTTTCAACGGTTTCCCGTCCCTGCTAAATCCTGGACCGAGCTTCTTTAGACCCACTGGCAGAAATTCTAAATATGGGCCGGGGTCAATGGAGACTGATAAGGTTTTTCCTACCAGCGTTTGACCGTTCAGCATTGAAACAGCCTAAAACAGAGATCACGAATCATCCATAGTACAAATTTTATAGATTATAATGAAGTCTATAATTGATCTTAAAAAAAAAACTCAGTAAAAAACAGACTACAAGAAAAGCACAAACTAAAAAGAAGAGTTTGATGATTTAGTCGTGGATTCCATCAATAGATCTTGACAAAATCTATATGGGACCATGCTTAAAGTACCTAGCTCGTAACATAACAGTCGGACAATGTGGAAAAGAATTATCGCATATCACACATAAAAAAAATATATGGATAAATTGAGAAACTCCTCCTTTTTAGTCTGTTAAAGAACGTGGTAAGCTAAAGCTTCACAGTGAGATGAGATAAGATAAGAATATTCTTTATTTTATACCAGGAAAAACAAAAACATAAACGGCCTTATTTATAAAAACACGATTCCTAGGAGGCAGTTTATTTAATCTATGGTTACGACTTTTCCTTGTAAAATCTCCACCACAGACAATTTTAATCGGCGTTTTAAGATATCGTGTTTTTTTTTATAAATTAGACCGAAAATATTTACAAAGACACAGTACAATTGACGGCCTTATTGTTTATTGCCTTATTGCACGGTCTTATTATAAAAACACGATTTCACCAAAACACTAGGAGTGTTTCAATAGTTGGTGCTAAATGCTTTCCCTTGTCCAAGAACAGCAGACATACCTGTGCAGCCTCAATGGGATGACTGTACTTCACTTTGGCATAGCCAGTCTTAGTCCACACTGCGTGGCATACCAACACATTACCAGCTAGCTCCATCACCTCCCTCAGTGTTGTCTTGTCACATGGTATCTGGAATTCAGTCAGGACACGACTGATTACAAAAATAATTAAGAATGTGTTTTTAATTTTTAAAGGTTTAGAACTATAGAAACGGAAGAATAAAACCAGCCAAGTGAGGCTGAAGCTCGAGGCACGCATCGAGGGTTTGGTACCATCGTAAATATGTATAATATTACATACCTATTCACTTAGCCAAACTCTGTTCAGTTTCATTAAATTCAGAGCAGACGGGGATCCGATTTATATTATTGTTGTCATAGAAAAATGCACTAATCACACCAATTCATCATTCGTGTATAGTGCACAGTTGTACAATTTCGTCTTTTGCATCATTTGCAAATTTTGCAGAGGCAAAGTTTCGCAATAGGGTTTGAATTGTGATTATGTTGAATATACATATATTTTTTTAATTCTATGTTGTTACGCCTAGCAGAGGTGCTTAAGATATAATAATTTTAATTTCAAGTATTTTTAGTCATAAATCATTTATTAATTATCATTAACTGTAAAAAATTAATCATTATTATCATTAAATTTCACCTGTTTCAAGGTCAGTTTTTGATCAGTAACAGAAACAAGATAGGTTGGCATAAAAAAATATTGTGTAAATACTCTATTTTCTTGCAAGCTGTTTTTTTTTAATCTGTGAATGGGGGGATAAAAATTTCATCAGGAAGATTATAAGTCTGGAGAAAGGGAAATGGTATACTAAAATACAGATCATCCCGCCGCCAAGACCTTGGTATAATAAGCATGAGCAAGCTAATAACAGGAACTATATAACTACCATCAACCGTTTGAGATTTGGTCACTGCAGAACCCCGGCTCACTTAGCAAGATTGAAGATTATAACAAACAACAAATGTGATTTTTGTACCAGTGAGGTCGCTGACCTTGAACATATCGTAATGAAATGTCAAAAATTCAACCTCGAACGTTTAGTTTTAGTATCGGAACTAGCAAGTGTTTGCGAGAATGAAGTGCCTAAAAACATGGAAAGTATTTTATATCCTAATTATTTTAATTATATATACAAATTTATATGTATTTCAATAGGAAAATTGTAAACCATCCTTAGTAATAACACCTAATTAAGCTAGGCTTAAGGACTCTGTATCCAATAGCCAATAAACGATTAAAAAAAAAAAAATTTCATCAAAAATTATGTATAGTCTCCTAAGACTATTTTCATGTGGCTGCAACGGATGAGGTACTCCCCCTTACTGCCTCACTGAGAGTTTCCATCCTGTATGTGAAACAGGACGTAATACTTACATTGCTCAAGTGAACCCAGTTGGTCAAAGGTGTTCTAATGCCCCTTGATTTCAGAAACTGTGGACTCAACCCATACAATCCCTTGGGATCTTCGTCCCAAATATCCAACGCTTGATCCATCTCACTGCTGTAAAAGAAATAACTTAAATTAGGTGAATTTTTAGTCTAACAAGCATTGTAATTTGAAATGAATACTCTAATAACATGTCAAACAAAGTTATTTTCAAAGTACCCTCTTAGAAGCTTTCTAGGGTAGATAACCCTCCACGATTTTATTGCCTATATTTAGTTTATACGCACAGCAACAGTTTTTTTTATTCAACTACAGTGAAAGGCGTTTTTTACTTATAGAATATAATTTTGGAGAGTTTAATTTAAATCTGTGATTTAAATCGCGATTCAAATATGGTGATCTTTAAAAAAAATTAATGATTAAAATCAATACTTTTTTATGAAACCAAAATATCCAAAAAGCGTCAAGATTGTCTCCGACATAAACGACGGTCCAATGCTAACATAGTCACTTGGTCACACATGCCCAATGCTATGTTTATCTGCACAGTTTGGGAATACCCTGCAATTTAAAGTCTTCCTTTTTAAAATGAAGTTCATATTTGTTAAATAAATATTTTAATTGAATATGCATTTTAAAAAAAATTGGATTTTAGAAGAACATTTACATTTTTTTTCAATTTCATCATATTTTTGGTGAAATATAGCAAATAAATATGAAAAACCATTTTTATATAATTTAATACCATATCGCACCCTTAATCCAATACCGTCACTAAACAAAAATCTCAAAATTTCTGGTTTTAATGCCATCTATTGCAAATATTACAAAGTAACACTAAGCGCTGACTAGTTCACTTAAATTCCTATTTAAAACTGTAGACGGAAAACGAAGCATAATACAGAACTATATACATTTCTACACATTGAAAATCTTTAATAGCTTCTCCTGCACAATTTACATTTTTCGCTTAGTGCCAGTATTGGATTGTGCTCTCTGAGAGAATCTCTCTCCCTGTGCCCTGACGTGTAACATATTTACGTTTCATTTAAACCTATGTGTGGTAATTCAGTGGGTGCAACTGAACGTCATTTTTTTATTTTTTGGTGCATATTTCTCTGGTAGACTCATGTCATTATTTTAATCTGCATATTTACCTTTCATTGATACTGTCATTACAGGAACTACTATTTAACTTTGGTTTCTTTAAAACATCAAGGATTTCCTCTTCACTGGGCCGTTTTCTAGCCACGGCAGCAGGTTCTGACGATACTGTTGGACTGAAACATCCCATCTTGATACTTTTGTCTTCTTTTGTCCCGCTGTTTGGCGTACTTTCAGTGCTAGTTGACTCGATTTTAATTGAGTCCACTTCATAGTCAATAACCTGACAAAGTTCGTCTATGTCTAAGGAGACGACGCTGTTGTCCACCGTTGCAGTCGCGGGCATTTCATCTGTATTTTTGCCTGAGAAAATAAAGAAATTTCGAGTTGATAAAGAGTAGGTTTGGTGATAAATGGCAGGCCGGGGTATTGAAAACAGGCAGGTTGTTTCCAGCACATAAACAGTGCATGAAACAACAAAGAGATAATGGAGGGATGGCTTACCAGACATTTTAAGAATCTTTATAATACCTAGAAGGTAAACACTGTTCGGTTTTAGGGCCTAAAGTCCAAAACAAACAGATAGGTAAGTAGGTATACCTAAATAACCTAAAAGAGCGCGATCGAACGAGCACAGATTAAGAAGAAAAGAAACCGGCCAAGTGTGTGTCAAGTGTAATGTAAGGTTCCGTAGAAAGAGGGTTTTTTTTTTATTTGCTTTACAGAACTAACAACTTCATCGAAATCATTTTCAATAGATTTTGTACGAAATTTTACTTTTATAAGTTGGTTGCCCAGTACTCGTTAACTAGTAAAGCCTAGTTAGCCGTGATACTTTTCTTTTTATGTTCATTATATGTGCTACTGCCCTAAATTTTTTCACGTTTCTACCGTTCAGCCGGGAGAGGGGGTACCCTAACAATGGTTATTTTTTTATTTTATTGTACCGTTTTGTCGGCGTTATAAATATATACATCTAAGCCTTTCAGCACTCTACTACTTTCCGTCTCTGTGCTAAGCCGCGGACGGACAGACAGACAGACAGACGGACGGACATGGCGAAACTATAAGGGTTCCTTGTTTTTGTGCGGTGTCGTTGCGTGAGTAAACGGTTCATAGAAATGTAGAACGCCCGAAGTCGTCACCGCGTTTTGTCGTGTCGTGTCATGCCTAGTAGGAAAACGCCGCGCCGTAAGGTCGACCAACTTATAAAATGAAATATGCGTATAAATCCCAGTGAAATATACTTTAATGAAGTAATCTTTATTAATGGAGATAAATTAAAAACTTAAACTAACCTAGAATGGAGTGGAATTGCTTTTATACCATAGAAATCATATAAAAACCTGGGAAGAAATAAAAAATAAAACTATAAAAATATTTTTTCGAGTTTTCGGAGTCACGAAATATGCAAAAAATAAAGTTACTCTAATACCATAAAACTTATTAGGTTTCGTTTTGTCATTGAATTCTGAACGTTTTCTTATAAGGGTGTACTTGCATAAAAACATTATTTTACGAGATAACTCAAATATTGATAAACGCTTCATACATATAAGGCGTTTCGTTATGGAATGGCGTCAGTCTAACGTCAATTTGTATGGCGCGTTTTAGTACCACGTGACTATATTGACTTTTCGACTGGTTATATTACAAAATGTATTAGTCGCAGAGAAAAAAAATACCACGTTCATTTATATTTTAACGTGCTCTCTCCTACTCTATTAAAACATTTTTTAGTGCAAGTTCTCCATTAAGCCGTGAACACAATTAATAAGTTCATAACATCAAAAAAAAACATCGCTTCTAAGACCGCATACTTTTGACAGCCACGTACGGAACCTTGCTCTGCTCATGGCGAGACACGCACTTGGCCGGGGTGTTTTTTCTGTAATATCACTTCTTCGCGTTATTTTGTTTTCTTGCATCGTTGTGCACAACGTTGAAGAAATGTTGGCTGAATGGCTGAATGTCAGTGGCCATTGTCATGTACACCACGAGTAAAAAAAAAAAGAGTGGCCAGATTAGGCGATTTATCGCCATTTGCGTTATCTGAGAGGGTAAAACTAGCGAACAAAAACAACAGATTTTTTTTGGCGACTTCATGTCTTCTGGTTGCTGATTCTAAAACTAATTAAATTATTTTTTTTCATAATTTTGTCTCAAATGATATTATGTAATGTCATTTAGATATTTCGTGTTCGTGGCACAGGAAGATATTTTAATAAAAGGAGTTATCTTGTTCATTTGCGTTTTTTAACCCACAATTTAATAAACGAGGAGTATTATAAGTTCGAACACAATTATTCAAACATAAAAAAAAAATTAATAAAAAAAATGTTTTTAGTTCATTTATTAAATAAGTTTCAAATATGATTGCAATTTTCAAAGGAGTTTTTTTTTCGATATTTTTTGTCAAGGATAATTCAAAATTCAGAAATATTTATAAATCAAAAGAGTTGATACACAAATATGTAAGATATTCACTTTCATACACTTCATAAGACATTCATATTATATATACTATGGAATACATTATTTATTACATAATAATACACCTACAAATGTACATATACATACATACATACACAAAGGTAGATAATGTAAAGAGACCAAGCAAATAAATAATAATAAAGGGCTAGGTATGTGTGCATGTCCGCTGATACATTCAAAAACATCCGACCATATAAAAATAGCCACGTTTGTAACTATTTTTTTGCCTGTGTCACCGACGCATTTTTAATATCGCACTGCTTAACAGCCTTGTTATATTTATTTATTTATTGATACTTTTATTGCACTTCAAAAAAATCGTACAATGCGGCGGACTTAATGTCATAAGCATTTTCTACCAGTCAACCGCAGGAGGTAAGGGAAAAGGGTAGGCAGGCGTGCAAAAAAAAGGAAAAGTTAATATAAGTTTAAAAATATACTTTTATAAAGTGTAATTAAATAAACTTACACATTCATATAGACTTACATATACCGATAATACAATATATATTAAAATACAACACATATTATACCTACACACTATAAGGGGTCAGGGGAATACATATAATTTACCATACATACAATAAAAAAATATGACTAATAGTGGAGGACATACAACTGAAAGACCCTTATCATGAAGAGGGGCTAAAGGAGATTAGGGTAGCACTTCTCAAGAAAGTGTTCCCGAACAAGGGCTTTGAAAGAATTTCGAGAGGGGGCTTTACGGATATTATCAGGGAGGGCATTTCAAAGACGAACGGCAGAGACGCAGAAACAGCTAGAGACGTAACCAGAGTGGTAAGAGGGGGTACAAAGAAGAAGATTTGGTGAGGAATGGAGTTTTCTGCTATGTGTGCAGGATAAGAAGCAAATAGAGACTTGAGATATTGGGGGGTGTTGGGGTTGTTGAGAACAGAGAAGAGGGTGCAAAGTATTCGAAGGTTTCTACGATCCCGAATCGGAAGCCACTTCAACCTGGCATGAAATTCTGACACATGATCATATTTACGCAGACCGAAGATGACGCGAATACAGGTGGTCTGCAGAACATCGAGTTTATTCAGGATACAAGTGAGTATGTAGAAGTTTACAAAGTCTTTGAGCAAACCTAGTTTTTACTCTGATTACTGGAATTTTAAATATCCTGAGAGTCAAGAAACCTTAGTAGTCAGGTGAGTGTAGGGCTTCACGATGTTTATTGATTTTGTTTGTTTGTTTTTAAAGTGCTTTATTAACATAAATTATTTAGACCACTACAACCCAGCGTATCTTTTCTCAAATTACATTTTGAGGCATTTCAGTGCCTTTTCATCTTTTAACTTAAAAATCAATGAATAAACATATTTATCATCTAACGTAGGTATCCATTTAAATATAAAAGTATGTATACTTTGTTAAATTGTATACATTTAGCAACATGATTACTTATTATTACACACAGGACTGGACACGCGAGGACTTTACGAACAAAACCAACTGGCACATTTATGAATCACAGGACACAATAAAATACAAACGAATAGTTACCATAAAGGTACACTAGCCTAATTACTGTATTACGTCTAATAATTAAGCTAATATAATATTATTTGTTATCAATATTTTGTTTGTTGATTTGGTAATTTGAGGGTAACATACAGTTAGGCCCAAACGGCCGATAAACTTGTTTTAATTAAATAAAGTTTTAATCGATAAACGATGTTTATTGGTGAAGGTTCGGACGATAAAAAACTTTACATTCTTTAAATAGAGCTACTGCTGGGAAATTTCTAAGTTTTTTAAGCATTACTTTTAGGATTGAGCGTTGTGCTCTTTTCAGGGAGCCCCGCCCCAGCATGTTATGCAGTATCCGAGAAACGATTGGCCAGATATACTGTTCTGAGCATATCTTTATTTGCACTATTCTGAAGTTCTTGAGTGGAGACCGCGGATCAGTAAACGTAGTGTAGGACGTCCTCAGACTCGGTGAAGCGATGATCTTCGCAGGGCGGCTGGCAAGAGCTGGATGAGAGTAGCCGAGGATGGTGCTCAGTGGCGTGCAATAGGAGAGGCCTATGTCCAGCAGTGGACAAGCATAGGTTGATGATGATAACTATTCTGAAGTAATATTTCTACTCATTTTATACCAAGGCTTAGGCAATGGGGGTAGCAACTGTCTAAAAATTTGAAATGGTGGATGTCCCATTTTCTTCACTACTTGTATGGGAAAAGCACAGTATTTATAATTTTCTACACCTCAGAGATGTGTGTAGTTTCTTTTTCAAAAAAATCTGTGCCTACGCTCAGGTTGCAATAGAAAAACTGTGGCTCTTAAACTATTTGGAGGAAGTAAATCAATTATCAAGAAGTTTATAGGTTATGATTTTAGTAAACAAATATTTCTATGCATGTAAATACAAATAATACTAATGAAAACCTTCAGATTCATCGTTAAAAGTTATGTATCATAATTTTTGTTTATTTTCATATCCACATTTTTCACCTTCGTTAAAAATGGAGGCAGTTCTAGGTACCTAGACTGCTAAACCTGTTAAAACTATTTAACGAGAAATGCAAATCTTGATATCAATGATTCAACCCATTAATGTAAAGCCAACTATTATTGCTGCGATTGTAAGTGAAGTAAAACAATGTTCCTGGGTACTTATAAACATCGGTTTTATTTATTAAAAACATAATCATAGATTGTTACACGCACTTATTCTTTCGGTCTAAGCCCGCATCTCAAAATAGGTAAGCATAATTTATATAAATACTTCTGATAGGACAATTTAGTTGTTTGTGATAGGAACGAAGTAGTATGTTATGCTCATAAAGCTACTTCGTCTCCAAACTCGGATAAAATTAAGAGAGTTCGTAGAAATAGTATGATTTTATGACTAAGTTTATGAAGTAATGTGTTAATTTTCCCTGTTTTACTAATATTTTACATATAATTTCACAGTGATTTTCGATGTTTCTGAGTAACTTTCTAAAGTAAATTTTACATTTTATACTTTATTATCAATAAATCAACCGGTAAAGAGGTATATCATTAAATTTAGGCGATTGTTTCTGCAAGAAATGTTTAAAAAAATATTTTTTAGCGTTACCTTTGTATAAACTTGAACGTCTACGTGACTATAGCTATTTAAAAAAATGTACGCATGAACGTCCACGTAACTATGGTTACTTCGCTAACTAGTCTCGGTTAAATAGATTTTTAAGAATGGCAACTTTAAAAAAGGTTTCTAAAACTGCTACTAGATGGTTCTGTATTAAATTATTCATGCGGCTTATACAGTCTGTATTCCTTTCAGGGTATACAAAACTTTGCTTTTTCAGTTTTGGTATAAACTAGGGCTTTCCCTTTTTTTAGTCAAAAGCATTTCATGACGTTTTTATGTTGAATTTCCATGAAAAAATCCGAAAATAAGCAACACAGGTATAAAACAAAAGAAACATTGTCGGGGCAAAGCTCAGTGGTGCCATCTGCAAATAGTTTCATGCCATCCCTATTCAGGCTACTTTTTCAAATATTTTGACAACTTTGGCCGACCAAAACCTAGCAACACTGTTGCTGTCACCTTCTTTGATTTTGCAAAATTTTGGCGAGTGATTTGAATGCTGTTAAAAAAACGAGATTATAAATTTTTATTGTGTAGCAATAACTCTATAAAGACATAACCCACTATGTCGAAAGATGGAATTTTGTACGTGAAAGGCATGAATATGGTAAGAAAAACTTCCAATATTTTTACGTTTTTCACAAAACAACAATCCTGTACCAATTTTCACTTTATTCCAGTCAGATTCCGAATCTCTGGGTAATGAAGAATCCGAAGAGGACATTTGGGACGACACGAAGCTCAACCAAGCCTACGACAAGGCTGTCTCTCTTGCCAATGCGGAGATTGCTAAAAGAGTAGCCATGGCCACCAACAATAGAATTTCGACTGAGGGTAGGTTTTTATTTTGTACCGTGCTCGTTTAGTATAAGGGCTGCCGCGCTTTTGGCGAATGTTCACAGAAGTATGCACGGATGGGTTTGATAATGCATAATGTTCTTGTTGTGTCAGTGACAAACTATTCAATTTTTATTTACTCCGAACCTGAACTCCCGAACGGCCAAGTCCTTTCAAGTGTAGTGAGTTGGGAACAAGAAACATGCAGTGGGATGCCTCATGGTCATTGGGAAGGCTCTGCAAAAGCAATGATTGAGCTTTTTTTTTTCTATGTAAGCCCCATTTGCATCGGTTGCTTCTGCATAAATCATAATGCATAATAGAGTGCCAAGATTAGTTTAATTTCCGACAGAATTAAAATAGCAGACAGTGACGGCCATTATTGTCAGCAAAAGCAAGCAACTTTACCTACCAATCAAGCGAGGTATAGAACATTTATTTTCTTTATTATGTTGATACCTGTAATGTACCTACCTATTTGTTTTTATTTTAAACCTTGCGTCACCTAACCTGAAATACCTTTAAGGCTATTTCAAGCCAGCCTGCACGCTGCAAATGCCGACAGCAGGTGCAGCGACTGCGTGTAGTAGTGGTGTTTGCGACCGTCGACTGCATGTGCTGCCGCTGCGAATTCGGAAGTCATTTCGTCATCATCATCATCATTTGACGCCCACTGCAAGACATTAAGAAAACCATGAAGGGTTTTGTCATAATCGCCACGCTTGGTAGGCGGGTTGGGGATTGCAGTATGCGGTTGGAATCTCGGGAAGACGCTGCTGCCTGTCTCCTGTAATGTAGGTGTTTCCTTAGTGTAGCGTTGGAATTTCGCTCCATTGGCTTACAGCCATAATTAACCTAAATTTTGATAATTTCTTTCGTTTTCGGAACCTTTTGTTTACATTTTGAACTTGACAGTTGTTTTTTTCCCTAAGGATGTCCTACTTTCTTCATTTGATGGTGTGGTCATATCACAACTTTATTTATTGGTTTTTGCACGGACGAAAGCGGAGGTAGATTGATATGTCGCTCCTTTTTGTCTGGTTGTCTCCTTGATTAAAAAAAAAAGTCCTTGACTCATTCATTCTTTTTCCGGGTCTTCAGACCAAGGCCTCCATCATGTAGTTTTTTTCTTTTCCGCGGCGTGGCCGCGAATATCGTGTCAATCGACGGTAAAATGGCTCGATTGATTGTTTATTTTGGATTTTGGTGAGTAGCTTTACTGGTTTTATAAATTATTTTTCGGTTTCGCACTGATTTGTGGAAATTTATCGAGGTGTGTCTTTTCAGATTTTGTCAATTAAATTTTCGACATGTCCCTGAGGATATAGAAGACGGGGTTTGTCATCAATTTCCATTTATGTAAGTATTTCCATTATTCGCCAGGGAGAAGAAGCGAATTTCGTTCGAAATACCTTCAAATTTTTTCATACTAACTTAAGTTACGCATTTTCCATTACAGATTTTGTTAACTTTTCGCTTAAATTGCGACAAAATGCAGACGTCGTGATTATTTACATTTAAAGAAACTCGGTGAGTGTTCTTGATTTTCCTTTTAAAAGTATGGGGAAGCTTGCGTTCTTTTCCATACAGTTCCCATTGTCATTTCCTCGGTTAGAAGTGCTAAAGTGTTAATCGCGGATTTGTTTTCTTTTCCAGTCTGTTGGTCGGGTTTCTTTCTTTCTTTCTTTCTTTCTTTATATATTTCCAATTTTCATTCCAAAACTCCATATTTCCTCGGGGTTCTACTTTGGTGCGGAGAGGTGGTTGCTTCCTGAAGATAACAAGATGGACGGCCCCAGGTTTCCCGCTGATAATTTATTTAATTTACCCGGATAATTTTCGGTATGTAGATTTATATTTCCATTTCCTTTTTTGGAGAGGCATTCTATGTTCACGGTGCTCTCACCAGCCTAACATATATTCAAGCGATAATCTCAAGTTTCCAAGACTTAAACTTTCCAACATTATATTTTCCAAATTTTCCACGTAGCAATTTTCCGACTTTCTACTGTGCGATTAAAACTATTTACCTATAGTTTCCTAGCTAAATTGTAGTAATAATATTACTTTAGATTTCCTAAGTGCGTTTTTTTTCATAAATTCTTTTCTGGCAAGCGGCCAGTGGTTAGGATTTCTTATTTTCTGAACCCATGTACCTACTGTGACTTTTTTGGGGACACTGAGACCTAACTACAGACTGCTAATAATAGACAATCTACCTAATTTAATTAGAACTTTTTAAAATAAAACCAGGTTTGACGGCCTTCAGCCCAAATGTACATTTCTATTTAAAAAATTAATAATTATCATTAGAACTAAATTCACTTTGTTTCCTTAATCTCCCACTGCAGACTCAGTTATCATACCCGCCTTGCGATTAAAACCCAAGCGCTTTTCCTCTGACTATCCACGGTATCTTCTTTTAGTGCTGGCCTGGCGCCCGAGATCATATTTTTCTTTCAGCCTATTTGCCTAAGGTGTTAGGGTAGAGGGGCTCTAGTAAAACTTGTATTCCTTTTTTATAATTTTATTATTAATTGGTCAGTGCTAATTTTTACATAAAATCATTGGTTCTATTTGAACTACAGGTCGAGCCCCGCCTTAACTTGAAGTTCAATTTGAACATCTTGTCAATGTGACACCTTAATAATACCTAACAATAAATATCCAACATACGTTAAATAAATTCTTCCTTTTCTTTTTTCTTTTTTTTAAAAATTCATTACAACTGACGCCTAGCGAACAGGGACCTGAAATATTTCTTACATTCATACATACCATACATTATTTCCTTATACTTTTTGACTTTTTCCTGAGTTCTGCTTTTGGAGGTTAAACTTTTAGTTTGCTTGGATTGCTTGGATTATCGCAATATTTTCTTTTATTTTCCATACATACATGCATATTTAGCAATGTAGTTGTTAAGTAAGGTTCTTTACTGGTATAATTATAATGCTATAACTTTATTTTAACAGTTTTTGCTGTTACCTTATTATTATTTTGAACTGTGTACTAGCTTTAAGCAGTGAATTTTTTGGTACCTGTTTTTATAATGGAAGGGTCTTCTAAGGACTTAGTTTCTAAGGACGAGAAGGTAGCTACTAACACTATGGCTACTCAAACTTCAAATATTGTTACATCTGAACCTGAGAGTTTAAATCTTTTGGAGAATCCTCCACATCTGGACATGATTGATGTTACGGTTCCATTAGCTACTAATGCCAATATGAATTCTAGCTCTGTTACTCGAGCTGACTTTGCAAATACTGCTTTGTTTCCAACTAAATTAAGTAAATATGTTGACTTGACTAAATCAAAGTTAAGATTTGACGGTTCGACTTGCGTCAGAGAATTTATACAGAGACTGGAGGAGTTTCGACTTGCACGAGACGTTGACAGCGACTTAATTGTCAGGGCTTTTACTGAGGTGTTAGACGGTATCGCGTTACAATGGTACAGGACAATTCGTGAAAAAGTTCACTCATGGCATACATTGAAGGTTGAACTTCTTAAACAATTCGATCGGCTTGATTTCGATTACCAAACCGAACTTACGTTACGCACTCGTAAACAATTACCTACTGAAAGTTTAGCGAATTTTATTGTTGAAATTGCATACCTCAACAACAATTTATCGAATCCTCTTGGTTTTCTTACATTATACGAAATAATTCGTCACAACATTTTGCCTACATACGCCGTACATCTTATCGGCCGGAATATAACTTCTCTTGATTCCTTAACTAGGCTCGGTAGAGAGGTTGAGCAATTTTTGCCCCCTGCTCCCGCGATGACAAATATTTCAAACGTTTCAAAAATTTCAAACATTTCAAAAGTTTCAAATATTTCAAAAAATTCAAATTTATCCTCGAACACGAATGTGGTACAATCTGAAGTGATTTGCATGAAGTGTCAAAAGACTGGTCATCACTTCAAGTTCTGTAAAGAATTCCTTGGTAAGGTGTGTTTTCGTTGCCGTAAACAAGGAGTCACTGCTTTAGAATGTGATAAATGTAACCCTTCTGTCGAGGCTAATTGTCCAAAAAACTTATAAGGACCGGTCGAACTCGATTTCGAACTCATGAAGTGACACGAACTTCGGCTGGTGAAAATTTAAAATTAAATTCTCCTGAACGTCCTCAGGACTTCAAAGATTGGCTTGCTTATCTCAAAGTGTTTTTTGGAGTTCATAATGCTGCACCCATCCTATTCGTCAAGAACAATGACCAACGTCCATTCTTGGAGTTCCAAGTGGGCGAGAAAAAGTTCTCTGGTTTATTGGACAGCGGAGCTAATCATTGTGTATTAGGTTCTAATTTACACTTAGAGTTTCAGAAATTAGGTTTCAAGATCAGACCGTTGCGTAAGATCGCTCGAACCGCTGATGGATCGAAGACGGATATCCTAGGAGTCATAGACTTGCCTATAACATGCGACTCGGTCACACATATTATTACTTTCATGGTAATTCCTTCGTTTAAACCGCCTATTATATTAGGATTTGATTTTTGGCTACAATTCGGCTTAGCCGATAATCTATTTAAGAATATCACGTTCGTGAACGATTCCGAAATAAAAATTTGTGCAGTTACTGCTGCAACTGAATTGTCTCCTTCTCAAAAAGAACAATTAGATGAAATTATAAAACTTTATGAGGATATTTCTTATGAAAAGAATGGTTTGGGCTTAACCCATCTTGTGGAACATGAAATCGTGACTACAGGTTCTCCTATTAAACAACGATATTGGCCTTTAAGTCCTGCTAAACAAAAAGAACTATACGATGAGGTTGAGGTGTTATTGAAAGAAGGTATAATCCAACCATCAAAATCTCCTTGGAGCTCTCCTGTCTTAGCAGTAGATAAGAAAGATGGTGGTATTCGATTGTGTTTGGACTCGCGTAGATTAAATTCTGTTACCGTAAAGGATTCATATCCACTTCCTTATACCACACGTATTCTAGATAATCTCCGTGATGCAAAATTTATTTCAGCTATCGATTTGTCAAAGGCATTTCTACAGATCCCGCTTGCTGTTTCATCCTGTGAAAAGACAGCTTTCGTTGTCCCCGGCAAAGGCTTATATGAGTTTGTACGTATGCCATTTGGGTTGACCAACGCTCCTGCAGAATTACAACGGTTGGTTGATAAACTGTTTGGTCCAGAATTCGACAGTCATGTATTTTGTTATTTAGATGATTTAATACAGGTTTCCACAGATTTTCAGGCACATTTAGATCTACTTCGCAAGATTCATAAAACCTTGAAGGAAGCTGGTTTAACGGTAAATCTCAAGAAATGTACCTTTTGTAAAGAAAGATTGCGTTATTTGGGTTACATCGTTGATGGTGATGGCTTACATACTGATCCTTCCAAACTGGATGTCATTGAAAATTTTCCACGTCCTACAACTGTTAAGCAGTTGCGTAGTTTTCTAGGTATGTGCTCTTATTATCGTCGATTTATTTCCAAATTTGCTGACATTGCATCTCCTTTGACACGTTTGACTGGTGGTAGTAAAAATTCAAAACATTCACTTATTTGGAACTCTGAAGCTGAAAATGCATTTATTGCTTTGAAACAATCATTAGTATCATCCCCTGTTTTACAGTGTCCTAATTTCGAGAAGCCTTTCTTTTTACATTGTGATGCTAGTTCTGTAGGCATAGGAAGTGTTCTAAGTCAAGAAGATGACGACCATTCTCAGCATCCTATTGCGTTTTATTCTCGAGCTTTATCTAAGTGTGAGCAAAACTATAGTACAACTGAAAGAGAACTTTTGGCAATTTTAGATTCAATCGAACATTTTCGACCTTATATTGAAGGCATGAAATTCACGGTTATTACAGATCATGCTAGTTTAAAATGGTTACTTGGTTTAAACAATCCTAGTGGACGCTTAGCTCGTTGGGCTGCTAGAATTTCCCAATTTACATTTGACATTATTCATAAAAAAGGCTCTTTACATGTGGTTCCTGATACGCTTTCCAGAATTGAAGTAGCTTCACTTTTTGTTGACGAAATACAAATCGTTGCACCTGATGATGAAATAACAGATGTTTGGTATAGAAATATTTTCATAAATTGTCAAAAATATCCTGTACGATTTAAAAATTATAGAGTTGAAAACGAAGTACTTTATAAATATTGCAAATCAAAGTACTCTTTAAATTCAAATTTAGACTGGAAAATTGTTATTCCTAAAGAAAACATTTTAGATACTATTCGAAATAATCATGATGATATAAATTCAAGTCATTTGGGTATTCATAAAACGTTAAATAAATTAAAAGCTCATTATTTTTGGCCTAAAATGTTTGACGATGTTCGCAAGTATATTAATTCATGTGATACATGCAAAGCTTATAAGCATTCTAATGCTCCCCCTTTTGGTACAATGATAAATCCTAAAACTGTTGATCGCCCTATGGTGATGCTTTCGATTGATATTATTGGAATTTTACCTCGTACATATTCTGGTCATCGTTATATTTTGTCTGTGGTAGATGTGTTTACGAAGTATTGCTGGATTTTTCCGCTGGTCAATGCTACAACTCGCGCCGTAGTAAAGTTCCTCGAAAAAGATGTATTCCTAAAGTTTGGGGTTCCCAAGGTCATTGTATGCGATAACGGTTCACAGTTCATTTCTAAAAATTTTGTACATTTTTTACATCGATATAATATTAATAAAATATTCTATAATACCTTATATACCCCTCAGAATAATCCTGTTGAGAGGTATAATCACACTATAGAAACTTGTATATCCTGCTTTGTTAGAGATGATCATAGAAGATGGTCTCAATTTCTTCCTCATGTTCAGTTGGCTTTGAACAATAGTGTTAATCTAGCCACGGATTTTACTCCTAACTTTCTGATGTTCGGTAGAGAACTGATAATTGACGCTTCGTTGCATCGCTTCAATGATTCTTTTGATTTAGATACCATTGATTTTTCTAGTAGGCAAACCTTTGCTGATTCCTTATCTGTTCTCAAAGAAATCTTTGAGAAAGTTTCCTCTTCATTGTTAGACGCATATAAGCGTAACGCGTCTAACTATAATAAGGGTCGTAAGGTGGTTTCTTATAGTGTTGGTGATATTGTTTGGAGGCGTAATTTTGTTCAATCTAATGCTGCTTATTATTTTTCGGCTAAATTAGCTCCTAAGTTTATCAAATGTAAAGTTGTAGAGAAAATTTCAAATAACGTGTATGTTTTAAAGAATCTTCCTAATGGGAAAGTTGGTCGCTTCCACGTTAAAGACATAATTAAAGTTTAAAATTTATTTTCATTCTAACCTTTTGGACTATTATTAATTGCTATATTAGAGTACGGCTTCTGGTAGAGGAGGTGATTTTGTAAAGATGATGAATGTTGTATGAAAGGAACATAGCCGTTTGAAAGAGAAAGAATGTAAGAGAAATACTCTGTATACAATTACTAATTTTAAATTAAATTTCTTCCAATGCTTAGGACATTTCAGATCTAATATTTCCCATTCTAAAATTAAAACACTATAAGAAAGTTTTTGTATATATATTTTTTGTATGAAATTTTATGAGTACATTGTATAAAATTTTATATTCTATATATACCTCTCTCTAATTTAGCTGTCTAGCTAATATACATTCATGTCCATATAAATATTAAGCTAACTAGCTATACATACCTTAATTTTAGTCACCGTAGTTTAAGTTGTAAAGAACCTCGGATTTGACACATGCATTCATTCATATACTTTCTCGATATTGACATTTTCCCATGTTGTATCAGCTTCGTTTTGGACGGCGTTGTCTGATCAACCAACATTTATTGCACTCTCCGGATTGTAGAGGGCTGCAATTACCTTTCGAGGCCTTTGGTCTCACATACTTTTTACCTCGTGCATGGAAGTCTGGTAGGTTGTTGTTCCAGTCACGATGGATATTTTTCGTAGCTGCTCTAGGTATTGAGTTAGTTTACACATACATATTTGGACTTTGTGCATGGAAGTCTGGAAGGGTGTTGATCCAGTCACATTGTTTCATCTTATTTTTTCTATTTTTTTCTGGTCGTTGTGCATGGAAGTCTGGTAGGTTGTTGTTCCAGTCACATCGTTCCACCTTTTTGTTACAGCTTTGCTATTATGAAGCTGTAATGAACCTTAATACCATATCCTGAGCTGCGTGCATGGAAGTCTGGTGAGTTGTTGTTCCAGTCTCGTTGTCTTATCTTCATTTTATTGGGGTTTATTTTGAAAGGTGATGTTCTACTTTTAGACTCATCGAGGTTGGTTTTTGTTTCGGGGGCGATTCTATTTCTAGATTCATCCTATGCTTTTCTATTAGAGTCAGTGGCGAGGGTGCCTAACTGAGCTTCAATTAGTTTTCTATAGGGTTTTTATTCTTAGAGTCGGTGGCGAGGGTGCCAAACTGATCTTTTGTTAGATTTTCTACGGGGTAAAGTTTTTTGAATCAGTGACGTTGGTGTCTAACTGAATTCTTTCTAGTTCTTTATTTAGTTTATAGATGTTAAGTTTTGGTGAACATTTTGAGTCAGTGACGAGGGTGTCTAACTGGTCTCCCATCAATCAATCAATCATACATACATATGCATAATATAATTTCGATTTCTTATACATTCTTTGAAGATAGTGTCAGCGACGGGAGTTTGTCCTTCTGATCTTCATTATCACCTACTACACTACATATTATTTTAGAGTTTTGTTTATTTTTTATTCTTGATTTCGTCTGAAGGTTTCAAGTCAGCGACGATGGTGTCTAGCTGGTCTAGTAGCTTTACATGATATAATACTTTTTCATACTTTGAAATTTTTTTCATAAAGACTTTCAGTCTTTATTTTTCTGGGGTGGGGTGTGATGTAGCGTTGGAATTTCGCTCCATTGGCTTACAGCCATAATTAACCTAAATTTTGATAATTTCTTTCGTTTTCGGAACCTTTTGTTTACATTTTGAACTTGACAGTTGTTTTTTTCCCTAAGGATGTCCTACTTTCTTCATTTGATGGTGTGGTCATATCACAACTTTATTTATTGGTTTTTGCACGGACGAAAGCGGAGGTAGATTGATATGTCGCTCCTTTTTGTCTGGTTGTCTCCTTGATTAAAAAAAAAAGTCCTTGACTCATTCATTCTTTTTCCGGGTCTTCAGACCAAGGCCTCCATCATGTAGTTTTTTTCTTTTCCGCGGCGTGGCCGCGAATATCGTGTCAATCGACGGTAAAATGGCTCGATTGATTGTTTATTTTGGATTTTGGTGAGTAGCTTTACTGGTTTTATAAATTATTTTTCGGTTTCGCACTGATTTGTGGAAATTTATCGAGGTGTGTCTTTTCAGATTTTGTCAATTAAATTTTCGACATGTCCCTGAGGATATAGAAGACGGGGTTTGTCATCAATTTCCATTTATGTAAGTATTTCCATTATTCGCCAGGGAGAAGAAGCGAATTTCGTTCGAAATACCTTCAAATTTTTTCATACTAACTTAAGTTACGCATTTTCCATTACAGATTTTGTTAACTTTTCGCTTAAATTGCGACAAAATGCAGACGTCGTGATTATTTACATTTAAAGAAACTCGGTGAGTGTTCTTGATTTTCCTTTTAAAAGTATGGGGAAGCTTGCGTTCTTTTCCATACAGTTCCCATTGTCATTTCCTCGGTTAGAAGTGCTAAAGTGTTAATCGCGGATTTGTTTTCTTTTCCAGACTGTTGGTCGGGTTTCTTTCTTTCTTTCTTTCTTTCTTTATATATTTCCAATTTTCATTCCAAAACTCCATATTTCCTCGGGGTTCTACTTTGGTGCGGAGAGGTGGTTGCTTCCTGAAGATAACAAGATGGACGGCCCCAGGTTTCCCGCTGATAATTTATTTAATTTACCCGGATAATTTTCGGTATGTAGATTTATATTTCCATTTCCTTTTTTGGAGAGGCATTCTATGTTCACGGTGCTCTCACCAGCCTAACATATATTCAAGCGATAATCTCAAGTTTCCAAGACTTAAACTTTCCAACATTATATTTTCCAAATTTTCCACGTAGCAATTTTCCGACTTTCTACTGTGCGATTAAAACTATTTACCTATAGTTTCCTAGCTAAATTGTAGTAATAATATTACTTTAGATTTCCTAAGTGCGTTTTTTTTCATAAATTCTTTTCTGGCAAGCGGCCAGTGGTTAGGATTTCTTATTTTCTGAACCCATGTACCTACTGTGACTTTTTTGGGGACACTGAGACCTAACTACAGACTGCTAATAATAGACAATCTACCTAATTTAATTAGAACTTTTTAAAATAAAACCAGGTTTGACGGCCTTCAGCCCAAATGTACATTTCTATTTAAAAAATTAATAATTATCATTAGAACTAAATTCACTTTGTTTCCTTAATCTCCCACTGCAGACTCAGTTATCATACCCGCCTTGCGATTAAAACCCAAGCGCTTTTCCTCTGACTATCCACGGTATCTTCTTTTAGTGCTGGCCTGGCGCCCGAGATCATATTTTTCTTTCAGCCTATTTGCCTAAGGTGTTAGGGTAGAGGGGCTCTAGTAAAACTTGTATTCCTTTTTTATAATTTTATTATTAATTGGTCAGTGCTAATTTTTACATAAAATCATTGGTTCTATTTGAACTACAGGTCGAGCCCCGCCTTAACTTGAAGTTCAATTTGAACATCTTGTCAATGTGACACCTTAATAATACCTAACAATAAATATCCAACATACGTTAAATAAATTCTTCCTTTCTTTTTTTCTTTTTTTTAAAAATTCATTACATTAGTCGCCTACTATGACATCCACGGAAGGAAATAGAGTGACGCTATTCTTAATCTGGCGCCACATGGTCATTTCCAGGTCACTTACAAACCAGTCATGCAGCTGCAACTTCATGGAGTTGCTGCACATGCTGTTGGCAGTTGCAGCGTGCAGCGTGGCTTGGAATAGCACTTTTAATTTCTTTTTTGTGTGTATTTTATAATTGATGTAGGTGTACATGGCAGTTTTCTACTGTTTTTCTGTTTTGTATACCATTTATTGGCTCCAAATAGACAGGTAAGTAAGCAAATGAAGTCAATTAACCTTTTTTCTCACTCTGTAATAGAATGATGAGAATGGATTCCAGTTGGAATCTATTCTCAGTAAATAGATTTTCACAGAGTAATTTAGTTCGGCAGAGATTTTTCATAACCTCTGATCAACTGGAATCCATTCTCAGTACCCAGTAAATTGATTTCCACAGAGTCATTCCCCACTCAGGCGCAAACATTGTTTTCTTAGACTTAGTTTTGGGGGAGTTCGATAACAAACACTATGACACGAGATTTTTATATGTCAGAAGCTATATGTATAAGCACTACTGCTACCGCTCTGCTGTACTGCAAGTAACCTACATTACTTTTATAGCCAAAGCAAGTACTTCAAAAGTACCTGCTGAGTCAGCAAAGGACAATAAAAACAAACAGAAAGCCAGTAATGTGAAACAGAAGAAGTCGTCATCAGAATGGAAGGTTGGCATGCCGTGTCGCGCTGTCTATGATGCAGATGGGCTGGACTATGAGGCGTTCCTGCTGAGGATTATCAACGATGAAGAGTGTGTGGTGCGGTTTTTGGGTAAGATTATCAAGCAATCCATTAGTTTGTACTGGTTCGCTACTGGACATAGAGCTTCGGCAAGATACCTACGCCACTTTTTTCTTCTTTAGGTTTTAATATTGTACAATTTGGTCAATCACCAATTAAAATAATACCCTAATAAAATTTGCTGATCGATTAATTGACACACCGTTTTAGCTGTAGGGCCACGCGCAATGTAGGGTTCCGTAGAAAGAGGGGATTTTATCTGCCTTACAGAACCAAGAACTTCATCAAAGATGAAGTGAAGCGTATTATTTAGAATTTAGGAATAATTATATATATTAAAATGCGGTGATACCACGACTCGTGATCGTCGTGTTGGTCAGTCCGGGCCGGGCGGCGCGGGGCGCCGCGAGCCGGCGGCTCGCGCTTAGACCACAATGGGCGATGGGCGGTGAGGCGTGGTGTGACGAGGGTGATACAAGTCGTCACGTCGCTGCATAAAAACTTGCTCCGTAGCATGTGGTCATGGGCGCATGAGCGGAGCGGATATCGATTCGCTTGACCGCTACCGATTCATGAGGAAGTCATCGAACTCTTCTTCGTGAAGTTGGTTTTTTGTTTGTTAAAAAGTAGTTATTACTTTAATTTAAAATGAATCGACTTTTCATCTAATAGGTTCTGATCTTGAAATCGACCTTTATGCTGCCGCATAAAAATGTTAGAATATAGGGGGAAAAAAAACGTTAAATTAATATAGGGTTGCCAGAAGTAAAATCAGCCTTAACAATAAATAGATAAATAACTGCCTCGTTGGTCTAGACGTTAAGGCGCTTAGCTACCAAACCAGAGGTCGTGGGTTCGATTCCCACTGTTGGCCGCCGTACATTTGTACAAATAGCCTCAGTCTGGGTGTATTTTCATCTTTGTGACGCCCTTGCCTGGTTACCATAGCACAGGATATCCTAGTTTGGGACCAGGTCGAGTGATTGTATTGTGTGGAAGTTATTATTATTATTATAAAGTTCTTTTTCCTGGTACACATCGGCTTGAGAGGTTAACAGGATAAACCCCTATTCCTTCGCAGGCTATGAGAACTCGGAAGTGGTCTCAATCAGCTCCCTAAAGCCATCGCGTGGCAATAAGGAGAGGGCGCAACAGATTGAAGAGGCCCTTTGCATTAACGCTGGCAACACTGAGGAGGATGAGACGCTAGTGCGCGAGCGCAGGATGGACTGCGACCAGAGTGCTGGTGGTGGTGGTGAGTGGTGGTGATCAGAGTTGGTATAATTTAAGTATTTTTCATTAGCTGTCCCGGCGAACTTCGTACCGCCACAGAATCCGTACATAACATTCTTGCACAACGCCATCTATTTTTAAAACACAACGTTCGCGCGCACAACGCCATCAATTTTAAACTTACAATAAATATCCCGCGGGAACGCATTACCGGGATATCATAAACATTTACATACAGGCACTTACATTGCTTCTGGCCCCACACTAGGATACCCTGTGTCGTGGGAACCAGAAACAGCGACATCACAAACAGATAAACATCCAAGACCTGGGTTTTTTTGCCCCAGCCGGGATTCGAACCCGGGACCTCTCGCATGGTAGGCAGATGCGCTACCGCTGCACCACAGAGGTCGTAAAGTCAAGTATGCTATGTCTCAATTTAGGTCTTTGTCTATCTGAACGCCAAGTTTCATGTAAATCCGTTCAGCCGTTATTGCGTGATTGAGTAACAAACATCTTCACAAACTGCACATTTATAACATTAGTAAGATTATTAAAATTCTGTACAGCAGCATTTAAACATAAAGTTTTGCACATAGGTGGGCTTAATGCTGCTTAGCATTATCTACCAGCTAACCAAAGTTTTATTTCATTAATTCATTCATGGATTATTCATTTTCTCCATTGCTATCTTAGAATGGTATAATTTATTTATTTCTATGAAGTAATGTTGTTCAGTTTTACAGATAGTGTACTGACATGTTTACAAGAATATTGTATGTAATAAAGTAGGTATTAAAACTATTATTAACTGCTAGCTAGCTGATCGGATACCCCCCGCGTAATGTTAGTAAAAAAGACGCCATCGCGCTTTAGGCATAGACATCATTTTTTGATAATATTCATTACAAGTCAAGGTGAAATTATAATAGATACTTAAATTTCGTAATACTTATGAATACATATAAAAGTAAAAATCAAATTTTAATATGTCAAATATTACACGTCAATTTCATACAAATGACAATTAATTATACTTAGTCAGTATAAGTATAATAATAAGAATAATGTTTTAAATCTATCTAATCAGCCTATAAACAGAGCCTACTGTTGGGCATAGGCCTCTTCTCTTACACGCCAACCCATCCGGTCCATCGCCAGTCTCGTCCAATGTTTCCCAGCCGCCTTCACAGTGTCGTCGGCCCACCGGGCTGGTGGTCGCACACGAAGAAGACGTAGGCACACGAATCATAAGGCTAAAATGGGGATGGGCGGGGCATTTGGTTAAACGGGAAGACCGTTGGCGGACAAAGATAGCCACTGAGTGGTGGCCAAGAATATTTGAACTAAATAATACTAAATATTGTATTAAAAATGTTTTAATCTGTAGCTTGTGCTATGTTGTCAACTTTATACGCGAGGAATTCTTCATACGTATAAAAACACTTGTCGACAAGCCATTTTTAAGGTTCCATAGTGGACAAGGTACCCTTATAGTTTTGCCATGTCCGTCCGTCTGTCTGTCTATCTGTCTGTATGTCCGTCCGCGGCTTAGCACAGAGACGGTAATAGAGAGCGGAAATTTGGCTTAGATGTACATATTTATAACGCCGACAAAGCTTTAGAATAAAACATTAAAAAAATAATTTTTATAGGGTACCTCCCCTACACCTAAATTGGGGATGCAATTTTTTTCATTAAAAGTTTTATGAAAGTGTGACTTGTTAATTTAAAAGTAACACATAGTTAACTTTCCTTATTTATCGGAACAGATGCGCAAGGAACTAAGCAATTCCCATATAATAATATCAAGTACTATTTGGGAAGAGATGTTGACCCGATTTTTTACATTTGTTTTGGTGGGATTTTACAACTTTTCTAATTATAAGTTAGTACTTACATGCTGTACTATGGTCAAGTAATGTGCCGGGCTTATGGATGTGAGACCTCGTCGGTGACTATGGGCCTCATAAGAATGCTCAAGGTCGCCCAGCGAGCCATGGAGAGATCTATGTTAGGAGTTTCACTGCGTGATCGAATCATGAATCAGGAGATCCGCAGAAGAACCCGAGTTACTAATATAGCTCGAAGAATTGCTCAGTTGAAGTGGCAGTGGGCGGAGCACATAGCTCGGAGAACTGATGGCCGTTGGGGCGGAAAAGTTCTGACCTGGCGACCGCGGACCGGACGACGCAGCGCCGCCAGATGGTCTGACGACCTGGTTATGGTGGCAGGGAGTCGCTGGATGCGGGCGGCACAAGACCGGGAGGTTTGGAAAACCATGAGGGAGGCCTATGTCGTACAGTGGGCGTTAAATGACTGATGATCATAAACACAGGCCTCCGCTAAGGCACGCCACTTCTTTTAATTCTTGACAAATTTGCCTCGTCAGTCCAGCGAGCTGCTGGGTGTCCTCGATGTTCAATTGTCCGTGGTCTCCACTTGAGAACCTATTTACCCCATCGGTTAACGAACACACAGAACATACTCTGTTCTGTGGTCCTACAGCATGTGACCTGTCCACTGCCACTTGCTAATGTTATTTAATATTTGCTTTCCTTTTTCAGAGAGATTACAACGAAGAAGAAAGAAGTCTGCTAATAAGAGTAAAAAGCCCTTCTTCGAAATGCCAACTGAACTACCGTTCTGTATGTCCGATCTGCCTAGTTTCAATAATATGAATGTAAGTACTGCAATTAACTCACTAACGGCGGAGGAAAACATCGTGAGGAAACCTGAGTGTCTGAGGTGTTCACATACCTCAGGGCTTGAAATTGCCCATCCGCCGTGAGCACTACTCTCTCTCTCTCTCTCTTTGAGAGAAGGTCTGTGCCCTGCAGTGGGACGTATATAAAACAACCGGCCAAGTGCGAGTCGGACTCGCGCACGAAGGGTTCCGTACCATTATCTATACAACATTTGAATATTTAAAGCGTCTATCTGTTGCCGTTATTAATATCGAGCAAAAAATCACGTTTGTTGTATCTGAGCCCCCCTTAAATATTAATTTTATTCTGTTTTTAGTATTTGTTGATATAGCGGCCACAGAAATAAATCATCTGTGAACATTTCAACTGAACATCACGATTCATGAGATACAGCCTGGTGACAGACGGACGGAGGGACGGCGGAGTCTTAGTAATAGGTACCCTTTGGGTACGGAACCCTAATAAAAAACATTGTACTTGTAAGAAATAGCATTATTGAAACTTCGGAGCGTCGTAACGCTAGTTGGGGAAATTAACGTCAAGAGTAGAGGGGCTGCATGAAATTGGCACCACAAATTTAGTAGATTTTCGGGCGTATAAGACACGTCTTTTATAAAAGCCACTGTAGTTTTTTGATCGCACTCACGCGCGTCTATAATACAGAGCTTTTATTTTCAATCGCGCTTAATTTTTATGAATCTAACCCAAAATGCCATCGATAATTTGGTAAATTTTCGGCCGTGCGATTTGATTCTAACTAAATCAACTTTGAAATTGCTGACCCAATATGGTCTTGGTGACCTGGCGGGTCGCTAGTATTTTTTAATTGTAAAGGGGGTCGCGTCTTCAAAAAGATTGAAAAACGCTGGGCTACATTAAAAAAGTACTGCAATTGGAGGTAAAATCGACATGAAATCAGTGATAGTTAAAAACATAGATGTCTAACTAGTGCTAAAAAAAATTACCCCAGGCCACGTTCAATTATGGGAAGGTGGGCGGGGCCTGTCAATAGTGTTACGAATCGGAGCGAGTTAAGTATTACCCGGCAAAATATCTGTGCATCTGCCACCGTCAGACCGCCATCTTGCGAGGTACCTAGATATTTCGACGAGTTACACATAATAAAATCAATAGTTTGACGTTTTTGTGTAAAACCAATCATACGTTATGCTGTCATTTACTATCGCCCAATCAACGTTCACGTCGTCACAGATGGCGCACAGAATCAACCAATCACAGAGTGATTACTCTTGCGCTCATTACATTGGTACAGACTAATCGAGAGGACAGAGGCCGTTTTTTTTTTTTCGTAGCATGTTATCAATCTTAAGGGGTCCGGAATTAAACTAGTATGTAGTGCTTACGAAAGTTTGAGTTCGAAAATCTTAAAGGGTTCAATACGTTCACCAGCGCCAGTAATGAATAAAAAAATCACGTCCTTGGGTCCTGAAAATCACCATTTACATGATTGCGATTGAGACTTGGAAGCCACTTTTTGCAAAAACTCTGTAGCATATCGAACGAATGTCGGTGGAATTTTTTATGTTCATTTGGTGGGTCTGAGAATAGGCCGTAGGCTAATTTTATTAATATGGCAAAACAACGTTTCCTGAGTCGGCTAGTAATAACGTATGAAGCATTTATCAATTATCTCGTAAAATAAGGTTTTTATGCCGCCACTGTATTGATTAAATATTGATGTATTTCCTTCCAGTTCCCCTCACTGGACATCCCGATGGCGATGCCTCCTCCGTTGCCGCTGACTCCTCAACAGGCGTCCGGCAACGCTGAGGAGCAGGCCATGTGCTCCATGCTTCTGAGCTGGTACTGCAGCGGGTACTACACCGGACTTTATCAAGGCATGCAGAGGTAAGTTTTCCCCATCAGTACCCTCACTATCTGGCTTTCGGCAACGCTGAGAAGCAGGCCATGTGCTCCATGCTCCTGAGCGGCTACTGCAGCGTATACTACACCGGACTCTATCAGGGCATGAAGAGGTGAGATTAATTCCCATCAGTATCCTCACTATCTGGCTTTCGGCAACGCTGAGAAGCAGGCCATGTGCTCCATGCTCCTGAGCTGGGACTGCAGCGGTTACCACATCGGACTCTATCATGCCATGAAGAGGTGAAACCTGTGGCTTCAGAAAGGTCTTGGGAAACTTAAGGGATAACTACTTAAACCACTGTAGTCCTCTAGACTCTGGACAAACAACGAAAATTGTGATTTCGAGAGCATTTTTTATTTTTCTTTTTTTTTCTCTCATAATAAAAGTTTGTATTGACGAGTACAATTACTCTCTTAAGTTTCGCCGGTTGTGTTTGGAACAAAATTTAGTTTGGTTTTGCTAGAATGTCACTCACTAGAGAGAGAAATGAAAATGAAAAATGTTTATTGAGTTGAACAAAACTTAATAATATATAAAGTAACTCTGAACCCCAAACCAAATTAAATTGCATCTTGGGGCACAGTGATCCATTCAGGGTGAACTTAAATATATCACAACATAGTGTTTGTACAGTAATAAAGTAAAAATTAAACATGCATACAACAAACTATAATATGGCTCAGAGAGACTGCTCTGAGAGAACGGTAGACAATTGAACTTGGAGAAAAAAAAAAAGGAAATTTGAGAGTGAGAGTTAATTATCAAGCCGTGGTGACTTGGACTCTATCAGGGCATAAAGAGGTAAATTTTAAGTAATAAATTAGAGGCTATAGGCCACCTCCTTGCTCGCTCGCACAACCCTCAAAGCTTCGCTTTTCTTTCTCGGCACTCGGCCTGCGGCCGCTCACGGGGATGAGTCTTTGGCCTCGCAAAAATCACTGAATAATAGGACTTGGGGCGTGGAAACTTAGTTAAAGTCATCATCATCATCATCATCATCATCATCATCATCATCATCATCATCATCATCATCATTCAGCCACAAGAGATCCACTGCTGGACATAGGCCTCCTTCATGGATTTCCGAAAAGACCGGTTGGAAGCGGCCTGCATCCAGCGCCTTCCTGCCACTTGGATGAAGTAAAAGTACCTTAGATTAAATTCCTAATTTTTTTTTTCTTCATAACAATGGTGTGCTATCACATGACTTTGTACTTCAGCGAATGCCACTCGGAACAACAAAGTTACCGCTAAATCAACGAGACAGTAGCTTTTGCTGAGATTCACATCGCTGTGAGCAAATTATAGATCAATTATTATTCCTAAGCTCTAAGACATACTTAGAGCCTAGAAATAATTATAGTCAATCACTTTGATACATCTGAGAACCAACATCTGATATCTACCCCCCAGTTGCCACTAGACGATGTATAAATCATCTAGCATAAATGTAAATATTTTTCCAGCCTCTTGCCTCAGCCCTCGACAAAATTGTGCTCAGCCTGTATTCTGTCTTATTTCAGAGCAAAGCAGCAGCAACAGCAGCGGGGGAGCAGATCGAGTCACTAGCTACTGTTGACTTGGTTAGTGTAATTTTGTTCAGTCAGTGAGCCCGATGGAAGTGTGGAATTGCAATTTTCAATACATGGTTAACCCATTTATACACTGGTCCTTACCTTGGCCTAGAGTCTTAAGCGCTAAGCGCATATTTTTTCAGTGGATTGTCATTGTAGTTTGTAGTCTCTAAACATTCGCTTCGCAATGTCATTCGAATGGTATAATCCGTGCGAATTAAGTGGGCACATCGTGCGAAGGAAATCGCATCTTCTTTTCATTCTTTTTATGTGGAGATTGTTAATGAAATATAACATGAACTCGTGTTGAAAAATCAAGTGAACACATTATACATTGGATGAAACAGCCATTGCCCTGATATCACTCGTTCAGTCACTCATTCAAAACTTTGAATTTTTTACTGACGTTTTAAGAATGTTGACAAAAGTTGACAACATTCTTAAAACGTCAAAAGACAAAAGTCGACTCGTTGTCCCAACTGCGTGGTGCTCGAAAAACCTCGTGATTATACGCCTTTTTCAGTTTTTGGCTTAAAAGTTATGTCTTCTAATTGAATCGTGTGATTTTAAAACGACACACGTCCTTTCATTACAACTTTGCAGGAAATAGAAAGACTGTTTTATTCAAATACTAATATCTACAACAGCAATATTTTAGCATATTATATTGATTTCTGTATGAATAAACTACATTTTTTTTCTAATGTAAATCAATAGGTAGGTGTAAATAATTTAATAAAAAAAAATGGGCAAGTGTTATTTTAAAAACACATGTGACTTGTGTTGTTTTAAAATCACACGATTCAATTACTATGCTAATATCGCTATTGAACAACAATGCATTTAGTAGAGCCATCCACCAGATTTCTGGCAGTGGCTGGATGTGTATGGCCGAGGACAGAAGGAAGTAGCGTGCCTTGGGGGAGTGTCTCCAACAGTGGACGGGTACGTGCTGATTGATTGATTGATTGATTGATTGATTGATCCGCCCGATTTACGTCAGAACTAACGCATCGAATGAACATCTCGGCTGTCCCAAAAGTAAACACAGTAAGGGACATTTATTTTTTCAAAACCGAGATATTTCCACTATTCATTACCAGTTGGTTCCAGTAACCAATAGTGGTGATATCTCGGTTTTGAAAAAAAAAAGTCCCGTACTGTGTTTATTTTTGGGACAGCCGTTTTGTCTGAATGCATCTGTTGGTTGTGGTGTCATGGTTCAGTCTTCGCGGTTCCGTAGCATACATTAAGAGTGAATGAAACAATTGTGTTAATTTTACGTTATATTTTAATTAAGTCTCACATGTAATGAACTTACTTAATAGATAAAAGGCAACGATGTCGTCATATTCTTCTCTTTTAAATAAAAAAAAATAGTAATAAATTATGCCTCCAGGTTTCTCTGTAATCATATGTACAAAATATACATTTTGTTTGAATTGTATTTAAAGTATTTTTAAATTATGTCCTTATTATTTTTCGTCTATGTAATAGGTGGGGTTTCCTTAACATATCATTAGTAGCTTATTAATAACTTTTTGACATAACTGAATTCATGAATAGTTTACGTGGTTTGTCAAAGCAATTCCTTTCATGAAAAACATAAAATCGAACAAAACAAATGCGTAATATTGGAACAAATCTAGATACAAACACTTTTATAATTCTTTGCAGAAACCTAAAATGAAATAAGTCGACACATACATACATTAACACTGTAAATGTAAGGCTTCACCAGAAAACAGATAAGCTACCACACACAATTGCAACGCGATTCCTGTGTTCTAAGTGACCAACCAGGTCCGCGTTTCATAAAACTACAATTCATAGTTTCATATTACTATTTGATGTACATTGCATAGCAGTCTCCCTACTTGCTAATCGGTGGTTTAATTGACTTGGCAATTAAACCACGAACTGTCATAGTTAACCATGAATTGTCATATTAAAAAGGCCGCTGGGCCCTATTTCCTTGAACTACAATTCTTGGATTACTATGACAATTTGATGTACATTGCACAGCCGGTTTACTCAGTTAACGAGTACCAATACACACATTAGTACTTAACCCTGTATTTAAAACTTGAGTTACCTTCATCACTCCTAAGTACACCATTTTACAGCTGACGGCATTTCGGGATTGAACAAAAGTTAATAACATATTTTGTGGTTTCATCAGCTACGTGTTCCATCTCTTCGCCTACTGAAGTCATTTATACTCTTCCCATTCTGTTCACTACTAAGTACTAATTCTGGTGAAGCGTCACAATTCTCATGAAACATGGCAAATTCAATCTCTGCACTAAACGTTCATTTCAATATTTACAAAACTAAGATGTACAAATTCATAATAACAACACTTTCACGGCAGTTACAGGTTACCACTTGCTTTTTTAAATAAAACACTTATATTGTTGGCTCATTATACCTCTATGACTTCCACATAGAGGTAGAAAAAGGCAAAACGTGCACGAGAACAGTGATTGCAGGTAGATTATTAACACGAGAAAAGTGAAACAAAGTTTAAAGTGACTAGTGAAAGTAAATCACGGAAAAGTATTTTGAAACATACCTAATGTAAGTGTTTAAAGAAATCCTGTGTAAAAACATCATGAATATCTATTGTCCTAGCATCATAAGGGGTGTTTATCATAACTATGAATTTAAGGGTTATTCTTTTCAACTCCGAAATCACGAAATAATATCGGGTAATCCATACTAAATTTTGATACGTGCTTATTATTATAGGCCCCCCACCAGATGGTCTGACGACCAGGGGCCTTATTATGCGCACCAAATCCTGAGCGATTCCAATCATCTAACTGTCAAATTCCATACTGATTTGACAGTTGGACGATTGGAATCGCTCAGGATTTGGTGCGCGTAATATAGGGGCTGGTTACGGTAGCGGGGAGTCGCTGGGTGCGAAGACCGGGCAGCTTGGAAAACTATGAGGGCGTCAAATGGCTGATGATGATGATGATGATTATTATTATAAATGTATGAAACATTGTTTGTCGCTATTTTAGAGTTGGTTCCAAAATAAAAAGTGGTTTGACGTTTTCCAACACCCGGCATTTGTATTTTTCACATAAATAAGAACACGTACATCAGCTAAACCCTTTCTTCTTTCAACTGTCCTTATCTAAAATTTCTGTCATTAACTAAATTTTTACCACACGATTGAAAGAAGAATTAAGTTTAACATAGGCGACAACTGGATATGAAATGTCTCTCGTTTAACTTTCTTTGCAACAAATGCCCTAGATTTTGTTAGCTAAAGTGCAATAAATCTTCAAGGCACCTTTTATAAGTGTGTTTATTGCATCACCGTTCAAATTTCGCACGCACAAAAGCGTCGAGTCTTTGAGGCGTCAATGTAAGAAAAAACATTTGTGTTATTCAGTAGTTTTACGCTGATAAATTGAATACGCTAATACGGATTTAACACTAGTTATTTATTAAATTATTTTAATCTGACGTTTTGGACTCTACTGAATCAAGGTCAGGATTGTCAGTGAGAGTATTTATAAGGAATGAATTAACGACATCTATTATTTTAGTCCTCCGTAACCAAGTTTCTTAGTAGCCTGAAACGTCAGGTAAAATAATGTTACTGTTAAGTAGATCGGTACCTCAGCTACTTTCAAACGCCATCTTTGGAATAAAAACATTTTGCTATCCAAGACTTCGTTGGCAGAGTCCGTAAGGAAGCTACATATCAAGGTATGATAAAAAAAATGTGATAAATAACGAGTGTTATTCGTACAAAAGTGTATTTCATTACGCTGGTAACTGGGCCTCGATTCTCCTGCAGCATTATAGGGCAATGACAGATTCACGGTCGGGTCACTTGTCATGTTTTTTCATCCCATTGACGCCTAAACGGTTTGACGCGTGCGCCCGCGCATAGGTACTTGAAGCTGCAGTGAAATAATATCAACTCGTTCATGCAATTGTCGATTACTACAAGGCATTAACAGACTCGAGGCCCTGGTCTACTGCACTTTCGCGTTGACAGAATTCGCCGCACGCAGTGGTAGTTAAACACATAGATGTCTAACTAGCGCTAAAAATGACTCCACGTTCAATAATTGTGGCAAGGCGGGCGGGGCTTGTCAATTGTGTTACTAATCGGAGCGAGTTCAGTATTACTCTGCAAAGTATCTATGCACCTGCCACCGTCGTCAAACCGCCATCTTGCGAGGTACCTAGATATTTCGACGGGTTATACATAAAGTCGACGGATGATTTACTCTACAGCACATCTTGCGCTCATTTCATTGGCACAGACTACTCAAGAGGACAGTGGCCGTTTTTCAGAGTGAATTTTGTAGGAAGAAATACTTCTGTTTTTTTTTATTCGTAGGCCGCTCGCTTTTCGTTCGTTCACACCAAGGTGCTTAGTTCGTGAGCGTCGTGGCTTAGGTCTATGGTCGCCGCTGGGACCCCCGGCGTCGCGGCGCCCTCGCCAGGGGGCGTACTCGTCGGTGGCCTGGGGAGAAATGGGGGGAGGGGCTTATTACTTCCTCTTCTTAGCGCGTCGATCATCGACTTATTACTTACGGTACCTAATATTTAAATTAAAAATTTATTTCAACGTGAAGAATGTTAATGCATTGGATTTACCATTTTTACATTTTCGAAATCGTCGCTTAGCAAACAACACCGCTCAAGTTGAAATTTCACAGTTTTGACATTCGAATGCCCATTAGGTGCAGATTTTAAGCGCGATTCGATCAACCTATAAGATTCAAGCAATTCAAGCATACAGGCTAATTAGCGGCCGTTATTAAAAAAAAAATACACCGCGCCAATATTTTTTCTATGGAACATCATAGAAGTTTTATACGAAATTCAAGTTTTTTGTCTCTCCTGTAAAGTAGGGAAAAAGGACTTGTGCGGTGTTGTTTGCTAAGCGACGAAATATCAAATTATGTAGGTGTTTGATAGTGTGGAGCGAGTTATCGCAGGAGTCCATCGAGTGGAGTCGGTCCTCAGGGCTGCGTTTAGTAAAACTACTGATGTGGGGTTGTTAAGTGTTACGTAAGCAGATTTATTACAAATTCCCCCCCCTCGTCAGCAAAAATAAGCTAAGCTAAGCCCCGCCCACCCCCGTAATGCTTACGTAATACTTGAATGGCCCCTATGCAGCAAAAAGTTTATGTATTGAACTTTGCTAACGTAAGCACATAAAAGTACAATTCGCAGTTTATTATGATAATTCGATGTACATTGCGTAGCAGTCTTTTTTCTCGTTAATCTATTGGCTAATCGCACAATTGTGTACAAACTCAGGTTAAATAAAGGAATGGTCACACCTGCCCTGACCTAAAAATAACTCGTTTTCACGTCAAGAACAGTTTGAATTCTCCGTTTTTACTTTTCTTTTAGTCGAGCTGGCTACAATTCGTAAAATACCTTTGTTACGTTACGACACTTCAAAGAGTGATAGTAGCGCGATCGATAGAAAGCTTTGCCTCACATTCAATATGTCGTGGGTTCGAACTCCGGCATATACCAATGCCTTTGTTTTCAAAGTTATGTATTTTGTAAATTTGCGATAGCAATACCACTCACTAACAGTGAAGGAAAACATCGTGAGGAAACCAGAGTGCCTGTGGTGTTCATATACCTCAGCACTCCAAATTGCCAATCCGCGGTGGCTACGCGTGGTGATTGAGCCCATACTTTATCTCTGAGAGTAGGTCTTTGCCCTGCAGTGGGACGTAATTAGGTATATTTAATTTCATTCAGCTTTGGTCTACATGTAAACAAACCATTGATCGAAATTTAATATATTATTGGTTTAACCGTTTCACTTACTTTTATATAAAATGTGCAGTGCTTACGAAAGTTTAAGTTGTAAAACATTGATCAAAATCGTTAAAATCCGGGAAGCAATAATTTCTATCAAATCGTTTGTTCGTCGTAGATCCTAATTCATATCAATTCAAGAAATGACAACCCCCATTTTGTTTGAGTACACCCAGATGAAAGCTGTATGAAACAAAGGATAGGCTACATTATTAAACACTATTTAAGCAAAGTAGAAAAATATTCTCTTTAGGGACAACCCGACTCACCTAATGATATAAGGTCCACCTTGCTGCAACAGCGTTATCGGATGCGCGTACGGCGCTCCAGAGACGCTATGAAAGCTCATATTCGCGCTCAGACCGTTGCTATTCGCATGCCCGTTGCCTAACAACCCGCCGTTCGACGTGTTGAGGTTCCCATTCGCCGTCCCGCTCAGATCCGGGGCGCGGAACGCCTTGACTAAATTCGTCTTCTCTTTCTGCCACACGAAGACGTTGTGCACCATCGCGCAGCCGCAGAATACAATTCCCAGTCCGATGAAGACCGACGTGACGATGGCCGGCGTCGAGTGGAACTGGATGAACGTGTACAGGATTATGCCTGGAAGTTGGAGATATGTCTGGTTAGTAGACGTCATTGAAGCAAAACATTGCTCCCACAAATCTAGAGCGTTTCTATTCCTATAGCGTTTTGGTGATACAATTAACGGCATCAACGGATTAGAAGATATTGAGGTGCATAGAAGAACTTGTGTTCATAGTACCGCCTTTTTGCATATTTCGGAAATGCCAGTATAATGCTAGTATCATATAGGTACCAAACATTAATTCCCGAGGAGACTGATCGAAATTTTTAGCTTGCTTTTAGAAATATTTTGTCCTTTCAATTTTAGCACATATATAGAGAACACTTTATTTTACATAAAAATGGAAATTATTATTATTATTATTATTATTATTTGTAGACGGGCAGGCAGTTGGAACAACTGATAATTGCCCGCAAAAATAATTATTGCCTTCCCAGCAGAATTTTATGAACCAAGTAATTTAATTTTAACTAAGCGCTAGTCTGTCATAGACTGACTTGCAGATGCTTGCAGCCAATGAGCCGTTTTCAGTACAAATTCACAAAGCAATTCATAGATGGCGCTTACAGGCGTGGCCATAGAAGAACCGGAATACGGCTGTCAAAATTAATCTGCGCTAAGCAAAATTTGACAGAAGCTGTCCCTGTTCTTGTATGTGCACGCCTATAAGCGCCATCTATGAAGTGCTTTGTGAATTTGTGCTGAAAACGGCTCATTGGCTGCACCTTTTGCGACAGAGAACTTGTTTGAGACGTCTTCCACTAGATAAGTAGGTACCTCATTGATCGGACAATCGCTTCTTCGCAGATGTGACCAGCAAATTCTAATCTTGGAGGCCATGTTGATCACTCATACTTGGGCCCTTTGGCTAATCAGGATCACCCACGTTTTGAACCAAGTATGCTATAGTTATACAGAAACATCGAAAACAGATGGCAAATTTTGTGAAAAACGACTATATCTGCGCGTTTGGAGACAGCCTAAGTTTAAACTTCTCTAACTTTGTCATTTCTTGATGGATTTCTGTCATTCAAATAAGTATGCTTAAATGTTTGTGCTCCATCCGCCCTGGTACTCAGAAGTCCAATATTTTGATGTCTGAATGATCCTCGTCTCATTTCCGATACGATCAATCAAAGCACTGCCACTTCAGAATGCTAATCTTAGAGGCTATGTCGATCGCTCATACTTTGGCCCTTTGGCTAATTGTCTCATTTCTGATACGATCAATCGGAGAGACTCCGACAAGCGTAACAGGTTTATCAACTGACCTGTTAAAAACACCGGTATTGATATGAAGAAGCCCCCGACAGCGCAAACTCTTGTTATCGCCGCCTTCTGCAGGTACTTGTTTGACCTGAAATAAGACAGAAAAAAACATTTGAGCTCTAAGAACAGAATCCTCTGATGAGGATTCCTCTAAAGCAATCCTCAGAGTCAGTTTATTTATTCTGTGGTTACGTCTTTTCCTTGTAAAGTCTCAGTGTTTTAAGGAACGGTTGATGGACAAAAAATTGGCTTTTGCCTAATTGTGAAAGTGAAAGTGAAAATATTTTATTTGCCATAAATTTTACAACAATCATAAACATGCGGTGGTAGCCTAGTGGGTAGAAAACATGCGGTGGTAGCCTAGTGGGTAGAACATCGGACTCGGAAGCAGGAGACCCAGGTTCGATTCCCAGTGCGGGCATGTACCTATGACTTTGTTTTCTAAGTTATGTACATTTGTGAAGTTATAGTACCTAGCAATACCACGCGCTAACGGTGAAGAAAAACATCGTGAGGAAACCTGAGTGCCTGAGCTATTCATATACCTCAGCGCTTGAAATCGCCAATCCGCGGTGGGCGCGCGTGGTGATTAAGCCCACACTCTCCCTGAGAGAAGGCCTGTGCCCTACAGTGGGACGTATATAGGCTGCTTATGCTTACAACAATAATAAATATTAAGATTTCTTTCATTCACATGTTGTGGTAAAAAGGAACGGGCTCAGCTTTATTGCCATGACTGCATGCGTAGTCACAGCGCTGGTTTTCAGTCAGTCCCTTTTAATAACTTAAAAAAGATAAATAATTTAATATTACATAAGCGCCATTAAAAGTATGCTAAAAAGAACACAAAAGCTAATCAATTATTCATTATCACATACAGAACAGTAGTAACAATTTACAAGTAGGTATATTAAAATATAATAATAATGTTACACTTCAATGACAAGTTAAAATTGATTAAATATAAAACAATAATAAATTAATAACAATCATTGGAGACATATTACAATTATAATTCAAGATAATATAATATTTTTCTATTCTTAATATTATTATTTTTTTATAAATTTGATTGGAATCTGACTTAAGCAACATTACAGTAATTGACTTGTTGCACCGGCGTGCGTGACTGGTATGGTAGTTCTCTAGTAACATTAGATAAATTACTCTACATTAAGATTTGGTCAAATATTTGTGTTAGCAGCAGCTACAAAGCTTTTTGTTGGTCGAGGAGTTTTGAGAAATCTAAGCAATCTCAATTTAGGAATCTTCTAAGCATTTGTTTCTTTTGAGAACATTAGGTTTTAGAATCACCACTATAACTTTGAAATTATTACCTACATACCTCATTCTGAAACTAAATTTAATAAGTAGGTACATTTAACGACTACACAATGTAATAACTAGTCCCAAAGACTAGGATGCATACAGCATAGGGCATCCTAGTCTTTGGGACTAGTTATTACATTAGGTAATAACTAGTTCCAAAGACTAGGATGCCCTATGCTGTACTTAGTATCTAACCAGTTAAAATAACTTTGGCCTTTGCATCTATAGTCTGATCATCCTTACTTGTCCAATTTAGTAAACAAGATTCTACCCGCAAAGTATGAGTTTTTAGTCGAAAACTGCCATATTCCCATAAATGAAGTAACCTGGGACACCATTTTAGATAACACGCTGCTATGTTTATAAACAAAGTGCACGAACCAGCAAGAAAATATCTAGTTTCGGCATCAAATGTCAATTTTGAGGTTAGTATATTGTTTACTAAATTGGACAAGAAAGGATGAACAGACTATACGTAATGAGATGATTTACGTAGATGCTTTTCACTTACACTAGATGAGTGAAAGGACCACTCGTACGCTGCAGTGCCTCACAAAATCACAAACATGAAAAATCATCCAACATATCCATATTGCACAAATCGAGGACGATGTCAAAAACCAATGTAAAACACTTAGGAATTGACCCCGAATTAATACACAAGCTGCTTAACCGTTAGACCAATGGGTCAGTCACAAAAATAACACGGTGTACCTTCCGCTATTTACAGTAGGCATCAAAATATACGAAATACAACTTGATTCTTGTTGTAAACTTGTTTAAAGCCGCGTAACGGAGCCCACACCTGCCTGTCAAGTCCAGGAAACCCGGGCGAATTGAAAAGCTCAACGGACCTAAGATCTCGCCAATCCGCGGTGTGCTTCTTCAACTCTGCCAGGTTATCCTATGAAATAACTTTGCATGTCAGTGACTCTTATCGCACAACAAATTATTAGTGAATTTATTATGTATTTTAGATTAAATTTCGTATTAGCGTTCTGGATAGGTTTTAAATTGGTGTAGCGAGGTGTTCACCGTTACATACGAGTATCTCGGCCGAGCAGCTATTGACTAGTCTAACTAATGCTAGACTATTGAGAAATGACCCACGGGCTTGCCAACGTGAATAAGTAAGAATGGATAGCTATCTTTTGTTTATATCAAATATCTGGTACGTAGTGGTGTGGATACCTACTACAGAATATTGTGCCAAACTTTGCGATGTTCCCTTAGCTGACTCTAGATTCTGATAGTCTGATAAACAAATTTCACGTAAGTAGAAATAAAAATTCCGTGACGGAGCGGGATTAGAATCTGCGTCCGCGTATCTCGCTTAATTCGGCCCGGAATCGACTAGAGCGCCAGTCGTTCAACCCATGGGCATTTTGATTGGAGATGGAAGTTATATGTACTTACGGCTACCATGGATGCCGACCAAGCATACTTAAAACCCACGCTTGTTTCCTAGAGAGGCAGACAGAGAATAGGGCTTGCGACTTGCTATTATACAATCCTGACAAAACCTCTTTCGTTTCATCATCTTTTATTAATCGCTACATACACGCACACTGGCGATGCCAGACGTTCCGTGTTTCCCGGGACGTCCCGTATTTCAGGCATAATTTTAAACGTTCTGCTGGGACAGACTGTCCCGTATTACTCCGGTAGTACTCCGGATTTGATAAAGAGCGAACTAATGACCGTTTTCAACTATGATTATAGATGCATTGAATTTTACAAATATGTAAAATCAAACAAATATCTTACATATTTGTAAAATTCCTACACAAAGACCTACACGATCTTCTTTAAAATGTAACTATTAACATTTGTCCCCCGGGGAAAAATGTAAAATACAGTTTTTTTTTTGCCAAAATGAGCATTTGTCCGTTACAGCATTAAAAAAAATCTGGCAACCCTAACACACACCAATGTCAGATACCTTCCCTTTGCTATAGTCCGCACAGATCTTTTTGGCGGTAACGAGAACATAGTCACAGATCGTTTACACATCGCTTACTGTCTTGTATGTGTGAGTAATTGACGTAGTATGATGCGTAGTAAATTAAAAATTATTTGTCAATTAGGTACTAAAGTAGCCAATTACTCAGACAATGACACAGTAAGCGATGTGTAAACGATCTGTGACTATGTTCATGTTACCGCCAAAAAGATTTGTGTGGACTATACCAACCAATCAGTCCATAGAGTAACTTATTATAATGAGCCGTTTTCAGCACAAATTCACAAAGCACTTCATAGATGGCGCTTATAGGCGTGCACATACAAGAACAGGGACACGTCTGTCAAATTTTGCTTAGCGCAGATTAATTTTGACAGCCGTATTCCGGTTCTTCTATGGCCATGCCTGTAAGCGCCATCTATGAATTGCTTTGTGAAAACGGCTCATTGTGACGGTGGCCCAAAGCTAACCCCAGTCGGTGAACCGTAGCGAAACCGTTAGAGCAACCGTCGTCAAGTATGCCAACCGCAACTGCCCTGCATTTTATCCCCCATTTAGATCACCCTTCGCCGTGTACCTGTCATTGAAGTACTCGAATTCCCCAGTAACGTAAAATATTGAACTTCATTGTAAAACCGCCCCCGAGAGCGCGGCGTTGCTCCGGGAACGGTATTGATACAATGTTAATAAGTACTAAGTAGGTAGGTAATGTTATTATGGTTATGACAAAAATGTTCTCGTTTTGTAGGTAAAGAAAATAGGTACGTACATAATTTTTAATAATTTGATAAAGCAATGCTACCTTTGTTGAATTAATACTTTGTGTACTGTAGGTATTTAGATGTAAATATTGTAGTAGTGGGTAGGCGATTCGTGAGGAATAAAATCAGTCTTTGTCCGACCGTCTTGTGTTTTACTACATGGTGGCAGCGGTGTTACGTAATCTTTACGAATTACAGACTTTAGCGTGTGGATTTCAGTGATTTTGGATTGTTTCAATTGTTATTAACTGCAAATCATGGAACACGCGCGGCCTCCGGCTGAACTAAGTCTGGAAGGTGGACCGGCAAGTCGAGCCGACGTGTGGCGAAGGTGGTTGAAACAATTCAACGTGTTTCTGAAGGCATCAGGCGTAACGAAAGAACCAAGTGATGTGCAGGCTAGTCTACTCATAAACCTGATCGGGCCTGAGGGATACATTTTCTCAACGTTGAGGTTCAGTAAAGAAGAGGATCGCGACAATATTGCCAAGGTCATTGAGAAATTTAACCAATACTTCGGCACTAAGACAAACACAACTATATTGCGGTTCAAATTCTTTACAAGAAACCAGGAAAGTGGAGAATGTATTGACGAGTACGTGACGGCCTTGAGGATACTGAGCCAGCAGTGTGAATTCGAACATCTGGAGGACGGTTTACTGCGCGATCGTATCGTGTGCGGCGTGATGGACGTCGCGGTCCGCGATAGATTGCTTAGGACGGAAGACCTGACCTTAGAAAAGGCAGTTAAGATATGTCAAGCGAAGGAGATATCTAACGACGAAGGCCGGCAAATAGAAGGGGTGAAAAGTGAACCCAAGGCGTCGGTGGACTTGGTATGGAGCGGCAGGCGACGCGGAGACCGAGCTGGTCCCGGGCGTCGCGGGCCAGGCTTCGACCGCGACTTGCGGCGCGGCGGCGGGGGTGGTTGGGCGGCGAATGCGCCGGGTGGCAGTGGAAGCGGCGGCGCGGCGCTGCGGGCCTGTGCTGCGTGCGGCGACGCGCGCTGCGAGTCTGACGCCCGTTGTCCGGCAAAGCGGATCAAGTGTTTTGTGTGTGGCGGAAAGGGTCATTACAAGAAAATGTGTAGTGCGCGCAGACCAAATCAAGTGTACGAGTTGAAGCCGGAAAGCGACTCTGACGATGAGATGTACTACATATCTACAATTGAGTGTGTAGATGCAATTTGTAAGGCACAGGATTTCAAATGGTATGAGAAACTTATTTTATTATGTGCGGACAGTAAGTTAGAACATAATTTTAAGCTTGACAGTGGTTCCGACTTAAATGTTATATCAAAACAAAATTACGTCAGCATGGGCTTTTCATTATCCCAAGTCACTAGTGACAACACTCGCGCGCAGTCCTTTTGCGGTAATTACATACCAATAACCGGTTCGACCACAATTAATTGTTTGCACAAGAACAATGAATACAAATTGAAATTTTACATAGCGGAGAATGACAGCCAAAGTCTGCTAGGTAAACACGCGTTGGAGCAATTAGGGCTTGTAAAAAGAGTGTATTCAGTTGATTTGCAATGTTATGATGATTTGTTCAGAGGATTGGGAAAATTGCCAGGTTATTATAAAATACCGTTAGATAGTAATGCGAACCCTTGCATCTGCCCGGTTAGAAAGATACCTCTCGGAGTGAGGGACCAGTTGCGGAAGGAGCTGTGTCGTATGGAAGACATGGGGGTCATTCGAAAGGTCACACACCCTACAGACTGGGTCAGTGGCATAGTTTTGGCAGGAAAAAAAGATGGCAAGTTACGTGTTTGCTTAGACCCGCGGCCTTTGAATAAGGCTATACGACGACAACATTACCCGTTGCCGACATTAACTGAGATAGCCACAAAACTAAAAGGTGCGCAGTATTTCAGCAAAATGGACGCGCGCTCTGGCTTCTGGATGATCCAGCTTGATGATGAAAGTGCTGATCTCTGCACTTTCGGGACTCCATTTGGAAGGTACCAGTACCTGCGGCTACCTTATGGTATTAACTCTGCGTCTGAGGTATTTCATGCAAAGGTCAGGCAGCTGCTCGAGGATCTCGAAGGTGTAGATTCTTTCGTTGATGACGTCATCGTATGGGGATCAACCATGGCGCAGCATGACGAGCGCTTAAAAAAGCTCCTAGAAAGGGCACGACAGGTAGGTTTTAAATTTAACCAGGATAAGTGCGAGTTTCGTGTCACAGAGGTCACCTATTTAGGACACACCTTCGGTGCAGAAGGCATGAAAATAGATGACGCTAAGCTCAAAGCCATAACTGACATGCCCAGCCCAAACGATAGGCAATCGTTAGAGCGGTTCTTGGGCATGGTTAACTTTGTGAGTAAATTTATAGAAAATTACTCGGAAATAGTTGGTCCGTTAAGAAACCTACTGAAGAAAGACAGCGAGTGGTGCTGGGGAGCAAACGAGGAACGCGTGGTAGCGGAGCTGAAGCGCGCACTGTGCTGCGCGCCGGTGCTGGCCCTGTTCGACGCGCGCGCGCCCGCCGTACTGTCCGTGGACGCGAGCGCGCACGCGCTAGGCGCCGTGCTGCTGCAGGCCGGCCGGCCCGTCGAGTTCGCCTCGCTCACACTTACAGACACGCAGCGCCGTTACGCGCAGATCGAGAAGGAAATGCTCGCAATCGTATTCGCGCTCGAAAGATTTCATCAGTATGTATTCGGTAAGACTGACATCACTGTGGAGACGGACCACAAACCGCTGGAGCCGCTCTTTAATAAATCTCTTGACTCGGTGCCAGCTAGGCTCCAACGAATGATGCTCCGTATTCAAAGGTATGATTTCAAGGTAATATACAAGCCAGGCAAATATATGTATGTAGCTGATGCTTTGTCCAGGGCTCCGCTTGCGGATCAAATGACAGATAAAGTGTCAGTTGAAGTTGAGGAGCAAACATGTTTTCTGTTAAGAAACGTACGGTTCAGCGAAGAAAAGTTGGATCTTGTCAAAGAATACACAAGTAAAGATCAAGAATGTGAGGTAATAATAAAGTACATAAAGTATGGATGGCCAATTAATAAACACGACACCGAGGAATGCGCACGAAACGTATGGAGCTACAGAGAATCATTTCAGTATGTCAATGGAGTGGTATTCAAAGATAATTTGGTATTTATACCAAACGGCCTTCGCAAAGAAATGGTGTCTCGCGTGCACGAGGGCCACTTGGGTATCGATAACTGCAAGCGGCGCGCGCGAGAAGTAATGTTCTGGCCGAACATGTCGCGGGACGTGGAGCAGGCCGTGCGCAGGTGTCAGGCGTGCGCGGAACTCGCGGCGCGCCCGCAGCGCGAACCAATGATACCGCATGAGATACCAGCATTGCCCTGGTTTAAGGTAGGCTCAGATATCTTTGAACACCAAAGAAAATACTTTTTAATCCTAGTGGATTATTTTTCCAATTTTGTAGAGGTGAGTCCCATAACAGCGCCCTCATCAAAATGTGTTATCTCAGCGCTAAAGGACCAATTTGCCCGACATGGAATACCGCACGAGCTTATCTCAGACAATGGACCAGCTTATGCGTCTAAGGAGTTCAAAGAGTTCGTAGCCAAGTGGAACGTAAAACACTCGACCTCGTCTCCTAACTACCCACAGTCCAATGGGAAGAGTGAACGTGCGGTACGTACAATCAAAACATTGATAACCAAATCAATCAAAACCAAAGAAGACTTTTACTTGGGCCTATTAAATTATAGGTCAACGCCAAGAAACGGCATAGCTAGCCCTGCCCAGTTGTTAATGGGTCGGCGTTTAAACACCCGATTACCAGTGCATGAGTCAAAGTTACTTCCAGAAAGGGACAACGAGATTGACTACAGAAACATGCGAGCGCAACAGAAAAAACGAAAAACGTTGTACGACGCACACGCACGCCCCCTGCCGGAACTAAAGGTGGGTGATAAAGTGATAGTAATGGACGGCGCCGGCGCCGGCGGCGACACGCGTCGCGAGGCCCGGGTCGTGGGCCGCGCACCCTATCCGCGCTCTTACTTCGTCACCGACGCCATGGGCAGGCGTATTAGAAGAAACAGGAGGCATATAGCTAGGCTGCCATCTCCGCAGTCCTCAAGTATACACTCCGAAAATGAACAGCATGAAGGTGGCTTTGGATCCTGCGAGGAGTCTGATAGCGACATGGCGGCACCTGCCGTGACTCGCCGTCCTGACGCACCGAATGAACAACAGCGGGAGGTACGGGCAGCTGCAAGGGCAGCTAAAGAAAGAATTGCTAATTTGAATACGCCAAAAACAACCTAACTGTACCGTACTGTAGTAGGGTAGCAAAATATCCTGTAGTAGCGTAAACATTATAGCTGTTAAAATGTGTTAACAGCCTCAAGCATAATTTATGTAATGCTCTTAGACGTTTAGGTATTATTCTACAATTTGGTGGTGGTATTATAATTACATAGATATAAACTTGTGTTTATTATTAGAAAGGGGATGATGTACTGTAGGTATTTAGATGTAAATATTGTAGTAGTGGGTAGGCGATTCGTGAGGAATAAAATCAGTCTTTGTCCGACCGTCTTGTGTTTTACTACACTTTGGTACCTCATTACTTGCACGCCATCACTGTATCCAGTTTTGAGTTTCCCTTGGATAATAAGCTACGGATATTGCTAAAACATGTAAAACTGCAAAATGAATTTAAGTGTATGTACATTGTACAATAATGCTCACGTAGAAAAAAAAACCCGCCTGTTAGAAACGCTACAACGACAGTCTTAATTATAAAAAAACTGGCCAAGTGCGTGTCGGACCACGCGCAGTGCAGAGTTCCGTAGAAAGAGGCGTTTTTATCTGCTTTACAGAACTAACAACTTCATCAAAGTAATTTTCAATGGATTTTGTACGAAGTTTTCCTTTTATAAGTTGGTCGCTTAATATTCATCAACTTGTAAAGCCTACTTAACCCCTTTAACCGACGTCAAAAAAGGAGGAGGTTCTCAATTCGACGCGTATATTGCTTTTTTTTGCTATGTTCCTTAATTTTTTTTTGTTTGAAAAGATATATTTTAATTTGGTGAAGATCTGATAAAGCCTTTCAGAGATGGAGAACGGAACTCTTCAATGGTCAGCAGTAAGTAAGGCCTAATGGGACTCATTTATTATTCTCAGGGACATGATTTATTATTCTCACAATCTCCCACAAAAAAAAATATTTTTTTAAGTTATTAATATTTGCAACTGCCCTAAATTTTTTCACGTTTCCTCAATCAACCGTTTAGCCGGGAGAGGGGGGACGCCCTACTTTGGCAAAAAATCTACACTATGGTGTAGGCGAGAGAAAATGCATCCCATATTTAGGTGTAGGGGTGGTGGTGGTATCCTAAAAAATTTTTTTTTGAGATTTTATTCTACGGAACCCTATAAACACGTTTTTTTGCAGTTCAAGTAGTCTATGGTAAAGGGAAAGACTGAAGCACAGTCTATTTAAACTGTATCGGAGTGTTATGGATGAATCGTCTTTATATAAATAACACCGTAGAATCTACGGCGTAGATGTACATATAACTATTTCAAACTCATCAGGCGGGATCTCTTATTAAAGTTCTTCTAGCTAGGTTACTGTGGTTGCATGCATTGATGTTTTGTTGAGGGTGTGTGAGTCTGGGTGATGTTACAAAGAAATTAGCATCCAAGGTCACACATTTCAATAAAAGGTAGAGCTCTGCCGAGAAACGGAAGTCTAGCGTTTTTCGTTGTTGTGTAATGTAAGTCTGTATTTTCTAAACGTATCTTGTCTCCACTCATGAATAAACGCTCGATAAGATTGTGTTATCATAATATCATAGTAGTTAAAGTTCGTTCGAGCGTTGTAGTGCTTTGTTTCGCCAGATTTGCCGCCATTTTAACCATTTGTCAGCTGATGCAACCGGTTATTTCACACACCTACTCGGCAGACATTCCGATCGGTAAGTTTGTATAGTCAGACTCCTCTCACTAAGCTATCGTGTGCATTCCTTGCTTATTTAAGCTTTTTGAGCGTTTTGTAATGTTGCATTGCAATGCGCAATGCTGCGTGCGAGTTTACGCGGGTCGATGCGATTGCGTTGGCGCGAAACGTTTGTTTATTGTTTTTTCGTCATAGCATGGATCTTCCTCATAAATCCTATCAAACGGCTATGTTTCTCTTTTTTTCTTTTTTTAAGCTGCGTCCTAATTTAACCATAATGTTTTTGTTTTCTTTTTATCGAACGCGTCGAAACTCAGGCCGTAAAATTACGTCTGTGTTGCGAAATCTGGTTTATTAACTCATTAACTCGCTGAAATAATTCATAACAAACGGTTTATATAACTGGATCTAGTGGAAGTCTCCGGAGCATATTAGCCACTCAAAAATCACGGCGAAGAATTCTACAAAGATGAAATCAGCGAAATTGTTGGTGCTTAAAGGCCGTCATAAATCATTCGGATGAAAACAAGTTGTTACACTGATGCCTGATATCCTTTTCTGTACCACAAAGTACGGCAGAAGAACAATAAACTGAAAGGTAGAGTTCAAGCACTTTGAAATTAGGTTCGCGATTGTTGGAAACTTTGAGTGAGTATGAGAAAAAAAAAACGATTAAACCGACTAAGGCTACGAATAAAAGAACCATAAAAGTATAGAAATACACTCAAAAACGGCCCCAGTCGTATCGATTAGTCTTTACCAATGAAATGAGCGCAAGATGTGCTACAGAGTAAATCACTCTGTGATTGGTTCATTATGTGCGCTATGTGTGACGTGAACGTTGATTGGGCTATAATAAGTGACATCGTAACTGATGGTTGGTTTTATACAAAATCATCAAAACAATGACTTTCGTATAACCCGTCGAAATATCTATATAGCTCACAAGATGGATGGCGGTCTGACGGTGGCGGGCGCATAGATATTTTGCCGGGTAATACTGAACTCTCATCCGATTGGCAACACAATTGACGAGCCCCGCCCGTCATCCCACAATTCAACGTGGGGTCATTTTTTAGCGCTAGTTAGACATCTATGTTTTTAACTATAACTGGATATAGGTCTGGAATAAGCTTACTGCATCCATACCTACCTATTTAAGTTAAAAAAAAACAGACTAGTACAGCTCAATCTCATACCTCAGATTTACTGCCAATTTCTGAATTTACAATACATAATTTGCTCGGTAAATAGGTACTTAATTGAGTTTTGTCCTGTCTCGTTCTTTTTAGTGAAATCGGAAGGGAGAGATTTACTTACCTACCTGGTGATTTACTTAGGTACTCTCAATTCAGAAACAGTTAATAGTGGACAAACTAAGTGAAACTTATATTTGTTCCAAACTAGGTAACCACGCATACCATACCTATTACACGATAACTAAACAAGGACTAACACCGAGGACTAACCAAACCCTCGATCTCTGATTTGTTCGTCAAGCCTGAGGTACCGCTAGACCAACGAGGCTGTCGAGGATCAATCCTCGAAGCTGTGTAAACCAGTTTTGCCCGGATTAAACCAGATCTGACCTTCCATTTCATTTGGTCTGAGTCTCTACCTGCGGCTTTCATTCAAAGATCGTCCTTGGAAGGTCCAATGGTATGCGAGATTTATCCTACAAAGATTGGACGTGGGAAGAAACACTGAGATAATTCTGACTGTTTTTTGCTGTCTCCATTTCGTTTGATTGTTTGGCCCTCCGATGCCAAAATGTGCACTACAAAAGGCGGCGTAGGTACCTACGAAGAAAGCTGCGTTTGCGTTGTACGGGGTGACTTCGGATTAACGTCACAAAATAATAAAAAAAATGGCGCCTCTAATTTTTTTTTGTTAGGTAAGTGCCCAAAATTACTAGGTATATTAAAAATCGAAAAAAACAATGTTTTGAGCGTCGTTATTCTCATTTCCTAATCATGCTGTAGTGTAGGTATAGTAGGAAGCACATCAATCTTTACACGCGTGCACTCTACTCGGTTACGTTACAGGCGAATTTGCAACAAAAATGTAAAGTTTGACCTGCTGTCGACTGTACTATGATATTATGCGTTGTGTACTATACTGTAATTGTTCCTTTTGTACTGATGTTCTTTTGGGAATAGGTATACACTATTCCCAGTCATTTAGTCAAGGGAATGCTGGTCATCATGATGCTACCTGTTTGTGCTTAAAATTCAAACAGTATCATGACTCGGAAGAAAACATATTTCGTTTCATTGGCTTTGCTCTAGATTTTTTTAAATACTATCAATGTCAAAAAATAGATGGAATAGAATAGATGATAGGGGTTGATTTTTCTTTAATTAATGAGTCGAATGAATGGCCTAGGACGAGCCACTAGATAGATATTTAAGCTCCGTACTTTAATTATTTCTATCAATGGTTTGCCTACATGTAGACCAGAGCTGAATTTAATTGAAAATATATTGATATTATTCCTGGAAGTAGCACATATACCTAATAGTTCTACGTTACTGAATTTTAAGGCCCTCATAGTAGCTTATCTATCTACTTCTTGACATCATGAAAATCTCTTGGTCCCTCCTACAGGAGAAAATATTTAGACATGTCTATAAGTGGGCGAGATAGCGGCTTTGCATGTTTCAATAATTTGGTGAGCCGAGCAAGATGAGAGTCTACCTCCTGTGAAAAATATTTCCCAAGGCTATAAGTTGGGCCTTATCAGCTAGGCCACTAGGCTAGGCTATTGTTTGCCGTTGCTACCTTTTGCAAATAGGTTAGCAAGGGACCTATTTTATCATTGCTTTGTTCTTTTAAAGAACATTTTTCTTTCAATTGCAATTCTTTCATTTTTTTTTAAAAAAGCATGAATGAAAAAATCCAGCAGTTGAAATGTACAGACACTTCAAGGTACACGACACCTGCCTCTATCTTTCTCAATAAAATGGAGAAATACATACATACATACATAAACTCACGCCTGTATCCCAGAGGGGTAGGCAGAGGACTTCCACTTGCCACGATCCTGACAGATTACTTTCGCTTCCTCAACATTCATTAGTCGTTGCATGCACGCACGCCGGTTTCGAATCTTACTTTTTATCTTGCCCTTTGCTAATACATCCCCTATTTTGTCGAAGTATGTCCGCCTGGGTCGTCCCTTACCGGCCCTTCCACTCACATTCGCTATATATATTTATTTCGTCAATAAATACGTAACCTGTGAAATACCCTGGCATATCTTATAGTATATAAAAATCTCGTGTCACAGTGTTTGTTATCGAACTCCTCAGAAACGGCTTCACGGCTTTTTTGCGGATGTTGGTAGGTCTGAGAATAGGTTTTAGGTTAAGTAAGAGTCAGATAGTATTGTTATAATATTTCTCGGTAACTAACAGTATTTTTGCAGTAGGTATTGTGCTCTAACTCGAGCTCCGATAACGAAAACAAAGCCATTCGACTGGGATGAGAATACAATACGCTAACTACAGATTATATACAATGGGAACAAAATAAAACTTTTGAGGAATGTTGCCTTTTGTAGCGAGATGCTTGGGGAATTCGCGCGTCATTCTTTGTTACAAGTGCTCAAGCCACTAGCAATGACTTTTGAATTGTATTGTTTTATTATTTTCATAAAAGCCTTTTACATCTCGGGCTGGCTGGTTTTAAATTGATTTTAATTTAGTTCAGGAACAACTTTAATGCCTGTATCTTAACGTTTCATGAAGTTTTCGAACTTAAACATTAATTTATTCGTTCTCATGAGGTTTATTTTACACGGTGGTTTTGAGAAACTTTTGTAAACATCTTTTACAAACAAAATAAACCAAAAATAATATGGTTCCTGGGCTTAGTAATCGCCTGAAAACATTGAAAGCAACCTGAAACCTGACATTTTTCTTTGAAAGCAACTGTTGAAAATTGTTTTAAGTCTAAAATGTTATGGTCGATGAACAATAATTGTAGACGGCGAACCTTTTAGGTCAAACAGTTTACCTGTCTGTATCACCTAACATGGTTATCCACTCGAAATAGTTAGCTTCCTGGTTAAATTACTTGCGTGCATGCAATCCCTAACGGTGCACATGCCCTCCAGGGTTTAACCTTGCCTTGGGTTGTTAATAGTAGAAACCATAGAGCTAGAAATAAAGCTGAGGGGGTGGTGAAAGTTCTGGGTACATCTACTCTAAGTACAATATTATTTAATCTAAGTGCAATTTGTAGCTACTGTAAGCTCAATGTGTTCTATGTTTCGTCCAATACATGATACCTGGGAGAATTTAGACATCGAAACAAATAAACCTGTGTTGCTCCTATAACTAAATCCTCAGACGAAATAATTATTTACATAATAATTTCTGTATAATAATAATATAAGAATAAATAATTTCGCAGACTTAATTTCTATTTATTCTATCTATATCAATATCCTATGGTTGATAACAGCAGATACGGACTTTCTGATAGCCTAACGTATAACTGTTTCAATCTTTGCCGATTGGTTGATTAAAATTCCTCCTCTTAGTTTGGCGTAAACACTCTATTGTGATTAATCTCATCGACGGATCTAGCGACGGCTGAGAAATCTTGCGACGGCTAAGACGGTAATACTAAATTTCTGTTGCTTTCCCGTAACATCCGAGAGCTGAGTACAGACGTGTAAGATACAATCATCATCATCATCATCAGCCATTTGACGCCCACTGCAGTACCTAGGCCATGAGGGGTTTTGCCATAATCGCCACGCTTGGCAGGCGGGTTGGCGATCGCAGTATGTGGTTGGAATCTCAGGAAGACGCTGCTGCCCATCTCCTGGTAATTTATTTCCTTAGTCGCCTTCTACGACATCCACGGGAGTAAAAGGAGTGACGCTATTCTTAATCCGGCTCCACACGGTACAGATACAATATTCCTACCTTATCTACCGTGAAGGTTATGGTTCTGTCCGACCAGACTCGGTTACGGCGACTGTTGAGGCTAAAGGAGGCGTCAGTTATGTGCCCTCATGTGACTTACGTAGCCCAGATTGTCTAATAAGTTGTATTGTAGAGGTGTTGGCGGTTGATATCCGAGTTCATCACGTCTGGGCCCTACGTATTTCAAAAAACTACAATACATGGTTTAATATGGCAATTCGATGTGCATAGCGTAGCTTATTAACAAGTAGGTAGTTTAAAAAGTAGGAAGACATGGTTTTGCAAGGTTCCCGGTCTTGTGCTGCCCGCATCCAGCGACTCCCCGCCACCGTAACGGTCGTCAGACCATCCGAAGGAGGGCCTGCCCACGCTGCGTCGTCCGGTCCGCGGTCGCCAGGTCAGAACTTTTTTGCCCCAACGGTCATCAGTTCTCCGAGCTATGTACACCGCCCAGTGCCACTTCAACTGAGCAATTCTTCGAGCTATATTAGTAACTCGGGTTCTTCTGCGGATCTCCTCATTCCTGATTCGACCACGCAGTGAAACTCCTAACATAGCCCTCTCCATTACTCGTTGGGCGACCTTGCTGTTATTCCGTGTTAATTGGAAATGGGTTACTGTAATCTCCGAAGGACTTACAAAATGATCGTAGGGTGACTTCCTGATTTTCTGTCTTCTTCAGGAAGTCACTGATCCTCGTCTAAGTCTGCCTCTAATGATAGTTCTCAAGCAAACTACCATCCTAGTTTTATAAATTCCGCCTTAAGCCTCAGCAAGCGTGTCATTTGTGGGACTTCCTGTGCACGATATCTTTCCTTGTTCCAGTTTTATCAACTTACACTTACAATACTTTTTCTCACTCTTGTGCACTTTAATACGCTCAACCTAGAGGCTATTTTCTGATATTTACTTCGTTGCTTAAGCCAGCTATGGACAAACATTCTCTTGCATATGCAAGCCCGCTGCTGCACACGAATTAGAGTCGATATTCCATTGTTTAAACTGTCTGAAGCACACTAAAGACGCTCTGTTGACCTATGAGTTCGTAGCATTTGTGTGACGGACGGCTAGAACCTTCGCTAAGGTCGTAAGGTATCAGTTTTCCTCCTCAAGACTGCGGAAATGCGTGGTCAGCACGTTTTTAGGTCCTATTATAAATTTGACGTTAGCGATGAAAAATAAACTTCTGCCACCAAGCTTACATCTCATTTTCTACTTTAATTTATAAACTTTTAGTTACTTAACAAATACCTACTGTTTCAATCTTGGCGTATTAGATCCATTGCGTTAAGTGATATCTAGACTAATCCTCGTGATCTAAATTGCAACACAAATCAAGACGTTTATTCATAATTGGAAAACTTTAATTCTGTTAGGGCTTTGAATTAAAACTCCATTCTCGCGCCAAGTGCGCACACTCAAAGTCTTATTTGGGGCGTCAACGTAAGAGAAACATTTGTTGAAGTTAGTGTACAGGTCGTGCACTAAATCGAAAGAATTTAATTTTGTTATTATTAATAATTTATTGTACCAATTTAGGTACACTTTCTTTTAGCAATAAAATTGGTAAGGATGAAACACACCAAACGCGGTGGGCGGTGGCGGTTCATACAAAATGCTACTGCCGTAAACGTCATAATTGTATGGACCGCGTTGGTGAGTTTTATCCTTTAGGCGTGCAAAAAAGAAACTGATAAAAGGTCTTATGCCTAAATGTGTTATAGGGAGGGGACACGTATTGATAAATAATTGAATTAGTTCATTTTGCTTCGTAAAGTCGAGTTCGTAATAGGCCCCAGTCATTTTATAAAGTTCGTTAACTTGGCCGGCTTCTTTAGTAGCGTAGGTACTTGCGGTTGACGTCGTATCGAATTTCATGACGTATGGACATTTTTAAGTTTTTAATTGCTTACCTATAATAGGCATGATGACAGTAATTGTGTATTAAAATTATGTATTTCTTTAATAAGAATTGGATTGGATTTCTTTAATAAGAATTGGAGCGGTATTGATAGTTTTTAAAATCTACAAAAATGCTACGAGTATGTCCGCCATATTTAGCGACTGACGTCACTTTGAAGAACACGCGAGTAAACGTAGAATAGAACCTAAGATATTATTACTTTATTATCTGTGACATAGATAACAACCTGTGTTGACGTTTTATACCTCAGATTAATTTACACATTTGCATTGTGATGTCACTAGAGCGACGCCATGACATTGGCGAGCGTTTCGGTGGGAATTTGTAGTCTAAAAACTAAAATGTATTTTTACCATGTAACCTTCATTGTGGATCAAAATATGAAATTGATTGTAAATAATGTACTTTCAGGGACATTATAGGACAGTTTTTCAAAATTTGTCATCATGCCCATTATTAATTTGTGGGCGCAATACCACTCGCTAACGGTGAAGGAAAATATCGTGAGGAAAAGAGTATCGGAGGTGTTCACATATCTCGGCGTTTAAAATTGCCAATTCGCGGTGGGCACTCTCTCTGAGAGAAGGCCTGTGCCCTGCAGTGGGACGTATGTAGGCTGCATTATTATAATTGTTTACCTGATTACCTAGAACTATAGTGTAACTTTTTATTAGATGCAGTAAAATGACATTTCAAAATGTCATTCCGTAAAATAATGTTGACAGCCTAATCTCAATAGGGCTGTGATTCAGTTCACATAAAATTTAATTGTTCCATAACTAACTCATAATGATCATACATAATTCTTTTTATTATTCATGTAAATAAAAGGCTGTATAAACGTTGATCCTTTTACACATTGAAAGGTAGAATATAAAGGTGAAGGGTTCTTGACGAAATAAAAGTTATTATGAACTGTATAACTTCCGATTCGTTTTATTGTAAAACAGAGTATAGAAATAAGGAGTAAAAGAAGGCGATAATTTACAAAATGTTCTCGTCAGTCGGAGGTAAAAAGTAGAGTGAATCATCATCATCATCAGCCATTTGACGCCTACTACAGGACACAGGCCTCCTTCGTAGTTTTCATGACCATGAGGGGTGAATCAAAATCGCAAAATAATAATGGGTGACGTAATTTTGAATTTGAGTTTGAAATGATAGGCCAAAATGAATAAAATAACAAATAGGTGTAAAAGGTTTCATCATAATCATTATCATTCAGCCACAAGAAGTCCACTGCTGGACATAGGCCTCCTCCATGGATTTCCAAAAAGACCGGTCGGAAGCGGCCTGCTATAAGCGGAAGCTATGCTCGGAATTTCTCTACGAGATCGAATCAGAAATGATGAGATCCGTAGACGAACGAAAGTCATCGACATAGCCCAGCGGATTAGTAAGTAAAAAGGTTTGCACCGTTACATTACCCGGGGACGTCCGGATTTTTTTAAATATAATTTTAAGCAATAATAAGACATAAAATGCAAGACATGAAAACTATTCCAAGAAGGAATCAACAAAGTGACACCGGCTAAGTTGAGTGACTGTTTGTCCCACACTATAAAAAAGAGGAAGACAAAATGTGCCACCTCGATCACATTTTAGTTGAAGTGACAGACAGATTTGTCATTAGTGTGACCGAAAGCGACAGCGACAGTGATTCCGAAAAAGATTGATTAAATAACATTATTATGACATTTTTGTTTCATTTTGAATGTACGTCCCTATAATTCCACTGAAAAAGATCAATCCTTTACTGTAGTAACAATAATAGAATAAAAAATATATATTATAAGTTAATGTTAAATCTCTAAAACCAAACCAAACTGATCATTCATTATTGAATGATTCACTTACTCACTTAGCTACATCCCTATTTATTTTTCTTCAAAAAGTGGCAACCCACAAAACGTCATTTTACTGCATCTAATAAAAACAAGAACGTTTTACCCATCCTTGAATAAAAAGTTACACTATAGTTTTTATTTTAAAATCTAGACACAGCTGAGCGCGCTTTTCTTTGCCTAAAACAAAATAAGTAGGTAGGTATCATGATTTTTAAGTTAATATATATTTTTTAATTGAAGTTTAGCTGTATGATTTTTTTCTTATTTTGCGTATATTTTTTGCGAATTAACCTTTTTATTCCTTATTCCTTGTACCCAACGGCTATCGATTCTTCGGCAGTTGTGTCAAGCCCAACATTTACATGCGTGGACTCTATTTAGTTACTTTACCGGCGAGTTTGCAACAAAAAAGTAAAGGTTCATCCGCTAAGGACTGTAAGATAAGATGAGGCATGAATATACTTTATTGTACACAGGGAAAAAATCATTATAAAATATTTACAAAATATACAGTAGAATGACTGACAAGAACTGATTACAGATAATTGATTACTGATTCTAGATACTCTACATACTCTTAGATATTGTAGATACTCTACATACCTAATACCTTTAAACGACCAATTCTTATACTTATATATACTCTTAGGTATATATCTCGGATCGAATCTCGGCAACGGCTCCAACGATTTTCATGAAATTTAGTACGCAGAGGGTTTCAGGGGCGATAAATCGATCTAGCTAGGTTTAATTTTTAGAAAAGTCGTTTTATCCGTGTCTTTATGCCATGAAAAACTGCTAAAATCTCATTAGAATGCGAAGGTAAATTTCGCCACTATCCACAAGGTCATGTGGGCTATCGGGCGGTCCCGAAACCAGAAGACGCCGGTTGGAGCCTGTCTCCAGTGTGATTATGTTTTTCCTTTTTTCCCCTTTTTTATCGTATCTAAATATAACTTCCAAAAAATAAGATAAACAAAAAAAAAATATACCGAGCAAAGTTCGATCATCCAGGTACTACCTATTATATTGCCTACGGAGGCAACTACTAAGTACCTAATAAAGCACTTAAAATAACTTGGAACCAAAGAAAGTAAACAGCGCCTTGACTTTCCTAGCACTTCCTTAAAAGTTTTTTCTTTAAAGAATCTAAGTACTTTCCCTTTTTTAACGTATGTACTTTCTCGGAACGAACCAACCTTCCGCACGCTCGGACCTGAGTCTTGAGGTGAGTAATATTAGGCAAAGGGTAGGTAATAGTTCTCTTATAAAATAATCGGTCTTGATACCTGTTAAAATTATAGGAAATAATTTTCGTATCGCTGATGAAATGACTTCTAATACTAGTACCAACGTTATTTATATCTGGAACGTAGTGGCAACGTAAAAAAAATTGCAACACACTCACTCCGTCTGTTGCTGTACTGGCATTTGATACAGGTTAAATCGCTCTTTCTGCCCCTTACTGTTTAGTAAAGTTCGATCGAGAAAACTATTAATATAGTTTAATATGTAGTTTGGTCGATCGACCGGATTGTAGAGAAAGCAACTAGAATAAGTACATGATGATTGTTTTGGTAACAGGTATGTACTTTGATACGACCTGTTATTATTTTATACCACTTAAAATAATCGTTGTGTTATATCTCCTACCTCTACCGGAGTCCCCAAACTGGAGGTCGACAACATAACACACTGACTAAGCATTTCTTCAATAGCTAACCAAATATGGTATTTTCACATAAACTGAGAAGGCCCAAGGCTGCCGCGTGGGCAGTTCTACCCACGTCGGTGTCATTTTGACCCTTCGGACACTAAAGTTCAGAAGCACAAACCGTTACAGTCCATAATTGCATGTCAACATCAGAGACAAAAATTGTTACGGCTGGGATACATCCCTTATCTCATAGAAATACGACGACCAAATAAGAAAGAAAGAATGACATTTATTGGGACAAGTTAACACATCACAAGAAAGAAAAGGCATAACAAGTCACATAAATACAAAAGAAAAACAAGTCGCATAAATACAACATAGGACAAGGTAAAGTCAGAGCCTGTGCAAGGGACATTGTGAATAATCAAATAAAGTTATTCGAATTAGATATAAGCCTTTTGGGTACTAAATATAATCCAAAAGCACAAACAGTTACAGTCCATAAATGTATGTCAGAACCACAGACAAAAATAGTCAAGGCTGGAAAGGAAGTCTCATAAAATTACGTCGACCAAATAAGGGACATTTTGAACGATCAAATAAAGTTATCCGAAACTGTGAAGCCGCATGTAGACTTATGTAACTATAGAATACGTCAGGATCGAGCCAAATGGAAAACTTACCCCCGGTTTCTCGTGCACTAACAAGCTGTTAATCTAATGTTAACAGCTGTCAGTGGTTTTTTTTTTGTATGAATTTTGGTCAATTGACAGCTGTTAACAGTAGAGTAACAGTGTGTTAGTGTACGAGAAACCGGGGGTTAGTCTCTGACTATCTCTCTAGGATCCGGACTCGAATATCTCAGTCAGTTTTTTAGAGCATGGCTCGTTCAGCCGGCCAATCGGTTTCACCTACATATAATGTAGCTTTAATTTCCACACCAACAATCGATAACATTATAGGGCAATTCTAATCAGCTGTTCTTATTGCAATACTAGCTGTTGCCCGCGACCTCGTTCGCGTGGTAAATTTGATGTGTATTTTTCCGGGATAAAAATAGCCTATGTGCTAATCCAGACTATAATTTATCTCTGTGCAATATTTCATCCGGATCCGTTCAGCCGTTTTTGCGTGAAAGAGTAACAAACATCCATCCATACATACGAACTTTCGCGTTTATAATATTAGTGTGAGGATTTAACAACAAGATCTTATTGGTCAACAGTCAAACGTGGTACAGGCAACAAAAAGTACTTATTACGTTAGGTAGACCGTAACTGTTGGACTATGCAGAATACATCAATTTATATATTGTTGCACGTGCATCTAGTGCTGGCCTAGTGCAACGCATCCCAGCATTCTGAGATTTCATACAATAAAAAGCCTATAGTACTATGGCTTGGCTATTTATGAAAAATATAGAATTTCAGTGTTCAAATCAGTTCAACAGTTTATTAAACTCGCACTGGCAACCTAACCTGTTTTTGCAGAAAGTTATACCAACAGTCAGATAGTTTAATGCACAGCGGTGTTGAAATTGATAAATACGGCCATAATAAGGTAAATAATAACATCTGAAGCTGCCTTTCCCGCTGCCTTTTTCTTCACTAGAAATACAGAAGGCAGCGGCTAACATAGTAACATAGTACATTTACATTCAGCAAACAGAATGTAAATTCTTTACGTTCAAATAAATGATTGATTTCTGATATAACTAAGATAGTCATTGTGAATAGAACCTACCTACATTGTAAAGTACATTAGGAGGTAGTTAAAGAATTTTAGCTAACTTTGGGCCGATGACCTCATGACTAGCTCCTGGACGCTAGGCTTCAAGTAAACATGTTGATTTTAGACCTTTGTGTTTTTTAGCCGTTTTAAAACTGTACAGAGACATTAATCATCATCAGCCCACTGCTGGGTATAGGCCTTTTCCCCATCACGCCATCCTTCGCGGTCTCTCGCCATTCGCATCCACGAGCCATTTAATATCAATAAAAAATATATATAAAAATTTTAAATTTCCCAATTTAAGGAACAAATTTAAAAAAATATATATATATTAACGAGACCTTATAATTTATAAGAAACGTATATTATATTATAATCGTCTTTATTTGGCCTACGCTGCCAAAAAATGGAGTAAAGTGTGCCGTGGTAGAGTGTAATTCCATTAATCGTTCCGCTTCTTTGAAATATGAGATAGACAAGCTAGATAGTAATTACTTACATTTAATGAAGGCACTACTGTATGCCACTTTGCTTCGGCTATTAATGATATTTTGATAATAGCCCTGTAAATGTTACACGCGTTGTTAAGTGGGAGAGTCAGTGATATACCGGGATACGTAACCCTTTTATGTTTGATTTTCGATCGTATGCCGCACGTAATAAGAAATATTTGTGGTTATAGTTGTTAAGGGCTTGAATTGGACAAAAAATTACATCAAACTTTAACAGCAAACTTCTTTGCATGTGCTTACTTAATCAATCAAACAGCCCTTATCGGTCCACTGCTGGATTTAGGCCTTCCCAAGGCACGCCACTTCTTTCTGTCCTTGGCCATCTCATGATCCAGGTTCTGCCAGCAATCTGCCTCAAATCGTCGGTCAGAGCGAGCTGGTGGGCGTCTTGCGCTTGTTCGTGGTCTCCATTCGAGAACCTTTGATCCCCATCGGCCATCGGTTCTACATCATCATCAGCCATTTGACGCCCACTGCAGGACATAGGCCTCCCTCATGGTTCTCTAGCCATAAGTAGGGGTTTTGCCATAATCGCCACGCTTGGCAGGCGGGTTGGCGATCGCAGTACATATGCGGTTGGAATCTCAGAAAGACGCTGGAGTGACGCTATTTTTAATCCGGCGCCACACGGAATCGGTTCTACGTTTACTCATCTTATTTCAGTGCCGTCAGCTCTGCATATTCTCTCTTTTCTTTGCCAAGCGAAATTGATTTTCGTCGCTGGCAACTCTAGTCCATTCTCTGATGTTACGGAGCCATGTTGTAGGTACTCATGCACACTTAAAAATACCGTAATTTCTTTCGGGCAAGCTCGTTTTTTCCAGTCACTCCGGTGAAAAATTTTACATTTCAAGCCACATTGCTTTGGCTAGTAGGTCATCCTCAGAACCAATTCGTAACCCCTTCTCACGCGCAAAGGGTCGTCTCGCGTTGACATGTGACAGTTGACACTGCGTCACAACCGTGACGGGTCCACCAGTAGGCCTCCATTGTATCCAAGCCGAGTTCCGCTCTGATTCCTTTCAAAAGATGTTCCGAGATGATGTGGTTATGGTTGTAATGTAGTTGTAATTTCTGCAGGTTTTGTAATCTGAGCTATAGTGCTTACAAGTTTGAGTCAAATACAATTGGATGACAATGGAGAACTTGCACAAAACAATGGTTGAATCTTTTTTAGAGAGGCTATGTTAAAAGATAAATAGTACTTAAGTTTCTTCTGTTTAACAAAATAGAGAAAAGTAATTATGGTCACGTTGTACATAAACGTGCCATAAAAATCGGGCTCAACTATGACGTCATAGACTGAGATACACACCCCCAGTTTCTCGTACACTAACATGCTGTTAATCTACTGTTGACAGTTGTCAATTGACCAAAGTGCATACAAAAAAAAAACTGACAGCTGTTAACAGTAGATTAACAGCTTGTTAGTGTACGAGAAACCGGGGTTAAGTTGTTCAGAGTTGAAGAAGGCAGCGAAGAAACACCACTCTAACCATCTCTCAAAATAAAATCCCGTAAATGCCATGAACACCTCGAATACCATAAAAAAAAACTGACCTCAAATCACTATAGCACTAAAAAGTTAGAAATAATTTAAAAGAATACCTTTAAATTAGAAGTATGTATATATGTAGGTATTGTAGAAGGATAATTTGTAGTCGGTGCCCAAAATGTATATCCTAGTCATGAAACTGGATACCGACTTCAAATTTTACTTCTACAATACCTACATGTATACATACTTCTTATATATATTAATAGATTTTTGTATGTATCATCATCATCATCATCAGCCATTTGACGCTTACTGCAGGACACAGGCCTCCTTCGTGGTTTTCATAACCATGAGGGGTTTTGCCATAATCGCCACAATTTGTATGTATAAAATTACCTAACACAAAATTATCTCTACAAAGTTCGTTGATGGCATAGATCTCTCTGTAATTCCTGATGGACACTAAATAATATTCTATTTATCTGTCCCTACCAATAGTTGGGCTATCTATACCATACGTATTTCACTCTCACAGACTCCTAAAACGGTTCCGGATGTCGAAGTAACCTCACGATGACTGAATGATTTGTAGACGAGAAAATAGTCTCGGTGATTCTCGGAATCGATTCGTAAAAGGTGGACCGAGATGACCGGAAATAATTGGAATATTTTTGATCTGCGCGTGACCTTCTCAAGGTACCGGCTGGTCATTCGTTTTTTTTATTAAATCTTTGCTTGCGTGCTTGATGATGACGAAACGGAGCCGAGGGTACAGTTGTAGATCTCACTTTGAAATTTTGAGGATCAGTAGGATCTCTCTGAGAGAAGGCCTGTGCCCTACAGTGGGACGTATATAGGCTGCTTATGAATGAGGATCTTCCTTACGGCGCTGTATTGATTTGAATTCTTTATTGCAGAAGAAATCAGTCGGCGTAAAGGCGAGCTTAATACTGAAAAGTTTTCTTCCAGCTAACCATAGGTGATGCTAATAGAGGAAGAGGTAGTGCCAGTAAAGTTTTTATGAATGCTAGTAATATGATGGGTTGAATTTGAACTTTATGTACGACGCAATTAGACTACTAAACGCCCAGTTCAGATAGACATCAACACAATCAAGCTGTGGAAACGGAACCGACACAAAAAAATAACATAAAAGGGTAAAAACTCTAGCGAACTACGTATAAAGTAAGTACCTATGTATAAAGTTTGATACTATCATCTCCAAACTTATGAGTCAAATCACTAAACTCACCAGCATGTGGAGCATTCCGGATCTGGCGACCTTTTTTGTTTCATATTTGTCTGTCTTCGCCAACTGGTAAAATTTTACCAGCTGCCGCTGAATTAACTGCCTAGGACGCGTTCATTACGCGGCGGCATTCAATAAAAGGGCTGGCGGTTGCTTTGGTAGGGTGACCAAGATACAGTACTCGCTACTTCAGTTGTTCCGTCACCACGACAACCCTCGAAACGTCGAAAAGTATGGCCTGTATATATATATATATATATATATATATCACCTTTCTAAAATAAGAGTTCAGAATGTTATCTGAATAATCGAAACTGCAGCAAAATATTGTAAATGTTTATTTATGATATTAATTTATTACAAAATTATCAAGGATAATTTCTGTAGCCGAGAAGTATTTTTAAATAGGTTATTTAAAATAAGTAAACAAAAAAGGGGATTGCCTGTTTAATATCTACATTCACTTAATTTTCAACCCAATCTTGGTCAACCTATCGAATCAGATTCAGGTGAGAAAAACTGACATTTCAGACTAGGTGGTGGCTATTCATTTAGCATTTTAATAAAAAGGCTAGTTTTCGACTCGCCAAGTAGTCAAACGTTTTAGACAGTGCTTTATTACAATTAAAAGGCTAGCTATGTAATTGAATGCCGCCGCCTAATAAACTTCCTAGGCGTTAAATTGGACAGCTGATTAAATCAGTTGGCGGCGCCATATCTCGCTACTTTAGATATAATAATCAAAGGGTTAAACTACGAGTGAATGAATAGGGATGAGAATTATGAGCATAAAGTACCTATCAAATTTAAGAATTGCACTAAGTAAATACTTAAGTAACGTTCTGTCACGCTCTTTTCTGAGAAAATAAAAGTGACAGCACTACAGTTAACTATTTACTTGGCAAAATTCTCAATTCAAAAACGTTAAAAAAAAAGAACGTTGCTGTGGAATATCGGTGTGAAATTTTTTTACTGTAGGGATAATTGGTTTTTATAATCCATTTCTAAATCGTTTCAAAAGAATAACGGTCTTGTTTATAAAAAAAGATTCCTTAAAAAACTCAATAAACATCGTATAAAATGGCTATGGTAGAGACTCTACAAGGAAAAGACGTCGTAACCACAGATTATTTAAACGGCCTCTAAGGAGAGTTTTAGAGGAGTCATGTTTTTATAAATACGACCGTAAATCTTCACATCCACCCATGGTGGACCCATGGTGGACCAAAGAAACGAACAAATACACTGAACCCTCAAAGCAATTCTCTTTTATTTGGCCAATAGTTTAAATAATACTCGTAATTTGTGTGCTGATTTCCAACACCCAAATATTTGACAACACAAATGTATTATTATAACAAGTCAATTAATGGTTTGGCATAGCACATCCACCTGTCTGATTCATATTTATTGGAACAATTGAATTTCATAATTCGGTCATCAGAAAACAACATGGCGGTTAATGAAAGGATTGTTCGTGAGACAATAATTTCAAGCCGAGAAAGTTGCCTTTTTAAATCTGGAGGATAAAGCTACTTTACAAATATGGTATCCAGTTTTAACAGATGATTATTGCATTTAAATGTCTCTGAAACTTGTTAAGTTTTGGAATTTAACGATCACAATAATATCACGAGGAATGCATGTGAAAGTCCCCAGAGGCCGAGGGCATACGATCTTTATTTTTGCCTTTTTATTAATATTCTTACTTAAATCCACAGTGGGCACTCATGCTAATTAATTCCATACTCTTTATCTGAGAGAAGTTCTGTGCGCTGCAGTGGGACGTTTATAGCCTACAAAAATCTAAATTTATAAAATTAATAAAAAAAAATCTTACGTAGTAGCAATACCACTCGATAACGTGAAGGAAAGCATCGTGAGGAAACCTGAGTGTCGGAGGTGTTGTTATAACTCAGCGCTTGAAATTGCCAATCCGCGGTGGGCACGCGTGGTAATTAAGCCCGTACTCTCTCTCTCTCTCTCTCTGAGAGAATGCTTGTGCGCTGCAGTGGGACGTCTTATATAGGCTACATACTAAATTAAAAATTAATTGTTACGTTTTTTTTATGTTTGTTGCCTTTTCTGTTACTTATAGTGGCTGTAAAGTGTCACCATACCGTTAACACCATATTACATGATATGTGTTCAATAGGATGCCCATTCTGCTACGTAGGACAATTATTACCGAAGGCTACGACATTGGTATCCTACAGTGCGAGTTTCATAAAATCATGTAAACCTTGATATTTCGATATAATCGGAAAAAAAACTCGTCGACACAAGATGGAATTAAAACTTAGTTATTCTGCACAAGAATGTAATGTACAAGTCAGTGAATACTTCAATGCGGGAAAATGTGATGCAAATTGAACCTAATTCAAGAGCAATAAATACTAAATTAAGATGTTACAAGTCAAGACGGTAGCTGATGAACATTTCAAAGGTGTTAAGCTATTTAGGGCCAGTTTCACGGTACGAAAACAATGCGAATTATCCGCATAATGTTGGCCGAACAAAAAGATTTCTTCCAACCGATGCGACTTATCGATTAACATGAGAATGGAGTCAAATCATTCAGTAAACACTTCAGAAGAACATTCCATGTATCCCTCTAAATTCCACTGTTGGAAAGGAATGTGCTCTTCAAATCGTGTTCGTGGCCTTGATTTGAAATACTTTTGCTCCCTTTGATTGATTTAGGTCTTTCTTTTAAAGACGTTCTTGTAAAATATATAAATATTTGTCGTTACTTTATTGAAATAAAACTTACAAAATGTGCTGGCAGGTGTAAAAAGGTCCACACGCATAATAGGCAAATTAAAATCTAAAATATAAAAATCTCGCGCCACAGTGTTCGTTATCGAACACCTCCGAAACGGCTTCACCGATTATTATGTTTTTTTTCTTGTGTATATTTGGTAGGTCTGTGTTTGCCGAGTCAGCTAGTATTTTTATAAGGCTATTATATTTTTGTAATCACATCTGCCGAAGAACCTATACTCGATGGGATACAAAAGTTCTCAAGTGGAGACCACGACCTGGCTCACGCAGCGTAGGATGCTCCACGGCTCGCTGGACGATCTGAGGCAGATTGCTGGATGGGGATGGGCGAGGACACAAAGAAGTGGCGTGCTTTAGGGGAGACATAGGACATAGGTCCAGCAGGGGACGGGTACGGACTGATCGATTGAATTTGTAGCTTTCAATACTGTATCATGAGTTGTAAACAAAAAGTTGCCTTCGTTTTTCCGCTCTTCACAATTACAATTTAAATTCTTCAACAGAATTGACTACCACTATTCCAATTTTCTTTCCGTGTGGCGCCGGATTAAGAATAGCGTCACTCCATTTCCTTCCGTGGATGTCGTAGAAGGCGACTAAGGAAATCAACCAGGAGACGGGCAGCAGCGTCTTCCTGAGATTCCAAACGCATACTGCGATCGCCAACCCGCCTGCCAAGCGTGGCGATTATGGCAAAACCCTTCATGGTTAAAAACCATGATGGGGGCCTATGTCCTGCAGTGGGCGTCAAATGGCTGATGACGATGATGATTCCAATGTCGGTTCTTCGGGTAATTCGACTATCGCTAAATTAATTTTACTAAGTGTACCTAGTTCCGTGTGGATTAAGAATAGCGTCACTCCATTTCCTTCCATGGATGTCGTAGAAGGCGACAAAGCAAATCAATTACCAGGAGACGGGCAGCAGCGTCTTACTGAGATTCCAACCGCATACTGCGATCGCCATCCCGCCTGCCAAGCGTGGCGATTATGGCAAAACCCCTCATGGTTATATAAACCACGAAGGAGGCCTATGTCCTGCAGTGGGCATCAAATGGCTGATGATGAAGTGTACATATTACTAAAATTATCATTCTCTATTTATTGTAAATATGAATTTTGTTATTTTGTATTAAGATGTATTATTTAAATATCTAAACCTAGCGTTAGAAGAACAAGGAATAAATAATGAACTTACATCCGTACGTCTTATTGCATCTTATTAACTATCTTTAGCCACGTCAAAGTCAACCCTCCAGTAACTTGGTAGTTCTGTAACATTATTCTAAGTGGAATACACATGCCTTGTCACAGGAGACCACGCTCGGAAACCGGTCTCAAAATATTTGCCGTCAAGTTTGACCTCGAACGTAGCAGTTCATTCAATACACTACTCTGACCAGACGAAATAAAATCAAGTGTAAATTCTAGACTCAGTCCCCGCGTATGCTCTTTACAATATTTCTCTCACGATTGAGATGAGAAATCTTTTTGTTTAGGTCACAAAAGAAGAGTTTAGAGTCTTTTCATCGTCCTTCTTTCCCCACATATTTTTGAATTTGGAACGGAACTTTCTTTTCTTTATTTTTTTTCGATAAAATGCAATACTTTTTTATTAGGGTTTCGTACCCAAAGGCTAAGGGACTCTATTACTAAGACTCCACTGTCCGTCTGTCTGTCTGTCACCAGGCTGTATCTCATGAACCGTAATAGCTAGACAGTTAAAATTCTCACAGACGATGTATTTCTGTTGCCACTATAACAAAAAATTATACTAAAAACTGAATAAAATAAATATTTAAGTGGGGCTCCCATACAAAAAACGCGATTTTTTGCCGTTTTTTGCTCTATATTAATAACGGCAACAGGTAGACGCTTCAAATATTCACAGAATAAATAATTAAATAAAAATATATATATATATTTAAACTATAACAAACGTCACTTTTTTGACGTTTTTTGCTCGATATTAACGACGCTTGAAATATTCAGTGTTGTATCTTATAGATGGTATAGAACCTTTCGTGCGCAAGGCCGACTCGCACTTGGCCGGTTTTTTTTAAATTCCATTTTGTGTTCAAATAGGTCTTGTGTTTTTCATTAAGTAGTTTTAAAAAATATCCGTTTCATTTATTCTCAAGAAGTCGCCTCTGGGGCGGAATCATTTTAATGGCAGCATTTCACCTACAAGCTGTTTGAACGCTTTATTTTCTTGACATTTGCTCCAACAATGGCCTATCAAAGCATTCTCACGTGGAAGCAGTTACTAAACATTAACAGAAGTAGGTACTAGCTACATACTCTTCAGTTCCCACCTCATTCCATGGGTGATTGATTACTAAGTAGTGTGATGTACTTCAACCAATTTTAATTATACGGTATTGCTTTAAAAGGCACTTTGAGCTTGTTTGAAGTCTTATTGTAGGTGAATTGATCATAAAGTTTATGTTACGCTAAGCGCCGTCTACCGTAAAATAGTTCTTATTTTAAGCAGCAGAAGAGTTATTGTAGTATTGATAACAAAGGGGTATTTAAACTCCGATTAACTTTACCTGGATATAACCTAAAAACTTTCATAATATTCATAAAATACGGCTTAGTGCAACAAAAATATTATTGCACTAACCCGTGCTGAGGACAATTACGTACGTAATTTTGCGTTACGTACGTCTGTACGTAATACAGAGAAGTTTGTAAAGAGGCTCGAAATTTCGCCTATGCCTGCACTTCCCCATTAGCTCAGTTGGGAGAGCGCTGGCACGGTTAGCCAGAGGTCGCGGGTTCAGGTTCCGGCATGGGTGAAATTTTTAGCCTCTGAATAGGTTTTTTCTTTAATAATAGTACACTTAATTAGTGCAGAAAAATATAAAAACTCACTGAGTCGAAGATGCATAACACTTTCCTATTTTCTATTTGTTGACTTTGATCGTATTTCGAAAAATAAAACAATGTTTGCGTCGTATTGACTGTCAATCAATCGGCCCGCATTCGTCCACTGCTGGTCATTGCACGCCACTTCTGTCTGTACTCGGCCATGCTCATCCAGCCGCTAACAGCAATCTGCCTCAGATCAAGCTAGTGGACGATAAGCATCATCGGCTCCTCGGCAAATGTGACCAGCCCACGGCTACATCATATCTGACTGTACCATTAATAAATTCTTATCAGGATATGGATAATTTAAATAATGCTTTTCACGTACATGCGTTCACAGTGAACTAAGCTTTTTATGTTCATTCTTCATCCAACTACGTATTTACGTGTGGGTCGCATTTTTTTCCACTGTACCATAAACAAGTTTCTTGGGATACGGAATGCCGCACCTGCCTATGGTTCGTATAGTCAGCACAGCATATCAATCTTTACATCCGTGCGCTCTACTCAGATACGATACGGGCGAATTTGCAACTACATACAATGTAAAGGTTTATAATGCTAACGTCTGATGTATTTTATTGCGAATAATTTTGAACTATTCGATTGTGTCTAATTTTCATAACAAAATATGACATAAACTCACGTCTGTATCACGGGGGGCAGACAGAGACCAGGTCACTTGCCACGACCCTGACAGATCTCTTTCGCTTCATCAACATTCATTAGTCGTTGCATGCACGCACGCCGGTTTCGGGTACAAAATTTGTCTGAAAATTTGACTCTACCTACCGTTAAGACATCCCACATAAACGCCCCACAGCAGGGCACAGCGCAGGCTCTCTCTCTCAGGGAGAGAAAGAGCTTAATCACCATTTCACCATGCGTGCCTACTCCGGATTGGTGATTCTAAACTCTGAGGTAGGTACGATGTGAACTAGAGTCCATTACATTACGGGTGTCTTTGCAACGGATTGGTGAAGATTGGGTTGTCTAATGAACAATCCTTTTATTATTTTCCTAAAGCCGACAGCAGGTCAACCTTTACACCCGATTAGAGTGCGTAAATGTAAAGGTTGACGTGCTGTCGACTGTACCGAGGTTCTTAGTTTGCCTGTACGAGGTATGTGTGTCTATTTTTAGCTTTGCGTTTATCTGTGCATTCCGAAATCAAATGTCAAGGAAGACTAGTCTCCTAATATCGCTGTGGCATCGTAAATAAACTGTGCTAACTGCTTACTCCACAATTAATGCGAGCTGGCTTAAGCCTGGTGTGCACTTGCGGCGCCGAGTTGAATCGCAAAAAATCGCCTATTATGAAACTGCGCGACGCTCTAAGCCGAATCGCACATGGAAACATAACGTTTTTACGTTTTTGCGTTTTTAAGGTTAATTTTTTCCCTTTACCCATAGACTTGGTATAACTACGAAATTTATCACATAATCACACAAATAATCAGAATATTCAAATTAACTTCATTCGCAAAACAGGTTCGTCAAACATAAAAAATGGGAAAATGAATTCGAATTACGAACAAAGGAAAACATGAACAAAAAAAACCACACTAAAAACTAAGCCGCCCCGGGACACATCCGACGCAAAGGTGCCCACTGCGCTGGCAGCGTTACCTCGCTGCACTGTAAGGGAGATAGTTTAATTTGTAATGTTTATTTAACCGGAATTTCTATGCTACTTTGATCGTGTCCATTTCAAGTCTAGATCGAAAACTCCAGTCTTTTTGTCATAGTCTTTTCAACGTTGGTCCCTAATAAACAGAGTTTAAATGATTATTCTAAAACCTAGAGGATGCATGATCCTTTTTGCACAAGGTGTGCTCTACTCATTTTTTAATCGCGTTTCTGGGAAGTTTAAATTATTGTGTTAAATTATTTATTATTAAATGTTTGGTAGGAAGTGCTCAGTTATAATATTATAACGTTTTGGTATAATTTTACTGTTATGTTGCAATATTTATGCAAGTAAATAAAATAAACACTAAATTATATTTTCAAGGATCTTATCCATAGTGTGTATAATCTTGTGACATAAGTCGACATTTCTCTACGAAATTATTATGCGAGGTCGTGATAACTGTAGTCAAGGTAGGTCCTTATAGCATGGACAGCAGAAGGGTGGGCTGTTTTAGTCGACGAAATTATGATAAGAAAGTTCCTGAGCAAAAGTTCTTAAACAAAATCTATGCGGCTGTAAAACCACTACAATTACTGTTATCTACCTCTATATTACTGTAACTATCCCAAACAACTTTCTTCTTTGTTTTGTGCTAGCTGTTTTGGAAGAATCGCTACCTATGCTGAGAACTTATCCGTGTGGAAACCTGGAATTCTGGTTCCCTGAACTATGCGGTCGACTAGATATAAATACAAACAGAAAGGAGCATTCTAGCGGAAGTGTAGGCACCGGTTTCGCTCCACAACCATCCGCGCCGTAGAATATCCAGGAATGCGTAAGGTCAATATCACTGAGATTCATAGTTTTGAAACTCAGAATCCCATATTATATACAATGGATAACGTGGTACATCTCGGCGTCCACCTACCCCTATGTGAGACAAGCGTGTATGTAATAGTGTAACTTACAGATTCGATCAATCTGTTGACAAACACAACAATAAATCTGTTTTCAGGTTACCTACCACTAATATAAGTCTCTTAATTTTTTGAGAAGTCTGAAGAGACAGACTAAAACGTGACTGGTAAGTGTTTATTTTATGCAATCCGGCGGTCAGAATCGTCATAACCTAACCTAAGATTACTCAATCATAACCTAAGATTTTTATTGACTTTTCAGTTAAGTTTTATATATATAGCAGAAGTCTTGCACAGAAACGAACATTAAACTCGTAGGAAAATCTCACGTGCCAACGGTCTAATAAAGTTCAAATCATAACTCTGATAAAAACAGAAGCCTAAAAGGTGTAACTTTTTGTAGCGCTCGTGGTTATCAACGTTGTCTCCCAATCACAAAACACGGAAAAAATATACTGCCTTATTTATAAAAACAGGATTCCTTAAAGCACTCTATAAAGACCGTATAAATAGTATATGATGAAGTTTTTCCCTTGTAATGTCTCTACCACAGACTATTTTTACAGGGTTTATGGAGTGTTTTAACGAATCGTGTTCTTATAAACCGTCAGGGTCTCATTTTAAAGAATACGATTCCTCTAAGACACTCCTCAGAGGCAATTTAAGTAACCGGTCCTTCCCTTTATCATAAACTATTTAAATAGACTGGGGAGTATTTTAAGGTATATATATTTTTATAAATAGGACTTTGAAGATTTTTATTGATATCAATACAAAAAAATGCATCAGTTTTATTTCTGCCAACCGGCATAGCGATATTTACACTGATAAACATGATTCAACTCTATTTCCTGTCGATAGAGCACAGTACAAATCAACCTTTATACTCGTGCAAACTATTCAGTTACACTACTTCCGCATTGCAACATTTTTTTTACTTGTGTCCTTTAAGTGTTCTCTATCTATTTAATGGTCAGAAAACATTGTAACGATGCACATACTCTCTCTGTGTGGCCTGCAGTTTGAAGTCCAGGGTTACCTGCAAAATGACGTTTTCCAACAATTGCGCATTCGTTGCTCTACACAGCCCTGCATACAAATACAAAATTATTTATTTCAGCAAAGATATTTTATATAGCAGATTGACATAGCTCAGGTTGCCTTATTACAATAATAGGAGTAATTAAAATTGTACAATGAGTTTTTCTGTGGTCCTGCACTAAGCAAGCGTATGTATGTAATACGTATATCCACTACAATTATCTGACACTTTTAGTCATAAGTCTAGCCCCCGGTTTCTCGTACACTAACAAGCTGTTAATCTACTGTTAACAGCTGTCAGTGGATTTTTTTGTATGCACTTTGGTAAATTGACAGCTGTTAACAGTAGATTAACAGCGTGTTACTGTACGAGAAACTGGGGGTTAGTTTAGTATTACTTTTAGTGATAAGGCCGCCGTCTGTGCTCTTAGGTTAAGAAAATTTTCAGGGTTCCGTACCCAAAGGGTAAGGGACCCTATTACTAAGACTCCGTTGTCCGTCCGTCCGTCCGTCTGTCACCAGGCTGTATCTCATAAACCGTGATAGTTAGACAGTTGAAATTTTCACAGATGATGTATTTCTGTTGCCGCTATAAAATACTAAAAACAGAATAAAATAAATATTTGAGCTCCCATACAACAATTGTGATGTTTTGCCATTTTTTGCTCGATATTAACTATGGCAACAGGTAGTCGCTTGAAATATTCAAATGTTGTACAGATAATGATACGGAACCCTTCGTGCGCCATTCTGACTCGCGCTTGGCCGGTTTTATGTACAATAAAGTGTTCTGTATCTATCTCTGACACTGTTTTTAGTTTTAAGATAGATACATAGAAAATATAAGCAACACCGCATTATCTAGCAAAGCGCTATTACAAATCGCATGGTCATGTTTTGCGTTATGGCTGGTTTACATTTGCTATTTTTTTATACTTTTTTACCACGCTTTTTTAGACCATACTAAAAAAGCATGCATTTAGCAAATGTAAATACGCTTTCCTTGTTAGCAGGCAAAAAAATCTGACTGATGGTCAGATTTTTATCCATGATCTGTGCTTTAAAAAAAAAAGCAACAACAATGGCGTCGCAAGTAAAATGGACACGCGATTTAACAATTAAACTAATAAACGAATATGAAAAACATGAGTGCCTGTGGGATTCCTACAGTGAAAGCTACAAAAACAAAATTCTAGGAGACAATGCGTATGCAGAAATTGAAAAAACTTTAATCTGTTAAGTATCCTGTTTTTCAGGCGTTCAGCCAATAACTGTGATATTATTTCAACAGCTTGCAAAATTATTAGAGATTCCATATTTTCGACTTGCAATGCGAGTGCTTTCTTCGCATTTTCTATCTTTTATGATGAAAAAAGAATAGCAAATGTAAATCGGCGTCTTTTTTTAGCACTCTTTTATTTAGCATGCTTAAAAATCAATGCTTAAATAGCACGGAAATTTAGCAAATGTAAACCAGCCATTATGGACTATTTAGACAAATCGTCATGTTTGATCTTGAGCGTACTTTCTGCGCCTTCCAATTCGGTGGTAAACTCAACCGTTGAGGCCGTTTTTTGTGCGTTCTCCTATCGTAATCCAGACGTAACCGTCAATGGCAACCGTTAACACCTGTTCGATAAGCAAACAATGCAATCCACTTTTGCCGTCAACGGAAAACTCCGGAAACTGGCTGAAATGTGGATACAGTGTGTCGTTTTACTACGGATATTAACAAGAATTTTATTGACAGCGGTGGTAGCCTAGTGGGTAGAATATTAGACTCGGAAGCGAGAGACCCAGGTTCGATTCCCAGCGCGGACATGTACCTATGACTTTGTTTTGTAAGTTATGTACATTTGTGAAGTTATAGTAGCAATACCACTCGCTAACTGTGAAGGAAAACATCGTGAGGAAAACTGAGTGTCTGAGCTATTCACATACCTCAGCGCCAATCCGCGGTGGGCTGAGAGAAGGCCTGACGTATATAGGCTGCTTATGTTATTGTTAGCTTAATTCCGGATTCACTTACTTACTTGATATTTTGTCGGATGAGTCCGACCTGGTTTCGCTCTGATTAACCAAGTGAATCCCGAACTAAGCGAATAATATGTAGTGCTTACGAAAGCTTTGGTTCAAAAAGAATTTTATTATTTTATTCCTTTGAATAAAATAATAACACTTACAGCTAAATTGCAGCTTAATTGGTTTCGCTTGGTTGTTTTGAATCACAACCGTCTTTTATTGTGGTTAGACTTCTAATTCATTATTTTAGCGGAGGTTTTTACACAAGCTACTTTTTCTAAACGTTGCAAATTGTTACATGGAGTTCCAGTTTGTAATATCCAATCGAAACATCATATTATTATCCATCCAAATGTTATTCTTTTATTTGTAAAATGTGGTATTTAAAGGATTTGACATTGCCTCAGAGAAAAGTTTGCGTTAGCTTTTTGGGTACCTACACGAATTTGGAATTTTCAATTTTTTTATACGAGGTAGAGTTACTGGATCCAGAAACAAGATCTCCGGGCAAAATTAATGAGTTTTAGCAAAATTCCGTACTTATACCAGCTGCAGTAAATGAGGGTGCGTTTACGTGCATACTATAATAACTCTGGACAACTCCTAATTCAGGCCATGTCTGGAAAATTCCGTCATCGAGTAAACATAGGGTGACATCAAGAAGCTTAGATGACTTAATATTTTCTGTTGGTGTGCTTAGGATGCACACCAAGACGAAGCACTAATAGACGCTAATGAAAGAAACATGCCGGATCAACTACCATTTACATATCTAATTGACCGATTGAGAAATTATACTTTTTGTGAGAAATAGAAAGTTAAAAGAGTCTGTACCGTTTCACGGGTAACAAAGTGGCAAAGTTAATTTAATCCCGATGAAAAATTTGTTTCATAACCAGCCTATATACGTCTCACTGTAGGGCACAGGCTTTCTCTCAGAGAGAGTGTGGGCTTAATCACCACGCGTGCCCACCGCGGATGAAGAAGTTATAGTGGAATTGTGAAGTTATAGTAGCAATACCACTCGCTAACGGTAAAGGAAAACATCGTGAGGAAACCTCAATGTCATTGATCAACCTCAAACCTGAAACACATTGTGAATAGCTCAGACATTCAGGTTTCCTCACGATGTTTTCCTTTACCGTTAGCGAGTGGTATTGCTACTATAACTTCACAATTCCATACCTCAACGCTTGAAAAATTAGTGAATGCCCGTAATCTAGTAATGGTTGGTACCTTTCGACCAGCTCATTAAATGGGCATGGAGTTTTTTTGTCCGTTTTTTCTCCAAATGATCTAGATTTTGAAACGGACACCTAGTTTTTCTTGTAACGTTCAATAAGTCACAGTTTCCGTGTTACTTTGAATAAAAAAAAATTGTCTTTTGACTTTTTGACATACATCTTGGTTATTTCATCCCAACGGTATGACAAGTGGCAACTTGTCACCGTTATCTGGGCACAATACAGAGAATATTTCTCAAACATACCGGTTTCTTTACGACATTTCCCCTCAGCGTCAGTGATCCTTAAATTGTATCGCGATTGTACTATCTTTCTGTAGACTCGTGAATTGCTTATGCATGTAGTACGTCTCGCCTATTTCTACAGTCAAAGAAATTCCATTTGAAATAGCTTTAGAAGTTAAGCTTCCAGCTCATTATTCTAAGTGGCTTTAAACTGGAATCCACGTAGTCGTATCTTGGGATTGACTAGTACTCGCTGATAGATAACCTAAAGGCACATAGGCCTGTATGTTCTTGAGAACCCCGCAAAAAGCTCAAGCTTTGAGCCAAGGACTTGTTCCAACCAGTCGCTCATTATTACACCAACGGGTATTCTCGCAGATTTTCTCCCTACAAGAGAGAAACGTCAAAAGTAGACGTGTAAAAACAATAATATTTAATTTTATTACGGCGACGGTAGAGGCATAACCTGTTTGCTGTTAACGGTTTCCGTGCTTGGGTCGAGCAATGCGGCCCGCGGATTGACTGATCGAGGGGCTTGGAAGGGAAAACCATTGATCACTCCCGTGATAACTTCGACAGACAGCCTGCATACTTTTGGTGGCTCATTCCTGTGCCGCCAAATGTATGCAGGTGGTCTATACCTTTGACATTCTCGTGACACAAAACAGGTTACGTCAATGTAGGACTCTATGTATTTCAAGTAACTGGTGTTTCTCGGGAGCAAGTAAGCTTGATCGACACAGCACAGGTCATGTCTCAAACTCAATGCCCCTGGTGCAATGCAGTCAATACAGACCCCATTCTGGAAAAATAAAATAGCTACGAATGAAGCTAATGATCTTACCTTCCATTCGGCGCCTGAGGAGAGTGCACCAACTTAACAGCGAAGAGGAACTGAATAGCACACACTAACAGACAGCACAGGTTCAGAGAGAGCGTCAACGCACACAACGCTAGAGTCACTTCGTACACCACCGCGAACTCGTCCGGGGCCGTCGTCGCTGGCGCCGATATCTTCAGCAGAAACAGCAGTGCCAGCAGTGCCAGCAACAGGCTGACCAGGCAGAGTAACGCCAGAGACGTTAAGGCCTCCTCAGTTGCCGCTCTGGTGCTCCTCACCAATCCAGTTGTCTTCGTCGGAGACGTCACTCCATGAGCCGTCCCGTTGGGTAACTTCGGGGGTGAATGCACAGGTATCGGAGCGGAGATGATCGGTTGGTTGCTAGGGCTGACGCTGGCCGAGGTTCCACCGACCGAGTGCTTGGAGGAGTCGAGGGTCGAGACATTGAGCGGGAGGTGGTGGTGCGGCCGCCGCGGCATGTTCTGGTACCGCTGCTCGGCATCGCTGCCTGTCGGCGGCCGCTGCGCGTGCTTCAACATGGCGCTGGTGTCACGGCACCCATCTCCCCGAGTGGCGCATGCGTCGGCTGAGCTCGGCTGGGACACGGCCGCGCGGGCGACGGGCGCGAGTGGACTGACGGCCGGTTTGAAAGTCTACCTGCGCGAGGTGGCAGCGGTTTGGGCGCTTGATGCAGCGGGTTCGGCTTGGGTTTGTCGCGAACTACTAGATAATTTCGACTAGGTAATTTTGGACAGGTTTATCGAAATAGTTGGGGAAATTTCTGTACGGTTTTACTTTGGGAGAGTTCAATTGAGGTACAGGTCAGCTAGGCTTCTAGAGGGGATATACCGTGTTTATGTAATGTAGAGTTCGGTATTTTAGGGATTTAATTATTGGGATTTATGTTGGGTTAGAGATAAAGAGGAAGCAGCAAGTACAGAATCTAACACATTTTTTGTTTAGGTCAAAATCTGACCTGTTTGCATGCTAAACCGTTTGCTAAATCGCATTACAACCCATTCTTTCTGAAGGTAACAAATGCTGCCGCAAACCTTCTTTCGGGCGATTTTTACAATTTGGTGTTTATGTAGTAACGCAAATTTTCGTAAACTACAAAGCGCTTTTTTAGTTCGCGGGGCCAGTTTCGGCGCGGGCTTGTCGATCGGTCCGTTGCACGACGCACAATAAAGAATGAGCACCCGGCATGCGCTTGCGCCTTTATCTAAACTCACAGCTGCTCATAGTTTGATAGTTGGTAAACAAGATGTGGACAAATACTATTGTCACTCGAGTAGGAGATTTTCAGGCAGAGGTACAGAGCAGTGTCTGAAATTAGAGGGTGGATATAGCGATAAAAGATTTGGGTCAAGACCGTCGATAGTTGGAATAATAAACAGTGGTAAGTGCTGCCTGCTTTTAATCTCTTCCTATTTTTTTTCCTTTTTCATTTTTTTATACAATCAGGGTCGCGTAGGCGAGTCTTCCAACTTGTTAGTCTGTGTTGTTAATCGACTATGCAAGGTACATCGAACTGTCATAGTAAGTCTTGAATTGTAGTTTTATGAAATAAGGCCCTGAATACTTGACGCAGTTCACTGATAAAAAATAGAACTTACATTAAATTAGAATTAGAAGTAGTTTCCGTAGAAACGATTTTTAATTTCCGCGTTATTTCAATAACACGTTGTCTTAGGTGCCAATCATCTTGGCAATCGATGTTTGACAGTATAGTCGACAGCACATCTAACTTTACATATGTGCACTCTAATCAGTTACGTTAAGCGCGATTTTGCAATAAAAATGTAAAAATTGACCTGCTGTTGGCCATATTCGTAATGGCTTCGAGAAATATAAAGTTGTACTCTTGTACCTATTACAAGATTAATTAAGTTTAACACGACACCTTTTTGAACTAATATCGTACGACCAAAGTATATCCTTTGGTACTTTCTTGAGATTTTCAATCAATCAATATTAAATGGATTCTACATAAGAATGGCTCCAAGTTGAAAATATCAATTTTTATGCCAGCTATCGACTCTGACGTGAATCTACTATTCTAGTCCTTTTAACATAACTAAAAACTAGAAAGAATTCAACAAGCTAGCTTTTAAAATAAAAAGTGAAGAATGCTCTACGTTACCTACTGCATTTATTATTTGAGGATTCTCCGTAGGATAAGGCCAAGGCAATTGACATTCATTTAGGTGTCACTTTATTTTATCAGCGAAGGCGACAATACTGCATTTCTTTCGGGATGAACTTAGTCTCTTTTTCATATTTATGTTACTTATCTGCTTATTTTGTTTCTGTGATGTATCTTGTCGGTATAATAAATAAATTTCTTTCTTCTTCTTCTTCTATATATGTTTTGATGGGCCTCCATGATGTTACTAGCAACACCAATCATATTATCATCTTTTATACAGATCGTTTGTGCAAAAAGTATATAAGTTGTGATTCTTAGAAACCACGACCGGGAACCTAAGATCTAGGACCTGAAAGTAGATGGAATTACGTAGGTAGTTTTCGTAAACTTGGTCGGACTCGTCCGACAAAAAATCAAGTAAGTAAATACGGAATGAAGCTAATAAAAGATAGCATTTATGCCCAAAAATTTTGATGGTGGGTGCTAAAAGTATAATTTCTGCAACTGAGAGTTTTGTAAGCCACTTTTTGCAAAAACGCTATGTAAAAGTTTATTTTTTCAGTAATGACGTTAAAAATCCGCATGAAGCCCATTAAATATGAAGTCGTATTTCCGTTTTTTAATTAATGTACCTATCATAACTTTGTGATCATTGTTGCTAGCTAGTGGTTTTGTTTACCTTCTATCGTATCACGTCATTTCACTGATTGTTTATTATAGGTAGTCAGTATGTTTGTAAATTCCTGCGAGAATCGAAAATAATAAATGTATGCATAGGGCATGTAAATTACCTGAGTATTGAGTACTTAAGTAAATTTCCAAAATGACTGGAAATTCGGTGCCAAAATAAATTTTGAAGGCGTGAAAGGCATATTCTGTCAGTCAACCTTGTCTTCAAATCCAAAATTGCTCCTTGGATTGCGATTGCAATCAAAATTTAAATTGCGACCAAAACTTGAATAAATAACATCCTCGAACTCATGTCTTCTGTGTCGATAATCCACCTTGCCGCTAGGCTAGACGAGTCAGTCATCCTCCTACAATAATGACTACCCGAGCCCAGGGTGTATTTTGACCTATCTTTACATCCAGTTAGGCCTACTTAGCGATTAGCAAACTAGTAAATTATTAGGTACCTTAGATCATGGAAAGAAGATTACTACACATGCTTAGCTACTTATTGCTACTTATAGCAACAAAAAATTAAATTAATTAGATACTAAGCCGCTCTATACCTGGTCTATTACTTTTGAAACTACAGCTGCAGTCTACACTTTGTTCTTGGCTTTTCGTAAAATTTACTTAGTAGTAACTTATCTGCAGTGTAGTAAGATCACACAAGATGTCGTATTAATTCATTTCTTCGGTTTGGATTACCTGCTCTTATCATACAGATTGATATAATTGAGCTCCTGCAGCTACGAGCATCGCGAGTTGTCAAAATAGTAATTGGAAGAAAATACCCATTAGTAGGTATTAAGCTCGCCTTTGTGAAAATTATTTTCTAGGAAAGAATTTGCAAACAATCAGGTGAACTTAACACCTGTTTTTAACTGCCTCATTGGTCTACCTTCGGCACCTTCTGGTAGTCAAGCGTGTTACTGCTAGACCAACGGTTGTGGGTTCGGTTCCCACTGGAGGCCACCGTACTTGATTTGTACAAACGGCCATAGTCTTGGTGTATTTCCATGTCTGTGATGTCCTTGCCCGGTTACCATAGCACAGAGTATCCTAGTTTGGGACCAGGACAAGTGATTATGTTGTTTGGAAAATATCATTGTTAAGTAACCTCGGTGAAAGGGCCGGTAAGGGACGTCCCAGGCGGATATACTTCGACCAAATAGGGGATGTATTAGCAAAGGGCAAGATAAAAGTACCCGAACCGGCGTGCGTGCATGCAACGACTAATGAATGTTGATGAAGCGAAAGTGATCTGTCAGGATCGTTCCTGGTCTCTGCCTACCCCTTTGAGATACAGGCGTCAGTTTATGTTATGCTAATATCTGTACTAATTGCTTTTTATTCCCTATAAACAATATGTCAGTCAAACGCACGCTTGCATGCAAAGTTCCATTTCGGTAACCGAGCCGCGTCATGCATAGTACATCACCTGTTGAGTCTATAAAAAAAGACCAAAACACTAGTTCTAGGATAACCTGAAAGTTCAGCCTAACAGCTACCATTATTAAGGGCATATGGCGGTCGGTGCCATCATGCCATGTGTCATCAGCATCGGTCAGCGGCACGGGCCGGGCACCTGGCAGGCAGGTGATCGGAACTCTACACCTTTGTGCCCGATTCCACTTGCCTGGCTCTTAGAAAAAGGTGGTTCATTACAAGATGTGGTGTTTCGTGAATTAAATAAAGCACGTCACTTCACTACGGCGGGGTCTGCTTGCTTTTTTGGTGCGCCTAGGGAATTGTGATTCCAATAATTTAATTTAATAATTTTATATAGTGATGTACATAATATTATAATTAATCAATTAATAATAATCAGCATTATTTATGTGCATTCCCATGCTATATTAGAGAAATTTTATTTAATTTCAATAATTGCGAATAATACAAAACTATAAAATCTCTGGGTGAATTATAATAATATGACTATTTTTTTGTTGATTCTATACTAATAAATAAAAGTTGTTTTTTTGACATGAATGTTGCCTCATTATTTTAACCTATCTTTAATCAAATAACACAAAAGATTTATTTAGTATTTTCGATCAAATAGTCTGTCGAGATCATCATCTTTCGATATATTACAGCTTCGCGCAGCCGATGCTTCGCGCTTATGGCTTTTCGAGATTTTGATGCATCGAGATTGTAAACTGTCGAGATATAGTTTTCGAGCATGTGTTTTTCGTGCTTACGGCATTCGATTTCAAGTAGGGAACCCGATTTAATTCGAATTTAATTTAGTCCAAAAATCTTAACCTTGTGTTTAAGTTTGTTTGCGTGTTGTACTCAATATCAATACAAATTCGCGATGTATTGCTAATTTAACTTGTTATTTAAATGTAATTGTACTTGTATTTTAATTCTAATAATTATTATATTTCACTAATACACAGTTGGACACTGTAACTACATAAAATCCGCACAATTTCGTATAGCAAATCGTCCTGTGATCTCCACGTCACAGGCTGTGCCTAGTGTGGAGATCTCCAGCTATCTTACAAAGTAAAAATTTGTTTAAAAAGTGCAGTGAACATGTCTCTAAAAAAAATGTTGTATATTTTATGGTCGTAATTGGCAAATAGACTCTACTGTCAATGCAATTGCTCGTAAAGCGTTATTTTTTGTGTAAACACATTGTGCGAAAAGGGACCCTTTAGAGCACGCGTTAAATAAAACACTACTACCAGGGCCTAGATTCTGTTAATGCATTGTAGTAACATGACAACTGCATGAACATGGCGGTTTTTATTTCATGGCTGCTTTAAGTCTACGCGGGCACACCCATCAAACCTTCTAGGCGTCAATGGTACGAAAAAACACGTCACGTGACCCGACAGTGTACCTGTCATTATACTACAATGCACTAACAGAATCGAGGCCCAGGAAGTACGTCATAATAACAGTAACCTAAGCCAAACTATAACATTAGCTGACAAGACCTGCACATTCAATTTACACAATCGCTCAAATATTACTTTTAATTTTACTAAGTAGCAAGTTACCTACATCAAATAAATGGGTTATTTGTATTTATGTTTTTATTTTATTTCCTCGTAAAATACATTGAAAAATGATGTATGACACGTGAGCGTCAAAGGTTATTCCGAATGCGTGCCACTGAAAACACTCACCTACGCTCGTGTTTCCACACTGTGGCACTTATTCGTAATAACCTACTTTCCGCACGTGTATCATAAATAACTATTATTTATTTTTCGATGATGAAGAAATCGTGTTTATGTTTTGCGTACACGCTTCTAGCACTTGATTCGTCATCCAGTGGCCACAATTGGAAACTTTAAGTATTAAGTATTAAGTATTTATTTGCTAAAGCATGGTAATTACAAATTATGTAGGTGGTAACTTAAAATTATGGCACAAGCATGCTCTACCCGTCAGGGTGCGCAAATATTATTTTTGTTTAAAAAAAAAAGTTTGTTGAGCTAAATTAGTAGGTAGGTACAAAAATATGTAACATAAATCTTTGCATAGTAATAACAATAAAAGAAAAAAAAATGCTTAAAATTAAACTGAGATCAGTGGACCATTTAAGAAGTCCTTTACACTATAATACATTTTGTCTATGAGAATTGTATCTGTTTTAAATTTTGTGAGAGGTAGCTCCGAAATGTTTTGTGGCAAATTATTGAATAATTTTATTGCCATACAATATGAGTTACGCGAGTGTAGAGCTAATGTTTGTGCTGGCACGTGTAGTTTATTTCCATTCCTGCCTCTTCCGTCATATATTTCGTTATTCTTTTTAAAGATTTGTGGGTATTTTTTTACAAACATACATATCTCATAAATGTAAAGACTAGGAAGTGGTAATATATTCAGCTAAGTAACCACAAGTAGCTAGGTTTTATAGAGTGTAACATGATCTTCATGTACATTTGTTAGTTTCGCTCGCCAATACTAAGGGGAAAACTTTGAAATAACGAAAAATGTCAGACGTTCCTTACCTTTCACTGCCTCTAATGGGAACTAATCCTTTCCCAATTCCACTCTATTTGGGTTAAGTTTTCTCATCGGATGCACCTGATATGGAGGAAGTGGTGAGTCAGACAGAATTGTCCCTGACGTCGCTAATGACGTCAGACGGAAGGAAGAGTAATCGGATACCCGTTCTATGTTAAGTCAAACCGCATAATAGGCACAGTAGGCAGTTGTAGGTATAGCTTTCCACCACGGCTTCCGAGGATACGAGTAATTAAACCGACTACCAATAGACCTTTTTTTAAAACACGATCCCCTAAAACGTTCCATAAACGCAGTATAAAATAATCTGAAATAAAGTCTGTCCCTGGTAAAGTCTCTACCACAGACTATTTATACAGCGTTTACGGAGTGTTTCCGTGTGGCGCCGGATCACTCAATTTCCTTCCGTGGATGTCGTAGAAGGCGACTAAGGAAATACATTCCCAGGAAACGGGCAGCAGCGTCTTCCTGCGATTTCAACAGCATACTGCGATCGCCAACCCGCCTGCCAAGCGTGGCGATTATTACAAAACCCATCACGGTTAGGAAAACCATGAAGGAGGCCTCTGTCCTGCAGTGGGCGTCGAGTGGCTGATGATGATGATGATGATGATGATGATGATGATGATGATGATGCCGGAGTATTTTAAAGAATTGTATTTAAAAAAATAAGGCCGTGAGGTTTTCCTCACACGCCAAAATAGCGGCTAAACCTTACTGAGAATTTAAAAGTTAATATAAATATGAAAATGCTAAAAGTTAATATAAATATCTTAGTATTGTTTAATTGCGCCGACTACCCGTCATCTAGTTTCTCATTTTTTTCCGTCAATGGTTGTCTTGAAGAAATTACTCTTAGTAATAAAGCCGCTAATTATACTGTACTATATTATTGTTAAATTCTCATATGGAAATGCCTGGTGTACCTAAATACAATAAAGAATATTCTATCTATCTATCTATCATTTATAGGGGTATTTTTGTATTGAATTTTTGGAGCTGGTACCTACTGTACACAGTTAAATGAAACACAATTTGAAAATATTTCTATTTATTAAAAAAAATTACATCTTAATAAAGAGACCTATTTCATAGATAAACTACATGGTTTTCGATGTAATTGCAAAGTCAAACCCATAGATTAACAAGTAGGTAACTTGTAACTCGGATACGCAATGTACAACGAATTATCATAATAACTATGGTTTGTGGTTTTATGAAACGCGGCCCCTGTAGAGACTCGAATTCTTTAACAGCTCTAAAACCTAACTGCATAGAATTGCGCACCAAGGGTTCCGTGCTCTGGTAGTGAGCAATATAGTATTCCTGATTTGTCAAAAAATCTGCTTTTTTGCATTCAATTCCTCCCCCTAGGGGTCCGACTCAGACTTGGCCAATGACCCTACAAATAAATAACTCGGGAGACAAGTTGTTTGTAGTGGCAGAGGCGGCGTATCAAGTAATCATCTGTGTCTGAACGTAGCTATGGTTTAACTCAGCGTTTCTTAAGCTTTTTCAATCGTGGACCTCTACGGGAGCACGCACAATTATTTTCAAGAACACCTTTATAAAAAAAACAGCAATAAATTTCGGACCATTTGTTTTAGTTCCTACCTCAAATGCAAAACAATATTTTTTTTTATAAAAAATACGTTAAGTAATGTTAGGTTAATGTAGCTCGTTTGAAATAAATTTGTGATATTGTGATTGATGTTACTACCTACCTACTAAGTTGTAATTTCTAATAGGATTCCATTGTAACCTGTTTCTGTATTTAGTATGTCAGTATGTTTTTATTATGTGATTGATATACACGAGTAGAGAATGTCTTTTTGAGGTCTTCGAGGAGAGTCTTTTATATATGTTCAATTCAATTCGATCTTTATTGCAATAAATTACAGTAACTTCAGATGTTACTTAGAGTTAATATTGCACAGTGTAATTTTACCGAGAACGGCATAGCAAATATGTACTTAATTTTAAAATGTCAAAAATACATAATTAAAGATTACATGAGAAATGCTTCTTCTGATATTTCCTTATAATCTGTCTTTACCGATTCTTTGAAATTACGATCAAAGGATAAGTACCTATTTATTGGTTTAACCAATAACCAATATAACCAAAAGTCTTGTAATCGCTACGTAATTTGGTTATATTTCCTTATTGTACTATTAAATGGACCGTGTTACGCAGAAACATATCCACAGTAAATAACATCGGCAAGATAAAAAGTACCCGAAAACGGCGTGCGTGCATGTAACGACTAATTAATAAAATCTAAACAAAAACATGAAACAAAACAAGCTTATACATAAAAAAAGCGTTTTTCTCGAAGTTACTTATTGTGAGTTGGAATGTTTCTGCCTATCAAGATCCAAATGATTCGGAGATACTTTCGGACGTCTAAGAGTCCACGGACTACAGGTTAAGAAACCCAGGTCTAACTCATAGTCTACTACAACTACAGCGGCCAATCCCAGAGCGGGCGGGCAAAAACCACCGTACGTGTCACATCAAGCTCGTCTCCAAGAATGTTGAAAGTCAAGTCTCGAGCGCTTGCCACTCCTTGGAGTGCGGACTTGTCCAAATTTTATGAGTCTAGCTGAAGACAACGCTTTTATTCATAGACACACAATTCCCATAAAACACTCCATAAACGCAGTATAAATAGTCAAGTCTTTCTCTTGTTAAGTCTCTACCACTGACTGTTTAAACCTCCTGCATTTATGAAGTATTTTAAGGGTATCGTGTTTTTATAAATAACACCGTTAGACCTTACGTAGGCCCACTTTATAATTTTGTGAGGAAATCGGTCAGTGCACGAAATATGAGAGGGAAATGCGTTCTATCTCTCTGACAGCTTAGGCAGCCTGCGTCTACAGGGCACAAGCCTTCTGAGAGAGTATGGGCCTAGCCCGGACTGGCGATGGCGGTTTCGGTTTGTTCCCTTTGTCCACTAGAAGACACGGATTCCCTGGTGGACAACGAAAATTTTTAAATTTAATAAAAAAAATCCGTTGCACCCCGATCGAAGATTGCTGCCAATGGTGAGATCGGGATAAAAAATCTTTCCCGTTGTCCACCAGCGGACACTCTCGGGGGAACTGAATAAATAATAATAATAAGAAAAATAGTAGCTACGTGTCCTGTAAGAGATACCTATCCACTCTACCGTAACCAAAGAAAAATTTGACAATTAAAAAAAATGTTCTGGTTTTCTCCCGATTAAAAATAGCAACGGGAATATTTTTTTCCCTTTTTTTAAAAAAATTTCAATTTTTTCCAGAATAGGTATAGTAGAATAGGTGGGTAGGTACTTTCCACAGGACACGAATTTTCACACTATTGTGTATCTATCGAATTGAACATATCCCTAGAACTATATATGGAGATATTTGGTCTCATTTGATTTTATTTTTGAAAAGTTTAGAAATTTCTTATCAATCTGAGATATTCAGCCGAAGTTCATAGCGTTTGTTGTCGTAATTGCAAAGGCAGATACTATTAGATGCACTTCTTTGTATCTTTTAATTAAGTTCAAACAAGATTTACTTGGTACGTGGTTAGTGGTCATGTAGGTATAGTCGACAACACACCAACCTTTACATTTTAGTTGAAAAGTCGCCCGTAACGTAACTGGGTAGAGTGCACGGATCTAGTTCGTCTGTAAAGTAAGAACTGACACTCTGAATTCAACTCTAGCGGTCGTATTTATTTAAACATGATTCCGTAAAACGATCCTCAGAGGCAGTTTAGAGTCTGTTAAAGGGAAAGACGTAACCACAGATAATTTATAATGCTTCTTTTTAGTACGTAATTGCGTTTTCATAAATAAGACTATGCCTTTAGCTGCCTATTCAATAAGTAATAATTTTTGCTATTATTTATAAAAACACAATTTCTTAAAAGTGACAAAAAACCTGGCCAAGTGCGTGTCGGGTCACGCGCAGTGTAGGGTTCCGTAGAAGGAAGTGTATTTTACCTGCTTTACAGAACTAACAACTTCTACTATGTATACCTATAAAAACTACGGTATAGGCAAATAAAAAATATGTTCAAAATGTACGTAATTTAATTATGCATCAAACCCTTAGATCACATTCATCAAAAGTTTGCTCATATTATTACAAAATAAAAAAAAATGTTAAGTTGTGCGAGCGAGGCAGCATGCTCCACGTTAGAACAACCGTAATATTTCGCAAACGGATCCCTAAATCGAAAAGTGGTTTTCCTACACTCACAATATTTTTAAATGACCAATTCAACGATTCACTATGGTGTAGGCGAGAAAAAAATGCATGCTTAATTTAGGCGTAGAGGAGAAACCACACAATTTTTTTTTTTAGATTTCATCCCACCGTTTTGTAGGTATATGTATATCTATGCCAAATTTTAGTTTTCTAGTAGTCGTTGTTGTCTCTGCGCTAAGCCGCGACAGACAGACCGATGGCCATAGCAAATCTATAAAGATGCCTTGTTGACTACGGAGCCCTAAAAACTCTTTTATTCATTATAAAAACAAACAGTCTTATTTTAAAGAAACACGATTCCTTAAAACACACCATAAACGCAGTATAGGTAATTATTAGTCTGTGTAAAGTATTTCCCTTTTAAAGTCTACAACAGATAACAATTTTATAATAAATATTTTTTTTAGTTTAATTGAATTAGCACAGTCCAGACAAAAATGCATTTATTGATAAGATATCGACTGTACTTCTTCAAGCAAATTTTGTAGAAGAAACTTTGTTTACGAAACGATAGGTACATATCTATCTAGGGAAATCAATTATTTGTACTTTTTGTTACAGTGATCTCTGCCTTACAGGTGAACTCATAATGACTGGCTCTGTCTACCCCAATAACATAAGGGATGAACCTATAAGTCGGCCAATGTATTTATATACTTACAATGATAAACAAAAGTACTCAACTACAGATCACATTATGTAACCATCAACATAAAATTACGTGCGGAAGAGGTCAAAACCTTTAAGATAAGCTCATTAACATCAATGTTCTTGTTGAAAGCGTACGATTATTCATACCGAAAAAGGTTTTTTCTCCATGAGCAAATAGAGTTTTCTCATCAAAGTGCTTCTTAATCCTCAGTGGTTTCTTTGCAATGACGTAAGTTGAAATTAAGTGTTTGTGAGGCAGGTAGGTACCTACAATGCAGAGTTGTCTATCTATAAATGTTCTGAGGATTAATTATCTGCCAAATCCTGTCGGAACCCTGACATTTGCAATCGCAGTTAGTGTGGAATTTGACAAAGACCTATTTCAGGCAATGAAAAACTGCTACAATATCATTAGAATACGAAAGCAAATTTCGCCATCATCTACAAGGTTGTGAGAACTCAGGTGGGAAATCGGGCGGTCCCGAAACCAGAAGACGCCGATTCGAGTCCAGGCCAGATGTCTCCAGTCCGATTACTTTTTCTCCTTTTTTTTTCATCGAATCTAAATATAATTTCTGAAAAACACTATTAACCAAACAAAAAAATACCGAGTCAAGCTCGGTCATCCAGGTACCTACTTAAACATTAAACAAGAAGCTCTGAACACCTAATAAAACCTCCTTCATTTTGACCATGTTTAAAATAAAACATTCTGTTCTCGAGCGTTAATTGGGTGTTGGCCATGACATTTCAATACGGACACCAGACACTGGAACAGAAGGTCTGGGGGTGAGTCTCTAAAATTAATAGATGTTCAGTAGAGTCACATTAGTGTTGATTGTTTGTAATGGTTATTTCATTTATGTAAGCGATGGTAGCCCAGTGGGTAGAACAAAGGACTCGGAAGCGAGAGACCCAGGTTCGATTCCCAGTGTGGGCACATACTTATGACTGTTTATTTTCAAAGTTACGTACATCTGCGATTTTTTAGTAGCAATACCACACGTTAACGGTGAAGGAAAACATCGAGAGGAAACTCGCGGCTTGGTTGCTCCGCTCGTATTGACTTGTATTTCCTGTGAACTAGGCCGACTAAGCTGTCAGGATGTTATAGGTGCTGGGAAAGCCGAATACATCTAAAAAACAATGTCCCACGCACTGCAGCGTCTGAGTGGTCCCTTCACCCATCTAGTGTGAGTGAAGTTGTCATTGGGAGATGTATAAATAATCTCATAACGATCTACGTTCTATGCAAGAGACTAAGGTTGGGGCTGGTCCACAAATTTAAAGTCGCTCAGCGTGCTAAGGAAAGGGCTATGCTCGGGGTTTCTCTGAAAGATCGAATTTGACAGAGTATCAAAGTCAGCGACATAACCCACCGAATTAGCATTCTGAAGTGGCAGTGGGCCGGCCATATCATCCGAGAAACTGATAACCGATGGGGTAGACGAGTTCTTGAGTGGAGACCGCGGTTCGGTAAACGTAGTGTAGGACGTCCTCAGACTCGGTGGAGCGATGGTCTCAGCAGGGCGGCTGGCAAGAGCTGGATGAGAGTAGACGAGGACCGTGCTCAGTGGCGTGCTATAGGAGAGGCCTAAGTCCAGCAGACGACAAGCGTAGGCCGATGATGATGATGATGATGAAGGTTGTTTCATTGGCACTATTGGTAGTCTAGAAACCAATCGCATTCCAATGATATAACCTCTGCAACTTAACGCCATGAGCGACTCGATCTTCTTTACGAGAGATTCAATTAGCGTAACAAAATCATAAACGTGACCATAAAATGTGACCATAAAATTTAATGAGCTCAATCGAACAATGTTCTATGTTCTATAACATTCTATCTCTACGCTGTTATACCTATAAACTTTTTTTATTTAGCCCATATATGTTCCACTGCAGGGCACAGGTCTTATTTCAGAGAGAGAGAGAGTACGGGCTTAATCACCACGCGTGCCCACCGCGGATTGGCGATTTCAAGGTTTCCTCACGATGTTTCCCTTCACAGTTAGCAAGTGGTATTGCTGCTATGTATGCAAGAATCCTATCATGTAATTTCAAATAATGTTTATAAAATATATCCTACCCTTTATCTTAGGACAAGTGATTGTGTTGTGAGCAAGTTACAATTTTTTTTTTACCTGCTCGATACCGAATTGTGTGGATTCTTCTGTATTCTGTGACTCTGTCGATTACGTAACTCTACATAATCGACCCACGTATCGATCGAATTAATTTGCATTAGGTAATCAGTATTGTCGTCGTACTTTCGATTTTGTTTGACTGTGTAAATTGTCAATATCAAGGTTAGGTACAGTTTGTTGTGCATTATTTCCTAGTCTAACGAATCCGGAATCTGAGTCAGACCTAACAACGCGCGTAATAAAAACTTTGGTCCTTATAACATAAATAAAAATAAATCACCATGTCAAATGATTAAAAACCAACCCTTTTGCCAGTCCAAATTAAGTAAAGATTACTTAGCGGAATTTAACTTTAAAAGTCACTCCGCGTCTTATCTAATGCAAATGTCCCTAACACTGGCTGCGTTACCGCGTTGAACAGCGAGAGGGATCCTTGACAACCTTGAAAATCGAAAGAAAATAAACTTATATACTTACCTACCTACTTTTACTGTAACAGCAATCACATACCTACCTCAGCGCTTGAAATTGCCAATCCGCGGTGGGCAAGCGTGGTGATTAAGCCCATACCCTCTCTCTGAGAGAAGGCCTGTGCCCTGCAGTGGGATATATAGGCAACATAAAAAACAACAGTGCACATCACAGAAACAAAATAAACAGATAAGTGACATAATGTGAACAGCAACAGAAATAAAACGTAATACGAAAAAGAACAGAAAAATCGCGATTATCAACAAAAAATAATTATGAAGACTTAAAGAACATTCCCTTAAAACACAGCTAACAAACTAAAATTATTTCTATCTCTCTGAGAGAAGGCCTGTGGCCTACTTCTTCTTTCTTCTTCTTCGGTCCTTTAACTCCTAGGGGTGCATAAGGCCTCAACAACAGATTTCCACTTCTGACGGTCGTTCGCGGCCTACTAAGTATTGTAAATAACGTTAATCCCTATTGCGACTAAGCTTTCTATCCATCTTCCCATCCCCAGGCAAGTAATGGAGGTGATAGTAGTCGGGTGCGGTGCGTCAGGCGTGGCTGCGTTGAGGAGGCTCCACGATCTGGGCATCAAGTGCATGGGGCTAGAAGCCTCCAACCGTATCGGTGGTCGCATACACACTTTGGAATACGGCGACTGCGCAGTGGATATTGGCGCTGCTTGGTGAGTTTATTAGTGAAGCGAATAACCCGTAGCCGATGGCATAGAAGTTGACATGTCGATAGAGTACAGAGTTTCACGAGCGGAGAACACCTGGGTACAAAGCTTCTCCCGTGGAGACGACGATTTGGCAAACGTAGAGTAGATGACTGACATAGACTATGAGATTAGCAAGTGGAAGTCGAAGTAGGCTGGTCATATATGCCGAAGAACTGATAGTCAATGGGATACAAAGGTTCTCGAGTGGAGTCCACGAACTGGCAAACGCAGTTAAGGGCGCCCACCAGCTCCCTATGTCCGGCAATGGATGAATACGGGCTGACTGTTTGATTATTTGGTGAGTTAATTTCTGTGACTCCAAAATGTTAAGTCAACGGATTGGTTCCACCGATTTCTAGATCTTTATTGAAGAGTTTGGGCATCATGGGATGTGTCCTAGTGTAGGACACAATATGGTCCTATGGAGCTACTGACAAAATCAGTTATCTGTCAGTCATCAAAGGCCTTTGCACCCGATACGGATGGTTTCAGCAGTGCCGAAGGATGAACACTTCTTTTGTCGATTGTACCTACAGCCCGATTCGGAAGCGGCACGCTCTATCACACACCAGAGACAGAAAATCAGCGGTTGGTTCTTCAGCAGGGGTTGACGCCTTTGGCCCCTTTTTTCAGCACGTCTATCGCCAACGTGCTAATCTGATAAAACCTCTTCTAGGTGTCACGGCGAGGTGGACAACGAAGTCTTCAACTTAGCCAACCCCCTAGGCTTGGTGGGAAGACCCAAGCCCGACCACAAATGGTTCGTCCGATCCAACGGAGAGCTGGTACCCACAGAAGTAGGCGAGGGCATTCAGAAGGCGCTCAGTGATGCCGTGGCCAACGCTGACAAGAATAACGCGAGATCGATCTCGGAGTGTGTTAGAGATGCGTGAGTATTTTTATATGTAGCCTCTTGTGCCATTTTCTGGTATGTAAAAATTAAAAGTACGTACTAACGCCTCTAAAAACCCAATTGGGTCCTAGTTGGTTCTTCCAGGAGACCTCGACCAGATTTTCTGAGAAGCATTTTTCTCTTGTAGCCTTTGGCGTAGATAGGGGAAGGTGGAAGCCGGGTGGGCTGTAAACCGTTTTTTATCCATTACAATTTCAGCTTAGTTGCCCTAATATACAAGAAAGACAAGATCAAAACGTGTCCAATCCATCAGACCACTCCATTCATCCACTGACGAAAATAAGCATCTCCCAAGGCACGCCACTTCTTTCTGTCCTTATATGCCATACAGACCGACAGGCTAAATGAGCCTGTCGGTTTGTATGGCAGATATGGCGAAATTCCTTACTATGTTTATTTCCACCGTTAGCGAGCAAATATGTCACGCCTGCGCCTTCAGGGGCCTTAACTTTTCACTCAGAACTTTATCTGAAATTTGATTTGATTTATCATTTATAGTAGTTTATTATTTATTTAAGTGACCCAACATTTTTCACATTTCAGAGGGAAAACCGAGCCAACCCTCCAGAGCGACCCGGCTTTAACCAGCTCCTTCGTCGAATGGTTCGAGCGCAATAACCACGTGGGCGGTCAGACGGACCCGCGGCTCGGCAAGTCGTTGAAAGGGTTAGAGGAGAGCTGGGGCTGTGAGGGGGAGTTCATGCTGAATTGGAAAGGCAGGGGATTTAAGTCGATTTTAGATGTGTTGCTGGTAAGTTGTAGACTAATTTTAATTTAAACTGATCTAGGGACTACCCCAGACGTGGGTTTAGGTAACTCCTATTTCCATATCACTGGTAGGCCTCCTACTTTGGGATCATAAGACATATTTGTGTTGTGTGTGCATGTTATATTATTTTTCTATCTGTCAGCTCATCACCAGATTAATCAAGTTTGCCAAGTAAATTTTCAATTTATATCGTGTTAATTACCCGGTAATTTAACTTAGAACAGAATACGGAACAGTTTACAAAAATTCCCAAGATGACTCGCATCATTTAGGTTCAGCCGTTCAGCCTAAATAACAAACACTCTCGAAACAACACCAAAGTCTTCAGAACAGTCTCTAATTTTATGTGGGAAAACCATCCATACAAAAAAGCACTTCCCAATAAAACCAAATCCATCGGGTTTCTTCCAGAATAAATACCCGAATCCGGCGAACGAGATCAACGTCCCTATTCTGATGAACAAGGAAGTGCAGAGCATCAAGTGGAAGTCCAATCAGGCCGGACCGGCTAATCCATTAGTGCATGTGAAATGTACGGACGGAAGCTTGTATGCCGCGCGGAGCGTGATCGTTACTATGTCAGTTGGGGTGCTGAAGGAAAGGTAAAAATAGAAAATCTCTTATTAGCCTCTAAATAGGTTTTTAAAATAGAAAATCTGCAATGAAATCTTTCTTTGACCGTAGTTACTCAGACTTACGCTATCTTCAAGGTTCATCATCAGGTTTCTTGACCTTTGTGTTCGCTTTAAAGAAGTTGAATGCTCTGCTGCGAAAAATCCAGCCCATGCAGTTGTTGCTGGTATCGTAAATTGTAAGAATTATCAGTAGCCATGAATCGTTGATAGTAAACGGCCATTACGTTCATTATTTTCTGTCCTTCCTGACATATTCTACCTTTTCCCAGACACGACCAGCTATTCAACCCGCCTCTTCCCGAAGAAAAAGTGAATGCCATCAACACGCTACAACTCTGCGTCCTAGACAAAATCTACATAGAATTCTCTACCCAATGGTGGCCCAAGACTCCAGCCAGTTTCACCATCCTTTGGCGAGACGAGGACAAGGCTAAGTTCCCAGGCAAAGAAAGCTGGATCACAGAGATATACGGTTTCAACACAGTAGAGTATCAGCCAAATATGCTGCTCTCATGGATTTATGGAGAAGGTGCGGAAGAGATGGAGAAAGCTAGTATAGAAGAGGTCAAGGCGGGGATCGAGAAGTTATTGGACATGTTGTTTAGGAAGGAGTTTGAGGTTTCGCCAGTTAAGTCCATTATAAGGTGAGTGAGACGGAAGGCTTACCTACTGTAGTCCAAGTGGGTTCTTTAAGCAAAAAATGCTCATTTCCTATCGTATGATGGTAAGTGAAGATGAGTTCTTGCCTGTATTATGTAGACATCACTTCGGAACTCGACGAATCGCTTAGTGGTGGATTAAAACTTGTAAATATACGAAGTCGAGCATTTTCGGTTCTCGAGTGGATATCATGAACTGGCAAACGCAGCGTTGTAGTCTAACTTCGGTCCACCAGCTCGCTGGACCGACGATTTGTGGATTCGACGACAGGTTTTTGGTAGCGGGTGGATGAGAATGGCCGAGGTCAGCCAGAAGTGACGTGTCGTGGGTGAGGCCGATGTCCAGCAGTGGACAAATACGAGCAGATTCTTTGAGCATTCCCGTGTCACGTAGTCCTATCTCCAGAACGATATATGTAATGAGTCTACCTAAACTCACGCCTGTGTTCCGGAGGAGTAGGTAAAGACCATGGCCAGGCTACTCAATTTACAGGAAAACCTAAACGAAACCGGATGTTTCAGAAAAGTCCTGAGAATCTTAAGGGAGTTATTCTATTCATCAATACAAACAACTCCGAAATTACAATAAATTTTGATATTTCGTCTATGAAACAGCGATTCTATGAAACAGCTGTTTCATACATTTCGACATTTTTCGATATTTTGCAGTTGCTCCCCCAAAATCCCCCAGTTTCCTTTTTGTTACCGGATCTTTCCAAAAGACCCTGGGCCGCGTTTCACAGCTTAATATGACAATTCGATGTACATTGCTAGCTGATTAATACCTACTAAAATAAAATTAGTCTTCTTAGTACTAATTAATCTGTGGGTCAATCGGCTATAAATTTTACATCGAATTGTCATAGTAACCATGAAACTTATGCCACAAGAGCGCAACGCCGAACTGCACCGCAGGTGGTAGACATTTGTAAAAAAAAAATACGTAATAGTACATTTTTTTCGTGCGTGATTCGTGTTATGTATGGCGGTAAAATTCAAAAAAGTATTCTTGTGCGCGCGCATCCATCAAAGATGGCTGCAATGCATGGCCATCTAGATATAATGAGGTTGCTAACCTATTCATAAATTTTATGTTAATTATTAGGTTTACATTAATTATTGTAAAGTGTTTGCTTAAAAATGCTAAAAATCTAATTTTATTGTACGGAAATGCTTGAATTTATCAAGGTACATACTGATTTGTACCACTGAACGAAATAACTCTAAACATTTTTTTTATACATCAAAATGATATCAAACCTTCTCCGAGGTTGAACAAAAAGGTTTTATAACATTATCGCACTTGGTTATAATGGTAATGCAAAACGCACGCTTTGATAATAAGCCACATTATGTGCCTTAATTCAGTGAATTTTATGAGCAAGTGTGTTGAAAAGGTTTTTATAGTACATATGGTGCTACATTACCGCACTAGTGCGATAATGAGCACTTTACGTGCCTATGTCGAAACTTCAAAGGGCCATATGTACTATAAAACGTTGTACGATACACGTGCGAATAGGTAATTCGTAACTCGTGTCGATATAAAACACTCCCTTCGGTCGTGTTTTAATTTATCGCCACTCGTTGCGAATTTCCTACTTTTCGCACTAGTATCGTAATGTACTATTATCTACACTAATGTTGTAACATTCTACTTATGTTTTCAATACTTGACTCATAATTACTACTGTTATAGCGCAGACAACAAAACACTCAATTTAAGCAATTTCACATGATGGTATAATATTCACATCGATATTGTAAAATCTCATTATAACATCAATAAAACGCGACCAACTTGATTGCAGAGCCAATCAGGTTGGTCGCGTTTTATTGAAGCGCGCAGCTGCGCTCTCATTGGTTAAATTTTAATGGCGGCAAAATCACTGTGATTATACACGTACGCGTGAATTTAATTTAATAAATTTGTTGTTTGATTAATTATTAGTGAAGATAAAGTAGTGTATGCAACTGCATATAACACGGGTATTAAAACACTCGTTACTATTATGAAACTCGCTGCGCTCGTTTCATAAACTTACACTCGTGTTTTAATACCCTTCATTATATCGTCCCCGTAGAGCGGAAACTCACCAAGTCGACTTAGGGAGAAAATGGGTATTTAATACCATTGGAATCAAAATTTTTTTCTCTACATTTCTGTGTAACCGGTTTTTTCATAGGTGCCATAGTTTCAAATTTAGAAACTGCAAAAAATAACTAATTACTGTCTTTTAAAGCCACGTTGAAAGGAACAGTTAATTAAATGTATTTAATTAATTTATGCCTATCCAAAGTACAGTCTAGTTATCACCTAACCCACGTTAGTTAATTTTGGCATAGACACAACCAACATTGTTACTATGAAACGATGAATTCGTAAACTAACCAACACTAAATAGTTATCTGTATAGTTTTTATTTGTATTATTTTTGTATTTCCAGAGGGCATGTCAATGCGCTAAGGTGATTTTCGCTTAAGTTTTAGTGAGTATTTTGTCTTTGACCTTTGTCGCCACGGCTCTTAGGTACTATCTAACCGAATTAAAAAAAGTAGGAGGTTATCAATGCGTATATTTTTTTATGTTTTTTTGGCTATGTTCTTGCTTAAAATTCGTCAAATCTTAACCGATTTCGACAATTCTTTTTCTGTTTCGAAAAGATATAACGTCCCATTGGTCCCATTTTAATTTGGTGAAGATCTGATCAGAGATGGAGAATGGAACTCTTCAATGGGCAGCAGTAAATAAGGCCTAATGGGGCAGATCCTTTAGTAATATCCATATGTTTCATAAAAAAGCGTAAAAGTAGACCCAAGGTAATTTGACGATGTTCTGGTGAAGACTTTCGGAAATGGAAATTGAGAACGTCAAATTTTAAAGCACCAAATTAAGTAGGGTAAATTATGGTTATGAGGGACTTGTTTATTTTTCTCTCCTCTCCCACTATTGTATGGGAGCCCCCTTTAAATATAAAATAAATATTTAAAGGCTCCCATACAACAAACTTAATTTTGTTTGCCATTTTTTGCTCAATATTAATAATGGCAACAGGTAGACGCTTGAAATATTCACAGAATATTTAGTTCTATATTTGCTTCAAAAAGAAATAGTTAAATTAAAATAAAATAAACATTTAAAGGGGGCTCCCATAGAACAAACGTGATTTTTTTGCCCCTTTTTCTCAGTCTTTTTGTCTAATGTTGCATAGATCATAAGCAGCCTATATACGTCCCACTGTAGGGCACAGGCCTTCTCTCAGGGAGAGAGAGAATGGGCTTAATGACGACGCGTGCCCACCGCGGATTGGCGATTTCAAGCGCTGAGGTATTGGAATAGCTTAGATACTCAGGTTTCCTCACAATGTTTTCCTTCCTCGTTGCATAGATAATGGTACGAAACCCTTCGTGCGCGAGTCCAACTCGCACTTGGCCGGTTTTTCATGATCATTTTGTGACACTCGTTGTTCTTTTTCCTTTTTAAATAAAGTTTTGAAAGTTTTTTTACTGTTTTCTTATTTGATTTGCAAGAAAATAAAATTTAGTTATTTATTTCTGAGACTGTTATGCATTTCCAGAGACTAGTTGTACCTTCACTAAAACGAGTTGTTTCTGCTAATAATAGTCAAATCTGGGTAGAAATTAACTAACTCTGGACAGAAAATCACTAAGTCGGTTTTAAGATCAAAATATTAAAGGGCAAAACTGTTTATCGATCATAACTCTTAAATTTTTGTAAATGTATACCTTTAAGTCAACTCAAATGATGCTTTGTTTTAGTGAAAATGCATTAAGACTATAAAATTCAAAATATCTCCTGTATAACAGACGCTAGAATTTTTTTTAATTTTCAAAACTTTGAACGTTGATATCTCGAAACGGTGTTTTTTGAGTTAGTGAGTTTCCGCGCTACGGGGACGATATGACAGTTGCATAAACTACTATTATAGGTATGCACAAATAAAAAAAAATTGTTCTATGAAATGGAGAGTGGAACTCAGTCCGCGTGACTCTGACTGGGCCTAATAATAATTCGCAGCAAATCCTGTCGGAATCCTGACGTTTGCGATCGCAACAAGAATAGAATGTGACAGTTAAGACGATTGGAATCGCTCTGCATTTGGTGCGCGTAATTTTCAGTCATTTATTCATTATTAAAAACGAAGGCAATTATATGTAGTGCATACGCACATTCAAGAATAAATAAAAAATAAAAACCGACTTCGAAACACTACAGCACTAAAAAGTCAGAAATAATTTAAATAATTAGAAGTATTTATACATGTAGGTATTGTAGAAGTATAATTTGGAGCCGGTGTCCAAAATATATGTGCTGGTCTTGAAACTGGGCACCGACTACAAATTATACTTCTACAATACCTACATGTATAAATACTTCTAATTATTTCTAACTTTTTAGTGCTGTAGTATTTCGAAGTCGGTTTTTATTTTTTATTTAAAAATTTAATTTTTCAATTTTTAGTGGGGGAGCGGGAGAAAAATAAATAAGTCCCTTGTAACCATATTTTACCCTACTTAATTCGTTGCTTTAAAATTTGATGTTCTAAATTTCCATCTCCGAAAGTCTTCACCAGAACATCACCAAATTAACTCGGGACTACTTTTACGCCATTTTAAGAAACATACGGATATTACTAAAGGATGGACCCCATTAGGGCTTATTTACTGGTCCATTGAAGAGTTCAGTTCTCCACCTCTGAAAGTCTCCATCAGATCTTCACCAAATTAAAATGAGACCAATGGGACGTTATACCTGTTTGAACAAAAAAAGAATTGTCGAAATCGGTTAAGATTTGACGGAGTTATGGAGGAACATAGCCAAAAATATATATACGCGTCGAATTGATAACCGCCTCCTTTTTTGAAGTCGGTTAAAAACAAGGGTCCACGTCAACACATCTATATCTATA